>OZ010580.1:129344499-129429499 GCA_963932145.1 Acanthosepion lycidas | reverse complement strand
AATATCTTTACTGAGCACTTCC
Organism: Acanthosepion lycidas; assembly: GCA_963932145.1. Lineage (NCBI taxonomy): Eukaryota > Metazoa > Mollusca > Cephalopoda > Sepiida > Sepiidae > Acanthosepion > Acanthosepion lycidas. The sequence continues at coordinate 129,429,477 of OZ010580.1, read as the reverse complement.
AGTATTTCGCCGCTATCGTATGCATTCTATCATCATATATCGCTGTCATTGATTATTTCAGTAACCTCATAGAACCCGAAATGGTCAAAGGATGCCAGGATTTTTATTGAAAGTATAGTAAATCTCGCTATTACACCTTATCTAGTGCCAATCGAAACCAGATTTTAACATAAGTGAAGCGTTTTCTTGAATATTTTCTAAATATCTCTCCTCTGATTTCCTGGACGAGATCTCCAATATATTCGTTCAATCTCTTATCTTCTCATTTTTTTTTTACTTTTTATGCATCCTCTGTGGATTGTAAATGTAACACCAAAATCCGAACGAACGTTGGAACAGCCAAAGATGCATTCTAAAAGCTAAGCAACGTAATAAAATATTAGAAAATCTCGTTAGAAACAAAGGAAAGAGTGCTAAATTGTCATGTAAAATCGAGTTTCCTATATGACAGTGAATGCTAGACAATTCCCTCACAGAAAAAGGCGACGAACACGTTCTATGGAAGATGTTATAGACAGAGTACACAAGCAACAATGTTTTAAGGAAAATAGAAGCAAAAAGGACATTTATAATGCGACAGACATAGATGAAATTTATCGGACACATAGAGAAGAGTGTTGGCTTGGAAAATTTGACACTCACAAGACATATCGAAGTCAAAAGATGTAGGTAATGGAAACTTTGCGATAATTTATTATCGGTCGGTGCAGTCTTAACAATGTGAGATACTCAGATGACACTGTTGACGACAGAAGGGAAAATTACAGGTCAGGCAGTAAAGGAAAGCGAGAAGAAAGGAATAACCATCAACTGTAAGAATATAGAACGTATGATTGTCTGCCGGGGGAAATCTACCCAAGATGGAAGATACGAATTGGAAATGTCAAAATCAATCAAGTACAAAATTTAATGAATCCAGGAAGTGTTTAACAGCTGACAGAAATTGGAAGATGCATTTGGAATAGGAAAAGTTTCATTAAAAAAAATAAAATAAGCAACGTACTAGTAAGAAAATAAAACAAAACAGAACTTGTAAGTTATAACAATCCTCTTAAATGGCATTAAATGCTAGACAATTTCGCAAAAAATGAAGAGCAGATTTGAGTTAATCGATGTGTAGTTCTACAGGAGGATGTTGTGAATTCTATAGACGCGTCACTAATAAACGAAGATGTCTTACGTAAAAGCGAAACAAAAAAGCACACATGTTCAGAATCAGAGAGAAACAGCAGAAATAAGGAAATAGGGCTTGGAGAATAAGATACTCACGCGACATAAGTAGGACAAAAGGGATCAGTAAGACAGCGGTTCACTTACTGATCAGCTTGTTTGAGTCTGAATCGAAGACTAATGTCTCAGTCTTGCTATCTATCTCGCTACATATATATATATATATATATATATATATATATATATATATATAATGTCATCCACAGACATACTGTTTCGCTGTATCACAGATCATCAGTGCGGCTAGACATCCGGTTGCCTCTAGCTCGGATCGAAACCCAACTGAATTGGTATCAGGCGGATATTCTACCACTAAGCTGTCGGCGCACGGTCGGGATGAAGGTTGATTTTTAGCGTATTTATTTTTGGAAACACGCCCAGTGACCGACAGTGACTCAATTCGGCTTGCGAAGAGTCTCGCTATATAGCTATAATAGTCACTGATTACAAACCCATACCTCATATACCATATATATATATATATATATATATACGTATGTGTGTGTATGTGTGTGTGTTGTATTCCTATCTCTGCGCATCTACATTCTAAGCCGATTGTTTAGAACGTTAGCTTTCTGACCAGGTGACCAGAGCTCAAATCTCACCTTGAATGGTGACGTCCTTATAATATTGGCTTGAGCAGATGATCCCAAGGTGTGACTATTATTCTTACGGGACTTTATAATATGCTGTTTTTCACGTAGACACATGGGACAGAGGTCATTTAAGGACTTAAAAATTATCTTCTTTTTTTTTTTTAATATTTTCCATCTTACGGTAGTGGTTTTATTGATTTCTTTTAAATGCCAAAAATGCTTATTGAAAGATGTTCCGTTACCGTACGAATTGTTAAAAGAAGATATATGCTGATACTACCTTTGTTTAAAGGTTTCTGTGCTACCAGTATAAAATTTAAATTTGCGTTTTCTTTTATTTACTTGATATGTAAAATTGCAAATTCAAACTGTAAACATTTTTAGTAAAAAGTAGTTAAAAACGAATCTAAAAATGTATTAATTTAATATACGATAATATATTACGATAAAAAAACAACTTTTTTTCATTATATGAACATTTTCAAAATAGTGATTTATTTTATTTTGATTATCATTTTAAAATATTGATTTATTGAGTAAGAGTGAAATCATTTGACAAATAAGATAAGTTTATGGCGATGAGTTAATGTTGACTTAAGTTCAGTTACTTCTCTATCACTTTGTATTATCTAACCATATCTACTTTGCAGCAAAAAATATTTATTCAGAAATTCTAGGAGGGTTTCATGATCCCTCTACGCCTAACTGGAAACCCATGACATCGGATTGGAAAGGTTTTATGTGTACACTTTTTTTAAATAAAGTTCATTCACTACAAGCCTCGAGAAAGCCTCACAGAGATACCACTTGAGATACGTGATGTGAATGTAAGGTTGGAGTAATATCAAACCAGGATTATGGGAATATGGACGATAGATAGCGATTGACCCTTGCGGAGAAGCGGTTAGGATTGTAGTTTTCGGCGGAAGCATCCACGCAGTTCTTGTGAAAAAGAATTCAAACGAATTGGAACTTCCACTCTAGAATCAGGAACACGGGAGGAAAACGAAGGTGATTCGACTATGGGGACGTAACATAGCGAGTCCTAGCTGTAAAGGTCTGAACTGGTGGAACTAAAGAATGCATCCCATCTGAACAGTTGACGTGGATAAAGCAGGGAGAAACTTGTGACGTTATGTTTGTGAGAAAGGGGATACCGTGTTGGATAAGATGTCATCCCAGTCAGGTCAGTGAAAATGACTTTGAACTCTGCTAAGAATAGAAAGCGAGGTGTTGTGGATTCCGAGATGAAATTCGGTCTCCAATGAATGACAAACGCAAGAAATAAAGATAAGAAATTAAATGTATTTACACAATAATACAAAAGGTAATTCTGTTAGTAAATCCAGGAACGCGGTTAGTCGTAATAATAATATATATAGATATAGTCTCGAAGTAGGACTTCCTTAGAGTCTACGTGCTTGTAACTGACTTCTACAATCGGTTACCTCTCACTATTACTCTACCTCCAACGCAATCACAATCTCTGTTCACTCTCCCAATCTCTCTATCTCTCTCCTTGACTGACTCTGGGTATTTAACGGCAGCAGTCCCAGTAACACTCTGGTCGAGTCCACTTATATGAAAAAGGGGAGGACTCCTTAACACGAGGGTTAAACAGTAAGACTCTATTTTTTTGTTTTTTTTACAGGCAGTTCATAAAATACAGGTCCCAAGAGCCACTCAAAATAGAGGCTTACTGAATGAAATTTGTAAGGGATGTGGAAGTAAAGAGAGTATTATGAAGAGGAGTAGGATCGATATCGGTTGACCATGGACGGAAACAGACCAAGATTGTATTTGTCAGGGAAGTGTTCTCACCAGGAATGGGTTCCCCAAAGTAACAGTTCTGAGGAAGAAGCTGCCTTATCAACGGAACCTGAAGGGAATGTAGATTACTTGCTAGCCTGTACACGGCAGGTTCCTAGCTGTGCAGGTCCAAGCTCGTGGCACTGAGGAGTGCAACACGCTCGAACATCTGACATAAATGATAGAATAATGAAAAGCTGAAGACGATTCGTCTGTTAGATAAGGGTCGCAGGATGTAGAACAATTCGTCACGCACAAAGCCATATAAGTCCTTTTGAGCTCCATCGAGTTTGGTCTGCGGGGATTGGACAGCTTTATCCCAGATATAGCAGCATAACTCCATTTTTGGACTGAGCTAACTCTTATGAAGATAGATCATGGTAGAAGTTGTCAGATACTTTCTCGAGAGTTAAAATGAGCCCCCATACGCGAAAGATATTCCAGCTTACCCAAGATATAAGTCGTTTTAAAGGTTGTCCTCAAAAGATTTAGACGTCTGTTCCAAAACTGAAATCTGTCCTAATTCCAATTTTATTAAAAAGCTATCAAAACGATCTTAGTTGGGCGCTATTTACCATTTCCTCAAAAGAAACTAATGTATTTAGCATTTCCATATTTCAGCATTATCTCTCGCTCTGTTGTCAAGAGCCCAAAATCACCAAAACTGACCAATAATTCTTCGATTTATAATCCCTTGTACCAGCTGTTCACTTAACAAACTCGTTTTTTTTCCCTTTTGGAATCGAATCGTGGACAGAGATGAATGGAAAAAAACATCTGTTTTCCCGCCAACAGGGAGACTACCTGATTAATAATCCGTCAGGCAAGGGAGGTTACCATTGTCTTCACTAATATGCAATACGTACATATATATATATATATATATATATATATATATATATTCAATGCTTACCCACAGCTCTTGGGAAGCATGTGTTGACAATGATAAATCTGGATTCTGCCAGAAGTTGTCAAAATATTCACGCCGTCAATTTTAAGTTAGAAAACAGAATAGCATAGCAACTTATAACAGATAAAACATAAGATTGTCTGCTTCAATCCAAGACATTGTTGAGATAAGGTAATCTCTTCTTGTAGAACGGCACGCATCTAAAGTACAAGGCATTAGGTTGTCAGGCATGAAATGTCGCACTTTATAGGGAAAGAATAAAGCGCTTCTGAAAGGTTAAATAACTAATTTATTTGGTTGAAATAGGCACCATGTTGATGAATGACTGTTCTTCAAATTACATCTAAACTATTGATCCTATCTTTAAAAAATTCTCATCCATTCAGTGGACGAAATAAATCACCTGAAGAGGGCCGAAGCGTACAACGGCCGAAACTTTGGGAATATGGCAATAGAGATGAAGATAATGTAAATAATGTAAACATGCATACTTTTTTTTAATTTATTGTATTTCCAACTAATGAATAAACATACTTTTCATATAATTATCTGTACACAGATGCATAGAAAACAGAAAAAAATAATTTTATAGTAATAAATCTCATTTATCTATTTTAATGGGTGAAAAAAGTATTCGTACGATGCAATAAAAGAATACATAATCTTCATTTAATACTTTGTAGAATAGTCATTATTCACTTCTACGGCAACCAACCTCTTCTTTTTCTCAATTAATGATTTGTAAATTTTAGTTAATATTTTTTCCATTCTTCTTCTAATATGGTCTTCAGATCCGGGATGTTTGTTGAAGCCTTCGATTGGATATGAATTTTAAAATAACGCCACAAATGCTCTATTGGGTCTAAATAAGGGGACTGGCTTTGTTATTTCGGGATATATTATTTTCAGCAAGCCATTTCTAGATTTTGCACTGTGCTTAGGATCATTGTCTTTTTGGAAGATCCAATCAGGAATTTCAAGATTTTCTATCGAAATCATTAAATTTGCTTCCAAAATATTTTGATATGCAGCGGCATTCATTCAACCATCTACTACTGGTATGTTGCCAGTACCTTTTGCAGAAAAGCATCCGCAAACCATGATGCTGCCACCATCAAATTTCACTGTTGGAACTGTGTTCTTTTGTTTGAAAGCATCGCCATCTTTCCTCCATACATGATTTCTAGAATTATGTCCAAACAACTTAATTTTGGTTTCGTCTCTCCATAATACTCTTTGATAATACCATTTTTCCTTATCCATATGTACACGAACGAATTTCAACCTGGCATCTCTGTGTCTTTTCAATAGCAGTGGAGATTTCCGGGTGTGGGGGTGTGTCTTTAGATTGTTCCTATGAATGTCATTGCTTATTGTCCGTTGAGTAACAGATTCCTGATGAAAGCAAATCAACCAGCAACTCTTGACGAGTAACCATTAGATTTTGTTGAATTTGACGCATTAATTTCTTCAAAGATCTGAAAGAAATCTTTCGTGGAGCACCTGTTCTTCTTTGGTTTTCAAAGGGTTTGAGGTTTTTATACCCTTGCAATGAATGGACTAATGGTAGTAAAGGAAACATTCAAGTTGTCTGAGATTTTTGTGTAACTTTTACCTTCTATCAAGAGCTTAACAATCAGTCCCTTTTGTGAATTTGTCAATACTTTACCTCTTGGCATGATGAAAACCTTCTTGCACGAATATCAATTACAGAGTGTTCCGTTAGTATTTTTCAGTCTAAAAATAGCTATTGATAGCATTACTGGAACACTCTAGAATATTCCATTTGAATAATCTAAAGTATTAAAGCAATTTAAAAGTTTTAAAGTCTGAAATTTTAATATACGAATATTTTTCTCACCCATTAAAATGGATAAATAGGATTTATTTCTATTAAATAAAAATGTTTCTGCTTTCTATGCATATTTAGTTAATATGCTTCTGTGTAAATTTATTTATGTGAAAAGTATGTTTATTCATTAGTTGGAATTACAATTAATTACAAATTTAGTATGTGTACGAATATTTGTTTCACCCCACTGTGAATATACATATATATATATATATATATATATCTTCTTGTTAGCTAGCTTCGTCTTTTCATATCTGTTTCTATATATTTTTATATCTATCACAGTTAGTTTTTACATAGGTTTCTTCATATCTATTTATGTCACCCAGCCTCTCTTTCTTTTCCCCTTTCTCTCTCCCTCTATTTTTTCAATATATATATATATATATATATATATATATATATATATATATATATATATATATATATATATATATATTTTCTTTTTAAATATATAGTTCCATCGTGACAGAAAATTTCCATGTTTCACAACTGAAACCAAATTTTTATTAAAATCCTTAGTCTCGTTCCATTGTCAAGCGATGTTAGGAATAAACTTGAGTGAGTTGTCTGGACTAAACAAAAATTTAGCATTTTTATTCATCCGCTTAAATCCTATTTTTATACACAAAGATTTTCTGAAAGACATATTTTTAATATTCAAATTTTATTAATTAAATTTTATTCTTATAGTTTAAAAGTACCATTCGACCTTCTAACAGCTAGTAGGCTATACGGAATTTTTACAAATAAATATAACATAATTACTAATTAATGATCAATTAGAAAAAATGTATGTTTCATCACCATTCTTTAAAATTTTATTTTTTTCAAAATTAATTATAACTTTAGGAAAATATTTGGCATGTCCTACAAAATTAGCTATTTCATTTCTTTGATTTAGTATTTTATTTTATTTCTCAGAAACTTAATAATGTATAATTTTTCATGTATGCACAAATAACATGGGTCATTTAATGATCTACAAGCTCTAGAATTTATTACTAATTCCCATTTTACTATTGTTATTTTATTGCTTTCTTTTAAGATCCAGAAATATTTAGATAGGGACGTTTGATTTCGGTATTTATTTTTATTAAAGTCCGTTTGAGGTTGGCTCCAGCTCCTTTTGAATTTATTCCGTGCGCATCCAATATAGAATTTAACTATGTCTGGATCTTCAATAGATGAGATATTGCATTGATAAATTAATGATTCAATACGGTATTTATTATTAAAAGGACAGTTTTGAATATATATATTTTTTTTATTTTGTTATAAGTCTTTATTTAAAATATTATATAAATAATATGTTTTTAATAATAATTTCTAAGTTTTCAATATATATATATATATATGTGTGTGTGTGTGTGTGTGTGTGGATTTGGCTTTGCTAACCAGACGCTTCTCTGTAACTAAATGTTATAGCACGTCAGATCATGTGATGGTTCCCGTACACGAATAAAGCTTCGATTCCTGTTGAATGACGCATATTTTCTACGAAATCTCTCGAAAATTCAAGTCGGTAAATGTAATCAATAGTGTTTAATTAAAAACACATCCGATTCTCCTGATTTAGCCCCATCTGACTACCATCTATTATTCCGACATTAAAAACACTCGGGAACTAGTATCACAGAGGCATTTACTTAAATAAATTGTATCTATAAAAATAAAATAACGTATAAACAGAAAATATATTAAATAATTGTTGAGCTTAACCTATTTCTTTATATATATATATATATATATATATATATATATATATAAAGTTTATACCTATCTCTCTCTCTCTATATATATATATGTGTGTGTGTGTGTGTGTGTGAGAGAGAGAGAGAGAGTGGGTGTGTGTGTGTTTGTAAATCTGATAATTCCGAGAAAATTATATGGTTACATTTATTTGCACAGATTTTTCCTCTAAAGACACTCTCATGTTAGATGTTTATATATGAATGAACATTAGCACATAAGGGAACTCAATTGCTAATAGCTATTCAACTGTGGCTTGAATGTTATGAGCAACTTCCGTCTTATCCCAATCCATCTCTCTTCACGCACACACATTACACACGCACACACACGCACACATTACACACAGACACACACGCGCGCACACACGCACACACACACACACATTACACACAGACACACACACGCACACAGAAACACACACATATATATGTAATCAGGAAGATCGGGAGAGATATGTAATTAAATACATGTGATTCTGATTTCAAGAGCGAACAAGCATTTAAAAATACACACACACATAAAACCATGAAAAGTGACTTACGGCCACAGCACATTGAAACACCGGCTCCTGTACGATAGCCGAAGTTAAGAAACATCCATCTTGGTCAGTACCAAGATGGGTGACCACTTGAGAATATCAAGTGCTGTAAGCTTAGATGTGCGGATAGTTTTAATGGATAACGGCTCGGAATTGTTAATCGGATACCCGAGTTCCAATACCAGTTGTATTTGTTATATTAACTTACATGCAAATATCCTTTAGAAAGGCATGAAACCAGATATTCTCTCTCAGCAATGGGTTACTTAGTAAGACGTGTATCATTGAATCGTTATCTTTAAAAAGTATTTTCTGGTTTTAAATAACTTGCAAATGGTTGTTAACTCTTAGAAAACGAATTAATGATAAAATGATTCATAGTAATTGAGTTGGAATATGTGAAAACCAGTTAAATGTTTAAGATGTTATTATTCTATTGTCAACGTTTCGTTCAAGTTGAACATTATCAGAACAACTGAAATCTCTAAGGGAAAAAATGTCAACGTTATCACTACCAGAAATGAGTCAAGTGAATTCTGATATGAATCCCCAACTGCAAAATATCTACCAACCGCCCCACACGGTCAGATGTGGCATAAGGCCAAAGTTATTGTTGGGTATCTGAGCCCGTAGGCTCGGTCAGAAATTCCCCATAAATCCCGTATAAAACGGAGCTGTTTCCCGAGACGAGACTCTGCCCTTCGCCATAGCCTCGTCTGGGGATCCTCTCTGCCTGGAAGCAGAGAGTTTAACCAGCACAGCTGGAGCTGAATCTCCAACTGCAGGATATCTACCAACCTCCCCACCCGTTCAGATGTGGCACAAGGCCGAATTTAATGTGGAGTATCCGAGCCCATAGTCTCGGCCAAAGATTCCCCGTAGACCCCGTGTAAAACGGGGTCGGGTAGCTGTTTCCCGAGACGAGACTCAGCCCTTCGACATAACCTTGTCTGGGGATCCTCTCTGCTCGGAGGCAGAGAGTTTGACCAGCCCAGCTGGAGACGAATCTCGAACTGCAGATCAACATACAGTATTCACTATGTGAATGGGGACATACCCATTATCGTCTGTAGGTATGCAACAACAATGTGTTCGTAAATTCAATAAATCAATGAAGTTTGTTGTTTTGAAGTTGCTCTCACTAAAAGGAAAGGTAACAACGGAATAATCAAATTTTAAAAATCGAAATGTATATGTTTATATGCGCTTATGCAAAAAAACTATACCTAAAGGACTGCTCCCCGTTCGACCTCCGACCGATCTTAAGCAGTGTCGATCCTCGTCCGTACTTAAACGAGGGACTGCAAATGTAAACAATGTCAGAGTTTATATATGATGTGGGCATTAAATAACGCACCTAAAACTTGCTATCAGAGTTTTCTTTCTTCTTACGTGCCGTGTCCTTTCAGGACGTAGGCGATCATGGCTCTCTCCTTCTCCTATCCCTTGTAGCTCTCAATAAGTTACTTCCTTCTGCCACCTCCACAGACCACTTGCTCAAGCTTACCATGTAGTGCATGTCGTATTTTGTCTCTATTTCCCTCTATTCGACCTGTATCAGATTCTCCTTTTAACAATTTCCTTCTCTCTTCCATCTCCCCAAGACCACGTTCTATCATCCACTTGCTCAAGCCCACCAGAAATGTCACGCGCTGCTTTCCCTTGTCTCCCTTACCCACTATTCGACCCGTGAGTATCAGATTCTCCAGGCCCTTCTTCCTCATTACTTGTCCAAGAAACTTCAACTGCCTTTTCCTGATGTTAAGTATAAGCCCCCTCCTTGTTTGCACCCTCTCCAAGACCTCATCGTTGCTCACACGCTCGGTCCATGATATCCTCAGTTTCCTCCTGTAGAACCACATCTCAGCTGCCTCGAGTCTCTTCCTCATCTTTGGGGAGACCATCCAACATTAGCTGTCGTAAAGGAGGACATATGTCACGTAACAACTCAGTACTCTCTTCTTTTTCACCAAAGAGATTCTCCTGTCACGCTATCCAGCTTTTGGAAGGCGCCCTTGACCATCCCAATACGTCTACGGATCACAGTGTCGCATTTGCCAACCTCTGTTAAAACACTTCACAGATATTTAAACTTTCGCACATGTTTGATTTTACTGCACCACGACCTGCGAATCGTATTTCGGGCTCAACCATTTGACTGATGACCATGAATTCTGTCTTCTTTTAGTTTATGCTTAGTTCCTTCTGCTCGCCCTCCTTCGCTGCCTTCTGAAGGAGGTTTTGTATTTACTTTTCCGTGTTTACTGTCGGTACTGTTATGCTGTTAAGATTGTAGCCGCAGATGATAAATCCCGGTAGGGTTTCCAATTCTCTCAGAATTGCCTCCCTGTATAGGTTGAACAGGTCGGGTGAGAAGATGCATCATTGCCTTACGTCCCTTCTTATTTTTTGTATATTCGCTGAATGCTCTTTGCTGCCAGTATAAGTTCTTGATTATTCTAATTAATATCATACTACTCGAATCATATGCGGTGCAGTCAGTCTCCAAATTTCTTGACCTGTTCCTAATTGGATCAAGCCTGCCGAATACTTGGTGCTGATTAACGTACGGGAACCGGTGCTTTAACGTGAGATGGATGTCAACCGATAGAAAATTTGATTCTAGTCTAGATGTTCATCTGCTAAAATGTTTTTAGGCTGTGAATTAGCCTTTTCCACACCAGAAACATAGAAAAGTCGATTGTGTGATTGACTGATTCGTTTTTTACGGTTTATCAACCCTTTGCAGGTTATTTAAAGCCAGAAAACAATTTTAGATTGTATTTCCCAACGGTATTTACGCTTAAGTGTATATAACGAACACAACGGGAACTGGAATACGACCCTCCTATTAACAATTCCAAACTATTAACCCTTAAACCAAGCTTACGGTACCTGGTATGCCCAAGCGATCACCAATCTAGGCAATAACCTACTGGGAACCGGTGTTTCAACATGCTATGGCTGTAAGCCGATAAAAAAGTTGTCATAGAAGTTTTGTTATCTCTAGGAAAGTTGTTTGAATTTTTCTCCTCATAAGCTTACACATTTACAAGTCGACCATTCGACCATTGAATATTGCTGTCACATCTGGTTTACCGGTCCGGCTATGTCTTTAGAGATTCTTGATAAAATACAAAAATAAAAAATAATATAAAAAAAGACTCTACCAACTTTGATCTTCAAAAATTTAAACGCAATATCAATTGAACAAAAATTAAGAAGACAGGAGATGACTTCTGTCTTCTTAATTCCTGTTCTTTTATTGTTCTCTCTTAATAATGTAATCATTTTGATATATTCTCTCACACTTAGCAACAACTTCGCGTCTTAGTGGCTTTATTGCATTGCTTGGGGTGAAATGATTAAAAGAAATCTCTCTAAAATTTCTGTATAAGCAACATTTGCAGCAAGTCACCTATTTAAAAAAAATTATCATTAAGCTAAATCAATTTAAATTTCAGACTCTGGTCAGAGCTACATCGAACCAGCTATAAGCGAAATATTTGAATAATTTTCTAATAATAATAATAATAAGAAGAAGAACCAGAATGACCCGTGAAAATTTAAAATTTCTGATGAATGTTAATTATTAAGTTAATGATTAATTAAGCTCATGGCGAGTTCTACGACAGAAAATATCCATAAAAATTCCGTTATCGCATTCGACGTACGAGGGTCAAGAAGATCAGTTCCTAGGAAACCGACAGCTCGACACCAGCACATGAGATTTGATTATAGTGGTGAAGGTTTCGTGCAGGACCATCCACACTTTTTGAAGGGCCGATTACAGAGACCTGGTGTACTACGTGCCACAAGGTTTCCAAACGACCCACCGCAGGTTTTGAATTCAGAGTTGACCTTCTCCTAGACTAGTTGGCATCCAAGGCTATAGAACCCAGTCTGTCCTGCTATTTACCCATAGCTGGGGGGAGAAGAGGATTCACACCTTTCCCAAGGGTATTAGCATGTAAGTGAATGATAAATGTATTACTGGTGTATCCAAGTATGATTTGCCGATTTGTTGAAGTAGATATAAATTTGTCAGAGACGGATTTTTAAAAGAATTTTAACTTTTTTTGTAATATATATATATATATATATATATATATATATATTCCAAATAATTACAATGAAACCTCGGTTCACGTATTTAATTCGTTCCTGAAGGCCGTTCGTAACCCGAAATATTCGTAAACCGAAACTATTCTTCCAATAGGAATCAATGTAGAGAATAAAAAGTCACAGTACAATCAAAATGGAAAAGAAAAGCACAACACAAAACACAAATGTATGCAACATGGCGGTACACTCAGAAATTATTCCATCCGGGTTAATTCGGTTCGGCCATGTTGTTCGAGAACCGAAATTTTGTTCGATAACCGAGACATTTTCATCTCGAATTTTCTGTTCGAAAGCCGATTTATTCGACATGTGAGACTTTCAAGAAACGAGGATGCTCTGTATATACTTTATTTGTCATTCTTCTCGTGGCTGGCCACTCTTATCCAAGGATGACTGTCTAAGGCGGTTACCCAATCACTGTTGTAGACGCATTCTCAGGCACATTTGTGTTTGTTAAACACCCACAGAGCCCACCTGTGGTTTATACTGAGCGGACGTTAGTTACAGTTTCTGGTGAAGAGTGAGTTATCTCCCTTGATCAACGGTCTGAACAACACCATCACGCTCACACCATTGGCCACGATGACTCGTGCATATAGGAATTATATAAATCGAGAGAGGAAGAGTCCCTTCGGAATGGTATGGGGTTTAGTGAGTTCGTCTCGCTAAAATCAATTACGACTGAGTAGAGAAATTCCAACTTCGCCGAATGCACTCATATATACTGCCTTGTGCCACACCTATGGTCGCTAAGACTGTCATAACTTAATTATTGCTTAGGCGTTTCCAGTGAGATCTGTTTTGTTCTACTGATGTAATTTTGTGACGCAGACAAAACATAGCCATATGCGAATTTATATAAAAGGCCACGTTTTGATTTTTGTTAGCCATTTTTTTTTACAGATCATCTTGTCTGTATGTGTATTTGTGAGAGGAAAACAGAGAAGAAATACTTCTTTCTTTCTTTCTTTCTTTTTGCCTTTTTACATATACTTGTATATTCCATCTTGCAAATCTGTGTGGTCTGTTTAAGAAACCGTCTTTCCGCTTTTCAGTACGGTTTTTGGCAGTCCAGATGCCAAGAGAACTGGATGACCGCCCCACTCCAAACAAATGTCCACATACCTTTGCTTCCGCAGCCTCTTGTGCGTCGTGCAACTATTTATGGAATTCCGATTAACAAATCTCCAGACCGATGTAATAATGGCCATTCACTTCTACTTTTGAGAGCAGTTGCTGGATAAGTCGATCGGTAACGCACAGTTTTACGATTTGGCTCACTCAGTACACGGCGTTCGTGCCTTCTTCAAACCTTGCAATATACAATAAGAGGATTCGAATCTAGGCAACTGTTTTCCCGATGATAACTATGGACTAAGGATAGGGTAATGGACGGCGGCACAAAATTGGAAATCAGAGATACAAGTTCGAATTCTTTACATTGGCTTACGTGAAAATAACATTGGGAAATAGTATAAAAACATCTTTTCTCACCTTCCAGCTATAAATTAAATAAATAGCAACGAATCTCTAGCCGTATTTGGCAACCACTCTAAGAGAAGCTCAATTCTGAATTCAAAAGCATTCTAACTGTCCATGATCAGTGACATTCAGCTATAAGGCGCGAACGTGGCAAACAAGCATATAATAGCTGACGACATGTTTCCGAGCACACCCATCTGCTAGGGCGGCAAATCTATTCCTAATGCAGACTCCTGTTCAGCAGCTGCAAAGCCGTGATGCTCTTTATACTGCAGCTATGCTGAGGAGCGGGTCGTAGTTACACTTTCTCAGTGAGAGAACGTGAACTGGTGTGACCAACAGTTTCAACAAAGCCAGTCCGCTAAATCCCACGGCCACGATGACTTTTGAATTGATGCTAGCAAAACTATCGACTAATATTTCAATCAAACCAGTTTTACAAGGTTTGGTTGAATCTGTGAGCATGATTTTCAGAAACATTCAAAAGGTACCCACCGACTGAAAGCATCAAGAAATAACCTCCCTGACAAATCGACTATAATGGGTTTAGAACCCGAATTGCAAGTGAATATTGTAGTTATAGTAATGTTTCCTTTTTATAAATACGGTCAGCACAGTGTGGTCGTGTTCATATTTGATATTATTGTGTTGGCATTTCCTTTTTTATTAATAACTAATAGTAGAGCCCGGCGTTGCCCAGGGATGTAACACTCAGAGATAGATCAAGTATCGACCATCATAAAGACTGAAAAATAAAATTGACAAAGATTATTGTTTAAGGTTGAAGGACACGCATGTCTAAATTAGTTTTTTTTGTTTTTTGTTTTTTTGGGTTTTTTGGGTTTTTTTTTACGAATTGGTCAAACCCAAACTCAAACAAAAACATTGTTTTCAATCGTTATGAGTCTACCGATTGAATAGAATTTTATTATAAACAATTGTCTTGTAAATTTTTAAAGCATTCTGAATGTAAAAATAAAGAAAAAGTGTGCAAGACAATAAGAAACACTACCTGCCAAAAAAAAGTGAAGTTTTGTTGAAATCGGTTGAAAAATGTAGGAAATCCGATCTCACATATAAACGTACACACACACACACACACACACACACACACACAAACAAACAACCTGGGTTTTATAATAAGTAGAACTCGATATGAGTTGTCCCCCTTTCATTCTGGCGACAGAATCGTGTTTTCAAATTGATTTCGTGCAAAAACAATTGTGTTTTTCCAATTTTTGGTGCCGTCAGAACCACCGCAAGGTAATTTTACGTAGTCCTGTGAAGTTTTGTTGAAATCGGTTGAAAAATGTAGGAAATCCGATCCAATATATAAACGTACAGACAGACAGACACACACACACACACACACACACAATCTGCGTTTTATAATAAGTAAGATGCTTGCAATATTTAAGGCTTTTTTACATACTGATGAGGCTGTTTGTATTATGAACGATTATGTTACTGATAGAGTTTGGTAGGTCTCTACCTGTATTTAAATAAGACCTAACTGAGCTATGGCCAGATAGATGTAACGTTAAACATGTTTTAGTATATCCAATATAATTATTTACAAATTTGGATTGGTCAGGATGACAGCTGCTTAAAGACATGTAAATTCGTATATGATATTGCAATACACACACACACACACACACACGCACACACACACACACAAATATATATATATATATATATATATATATATATATATATATATATATATATATATATATATATATATATATACTGGGTGTAAGAGCATAATTAATTTTGTCTAAATCGTGTAACAGCATAATTGTCCATCATAGAAAATGTTTAATATCTAAAAAAGTACTAAACTAATTGGGTTTCTTCTTCTCAGACTTTCAGATAAGACGTTTAGCCATCTTGACACCATTTTTCGTGAGAATCAGTAAAAAACACTTTGAGTTATTCAGCTAGAAAGAGGACAGGTTTAAATCGTTTTGGGTCAACCCCGCTACGTCTTTCCAGCTGAGCAACAATGAAAGGAAAAAAGTTCATTCAGGCCTTCAGTAATGGTACCAACATTTATAAACTGGCTTCCATCTTCAAAGTCTATCAAGAACTATTAGGAAAACGGGGGAATAAGTTTAAAAAGAAGAAACAGTAGAGATGAAAACTGGATCTGGAGGTCACAATAGGAAGAGGGATCATCATTTGAACTTGAAATTAAAGAAATGAACCAGAAAAGATTCAACTCAATTCATAAAACGTTTCGTCCATGAGAGATGAGTTTCAGCTATGACAGTTCAAATAGCAGTAAAAAGAAAATATTGAAAATGAAATCGTATGTGAAACCTGAGGCGTCTTGTTACCCCGGAAAATTAGAAGGTTAGAGAGGACGAAGATCATCTTGAATAAGTTGGAAAATGATCCTGGAATAATATATATATATATATATATATATATATATATATATATATATAGGTATTTGAACTTTATTTCAATACTTCATCTTTAGCTATGATTAATTAATGATGAACATGTCATTTTGGTTTATGATCGATTTCATCATGATTCTTCTGTTAAGCTTGGAGAGTAATTATATTCTTATTACTCAAAGTAGAGTCCAATAATGTTATAAAAACCTTCGGAGAATTCCAGTAAGATATCTTTAATCATTTCCAACGGTTCAAACTTAATCTAAAAATTGGAAAATTTTGCTTTTACACAATTTGAACAATTTTGATGTTACATCCAGTATATATATATATATATATATATATATATATATATATATATATATATATATATACATATATATATATATATATACGTGTGGCACATTTTATCGTTTAGAAAACGAGCCACGTGAAAATTCCCCTTTGTTACAGATTTCCTTAAAGTTATATATCCTTTTTAAATAGGTACCTCCACTTTTTTGCGGAAAAACAGCGTACCATGATGAAAAAAGGGCCCAAACTCAATAAAAACGAACTTTTCTCATTAAAATATTTGCTATATTTAGCTGAAAGATCAAAGTATCTATTTTTTTTTTTTTTTTTTTTTTGATTCTTTTTATCACGTTCAAAATTTTCATGTTTCGTTTATGTTAGCGGTCGACGTAATAATTACGATTACTTTTTTTGGGAGTGGGTACTTTTTTTTCGGTGAAAACCACTGACCTGAAAATTCTTTCAAAAATCAAATAACTGTCGGATGTTAATCAATCCTTCAGGACTTATTCAGAAATGAATGCAATTATTTAGGAAATTTTTTTTTTAGAAAATTTTGTAAAAAGTATTTTTTTCTTTTTTACATATGTTACCACACTTTGACTTAATTTCATGAAATTTCGAGAAATTTAATTTTACTACGGGGATTTTTTTTATTAGTTAAAAACAGGGCTTCTTGGAGAATGTAAATCATCAAAATTTGTTAGAAAACAATTACCCCATTCACAGAAAATCTTGTCTGAATTGTACAATAAAAAATGCAATAAAACTATTATATTATTTAATTATAAAAACTTATAATTGCTTTTATAATTAAGATTTATTAAGAACACAATTGCCTGAGGAGGAATTTTTTTTTCAAAAATAATTTAGGTTTACAAGAATTGTTTTCATTTTTTTAAATTTAATTATATAATTTATAATGTTAAAAGATGTTTAAAATTATGCATTACTTCAAGGCGGCGATATGGTTATATTGTTAAGTGAAATGTATATTTTCGGATCAAAAATTTTTAAGTTCTTAACAGCCGTTTCTAGTCAATATTTTTTAAAGAATTTAAAAAAAAATAGTGTATAAACGTTCCCAATTTCTAACTATGGAAAGCCATAAATGATATTATCCTTTAAAAGGTCATGTGATTTAAGAGTTGTCTGGCGCTCTGCAATTCACTTTCATTATTCAGTTCTGTCTCATTGTTAACGTCTTGCAAATCATCCCTTCAAAATTTCAAAGTAAGGTTTACTTTTTTTAATTACTATTTCACTAAATATTTTTCATGTATTTATTTTAGTTTCGGTCATACATCACTAAAGTAATTTTTGTTTAAGTTAGTAAACTTAAGAATCTAGAGACGAAACCCAAATTTTCATCAAGCATCTTCAAATGTAACTAAAAGTGAATAAAATATTAAATAATTTCTGAAAATATGTTAATTTGTAAAAATTACTATGTAGTTAAAAAACAGAAAAAAGGGGGGCGTTCACTTAGATTTCGTAAATTTATGTCAATTCTGGTCATCCATATCATCTCTCATCAACTCGAAACTTATCGATACGTCAATATAGAGAAAAGAAAAACAGGCCCCAACGATAATAAATGTTTGAATGTTATTTTTTATGCTATACGTAGGTAATATTTATTTCAAATCAGATTAATTTAACTTTAAATTTGCTAATTTTAGTAAAATAAAGTGTCACAACTATATATTTTACTTTTAGAAGATTTTTAAAATCAATAATTTTTGTTTACAAATTTCTTAAAATTAAGAAAATGGCCGCATGTCAGGAGATTTTCTTAAATCGGCCAAAAAGGTGAGATTCCGAGTTATATAATTTCGGAGATATATTTTCTGATTTCTTTTTGAATTTGTAGGTCTAATAAAATGGGTCGTGATTATGATTCCAATGTAATAAATTATAGTCATGAAATATTAGTGTGAGCCATTTTTATATATATATATA
Source organism: Acanthosepion lycidas (assembly GCA_963932145.1). Lineage (NCBI taxonomy): Eukaryota > Metazoa > Mollusca > Cephalopoda > Sepiida > Sepiidae > Acanthosepion > Acanthosepion lycidas. The sequence goes on along the minus strand of OZ010580.1, from coordinate 129,410,516 downwards.
TATGCGCGTGGGGTCAAAAGGTTTGTATTATTTTCATTGTGAATATCTATTAACTGATTTTACATTCTAATATCTACCTGGAATTTATTATCTATGTTTTCTTCTAATGTAACTTTTCAGTGTAACATATGTGTATAAACGAGCCTTAGGCGGGCCCGAACCTGGTTACTGAATCGATTGTGACCAGGTCAACTCCGGTCATTGAATTGAACGTAAACAAACTCTGACCAAAAACTCTTTGGTTGACACGTGTAAACCGTGCATGGGACTAGTTGTACACGGCTGTCTTTTAGTCGGTGTGCCCGGCAAACCAAATTTGGATACGTGTCTCTATCGGAGGTTCCAGTCCATCTCACACTGTGAAATTATTCCGTTTTCGTCAGCGATCGCCTAGTGGTTTGTCGTGTCCCTGACGGTGTGTTTAGTAATTCCGTCCGGGAGAGTGGTAACTTGTTTCCCGCGTGATCCTAAAAGCTGGCCCCCAACGTCGAATCTAGGCGAAAGATCTCTTTAATGCCGAACGACTACTTCAGGGAATCTAACTTATTGAGCGGGAATATTTCACAATCATAAGCCGTCCACACATCTAGCTAGCAAAATGGTGATTTCCTTTCCCTGAGGTGCTTGTATTCCGATCGCTTCAATTCCCGACCTTTTTGGCTGCTATTGATAATTTAGTAGTAATAGCCATTCCAACCCCGCAACAAATCTGCAACGGTTTCATCCCTTTGTGTGTGTGTGTGTGTATCCGTTCCATCTACAGGATGCGTCTATGTTCTTCTCTTCGAAAGACAGGAATTTTCTTAACACGTCGTTCTGAGATCTTTCCAGTGACTCCCATAGCCAAATAGTTCAGCGGTTTATATAAGCGATTGCCCTGGCCACTCCATTACACATTCTTTGCATTGAAATATGTAAAAATTTTACCTTTATTTGGATTATCTTATATTCCATTGCCCCTAAAACACATGACCCCAGCAAAACATTTCTCTATATTTTAGCGAAAATACCTTATAATTAAACATCGTACGATTAAAAATGTGTCCCTCCACCCCACAAATTAGATTTCACCTCGAAATCCGAAGAAAATATTTTCCTTATCAGGGAAAGGAAAACACTTTTGCAAAATTCCAACGTTAATGACTTTTTGCCAAATTTGTTCGGGGTTCGATTCTTTCTGATTGCCTCTTCAATTCCATTTAATATAGCTAGTGTAATTTTAATTCTCCTTTTCTTTTCTCCTTTTCTTAATTATTTAATACATCGCCCCCGGGGGGTCCTCGTGATTTAATTCTAACTTCCAATCACCCCAAATCACCATTTTGTATTCTCATGAAGCTAAACGTCAAACCTAGGCCAGCGCCCTGTTGCATTCCTTCCCCACCCACAAGTGGAACGCGCATACGATTAAGCATTTCACTCCGCTCAAAGGGGTGAAGATGTTTACGCCATTAAGATGCTAAATTCTAAAACTGTCCTGAAATAATAAGGAAACGTAGTACATGCTAACCACAATCAGCTAAGCGACAAACCCTTGTATTGTTTTAATTCTCTTTCTCTCAGGATCTCCCTCTGTTTGTCTCTGTAGAAGTCAAGTGACTTACCTGCTTCATAGACGTCTTCGAGATTTTATCCCATCGCACCCACAGTTATATAAACCACCCCCTGAATGGAGAGATTATCCAAACGCAATGCAGACCTCATCGAGAAGTACAACCGTACTGCACATGCACTATCCCCACTTTATAAAGGTGACACAGTCTCCATTCAAAACCCAAATAGCCATCGATGGGACATAGCTGGGCGAATAGTAGAGACACTTCCCAATAGAATAGAATTAGAGTTGCAGGATCAGGCAGAATAACCCTGCGGAACCGTAGGTTTCTAAGGAAACTTGAAGCACCCATAATCAAGACCCCCATACCAAGCGCCATGCCTGTGTCACCTGAGCCGACAATTACGGATACATGCAGACCACATCAATCTGCCAAAGACTTGGAAAATGGTGACATTACATTACAAAATAAACCAGCGTCCCAGGGCCCTACTCAATCACAGCCATCAAGAACGAGGATTCCCAGGGCGCTATCCCGACTACTCTCGTACAATCAGCCAGGCAATAGGGAATTAATTCCTCCCCAACGGCCAATATGCTTCCGCAATGGGGAGAGGAGGGAGATGTAGAAGTCAAGTGACTTACCTGCCAACATGGCTGCCTCCTATTTCCTTGTAAAAGCTGATTTTACCTTATTTTATAGGAGAGCGCCTAATACACCAGTTGGGTTGGTCCATTTTGCTAGAATGGACCTTCCCAATACATTTGCATGAGGGGTCTTTGTTCAGCTATATATTTCTCCATAAATGACTCAAGTCAGATTTGGCTTTGGCTACATTTGCCTACTTGTGTGCTAAACCTCTGGCAAACTAGCTAATATTCAACAGTCTCTCCCTCTCTTTATATATGTATGCATATATATGTTTGCATGCATATATATATATATATATATATATATATATATATATATATATGCATATGTCATAGATAGATGTTGAGAATATTAATTGTCAATATATATATATATATATATATATATATATATGTAACTAGACTCGTTTCGAAAAACCTTCGAATTCTCGATTTGCCAATAATCAAATCTGTCTCACTAGGTTTATCTATATATATATATATTTCCATTTTCTAATATTTCATGGTTATAATTTATTTCATTGAAATAGTAATAACGACTCAATTCATCAGACCTGCAAATTCAAAAAGAAAACAGAAAATATATCTCCGGGTTTAAGAAAACAAATTTTCAGTGATAGTGTATATAAGGGTGTGAGTCACACGGGTGAGAAGGTATGAAAGATTTAGAGAGAGGTGTAAAGAAAGAAAAGGAAAAGGCCTAAAGTGAAGGTGAGGAATAATACAATTTTAAAGAGAGAAATTAAATAACAATTTTAATATCACTCCTTAAAACCGTTATTTAACTCCGTTCAAAGGGGCGAAGATGGTTACGCCATCAAGATGCAAAATTCCAAAACTCTCCTGAAATGATAAGAAAAGTTGGTAAATGCTAACCACACGCGTCCTTTTTATCGAATGTTCAGACTACAAGGGTAACCCATACCCTTCCAGTTACTTTTTCTCTATTTGTTATACTGGAACAAACCTATGCTATAGTTAATAGACTCTCCCACCTATAACAAGTAGGAGTAGTACTAGTAGTAAGAGTAGCTCAGTGAGTTGGTCTGATTTCATTCTGAAGTTGGACCACCGGCTGACCGGTTGAACTCTCTGCCTTCGGGCGGGGAGGAACCCGAACGAGGCTACGCCGAAGGGCGGGGTCTCTTTCGGGAAGGTAAACCGACCCTGAACCCGTTTATACGGGTTCAAAGGGCATATTTTTGGCCGAGCCCACGGGCTCGGAGATCCCACGTTAAACCGGCCTTGTGCCACATGATACCCTCGTTGGGGGAGTGACTAAATACCGCTCAGTGAGTCGGTCTAAGTTCAGTCTGAAGTCGGACGACCGGCTGACCGGTTGAACTCCCTGCCTTCGGGCGGGGAGGAACCCGAACGAGGCTACGCCGAAGGCCGGAGTCTCTTTCGGGGAGGTAAACCGACCCTGAACCCGTTTATACGGGTTTTAAAAGGGCATATTTTTGGCCGAGCCCACGGGCTCTGAGATTCCACGTTAAGCCGGCCTTGTGCCACATGATGCCCTGGTGGCGGGGGTGACTGAATATCGCTCAGTAAGTTGGTGAGTCAGTCGATATCCGGACGACCGTTAGTCGGATATTAAAGTATCAATCACCACAACTAGATTGCTGCGTCATTACCTATTATATCAAGTTCCTAACGTTTTGTACGTCGAACCTATTTAAGGACCGACTTAGTGAAATAGAAGCCTCCACTGTGAAACTACTCTATAACACTATTATATATAAAAGAAATAAAATTATGCAATAATACCTTTAACTCTTCCCTATTCCGTATGCATGTTTATATATATATTCAAAAACCATGCACACGCGAAGTATAGTTTTTCCCATAGTTCAAAAGATCTCATCAAACGTCCTTAGATTGCTCTTCGTTACTGCAGGTAGAGGTTCTGTCATTAGTTCAACAGGTGGGTCAGCCTTTTCTTCTCTACCATTTTCAATAGTTAGGAAGGTCTCTATTTTTTTCCAACAGCTACATATCCCTGACACCATGCGTCGCCAAGTATGTTGCCTTTTTTATCTTTATTTCCGCTTTTTTTTCTTCAATTTTAATATTGAAGAAAAGAAAAGAATACCGAGCTGCTGCGTGACAACAGCCCTTCTTTACAACAGCCAATGTTGGACGATTTCCTCAAAGATGACGAAGAGACACGAGTCGACGGAGATGTAGTTCTACAGAAGGATGCTGAGAATATCATAAACAGAGCGATGAGCAACAATGAAGTCTTAGAGAGGAGCAAACAAGGAAGAAGATTATTCTTAACATCATGACTAGGAAGCAGAAGTTCCTGGGAGATATTATGAGGAAGGAGGGCCTGGAGAATCTGATACACACGAGTCTAACAGAAGGAAAGAGAAACAAGAGAAAACAACGCATTGCATACCTAGCGGTCTTAAGCAAGTGTATGATAGAACGGGTTGTGCGGGAGGTGGCAGTGGGATGGAACTTGTTGAGAGCTGCAAGGGATAGAAAGAGGTGGAGAGCCATAATCGCCCACGTTCTGAATGGACCTGATACATAGAAATAAAAGAAAGTTGCTAAGCGTATCACTGTTATTATATAGTAACTGAGCCCGACAAAGATGATCATGCCCCTGTACCAAGCCTCAGTTTATCTATAGTGGATACTCCGTCTGATACATCATATTTCTTTTAACATTTTCCTGTCAATTATTTAAGTCACTCGTCGGATAGTTTTCGCTATTTCTTTTTAAATTCTAATCACTTCAAATAAAAAGTTTTATCGTCAAAATGTTTGTGTGATTATTACGCGGAAAGACCAAAGTATTTTTTATTATTTTATTATTTTTTTTAATCCTTTCTAGCACGTTCAAAATTTGGTTAAAAATCTTGTTTTGTTTTGTTTTGTTCCTTTAATAGCATATTGAAAGCAAAATAATGGCCATTTTGCTCCTTGATTTGATTGAAGTAACTAATAATGAATGGATGAAGCTGTTGGCTAGTCATTGGCGGTGCCCACTCATCGTTAAGCAACCTGATCTGATGGTTCTTTTATATCCGCTTTTCAAAAGGGAATTCCTCAACTCCTACTCAACATTCGCCAATCTTTGCTAAGAACATTAACAGTTTTTGATATTTCTTTTACTACTTTAACGCCGAGTGTCCTTTGCATTTTTTGTGGTTTCTGTTATGCCTCCACTCTTGTGTTCTTTCTGGGTTTTTTTGTTTTTGTTTATTTAATTTTTTTTTTTTTTGTTTGCTGTTTTCATCGACTTTAGGCTTATTAGGGACTGTTTCAACAGTTTTGCTTTTTTTTTGTTTTTATTCTTAATTTTTCTTTTTTTTTTTTTTTTTGATTATTTTTTTTTCTTTTGTTGAAACTAAATACGAACCTCCACCAATGTCCCGACCCGTAGGAATGCTTAGTTTTGTCTGGTGAGACCCTCACAGAAAACCAAAAAGGTTTTGTTGTTTCGCCTTTATCAGGCAATTTTCAAATAGCGCTCTTTTTTAGATAAGGACAACACTTCTGGCTTAAGAAGTGTGTATTCCGTTCTCATTTTTTTATTAACACACACTTGACCGCGATATTAGTCTTTCAGTCCCTCTCTCTCTCTCTCTCTCTCTGGCACACACACACGCACACACACTCTCTCTCTCTGGCACTCACTGCCACTCACTCTCTCTCTCTCTCTATATATATATATATGTGTGTGTGTGTGTGTGTGTTGATAGATAGATAGATAGATAGATAGATAGATAGATAGATAGATAGATAGATAGATAGAAGAGCGTTGCCGAGTGATTACAACGTTCGCTTTTTGACCATGAAACCCGGCTTCGAATCTCACCATTGTCGATTTGTCAGGAAGGATACGTCCTGATGTTATCGGAAGTGATCAACGTGCAGCACCTTTGGAAAGTGCCTGAAATACCATATTACGGGTTGACCCAAGCCTTGTGAGTGAAATTGGATAGAGGGAACTTTTGAGGGCCGTCGATAGCTGTGCTAGCACAAAGCCACAAGTCAACGTGGCGAGGGATTGAGCGTGCTGACCTGGTTCAAATTGTTGATCACGCTAGATAACACGCCCTCTCCTAGAAAATGTAACATAGGTCCGTTCAGTATAGTTGCGATATAAACCACAGGTTGACTCTTTGTCGAGCAAACACAAATGGCCATCTATTATATATATATATATATATATATATATATATATATATGTAAGCAAATATATGGATATAGATCCGACAGTATGAAGAAAAATATACGGAAAAAACAAACAAAAATCCTCATATGCAATTATGCTGTTTTAATGTTAATATAATGTCAACGTCGACAACCTAACTGTCAGGGTTTCAATTCTCGGTAGTGCATGTGCACTGCTGATGAGTCCCAAATATAGGACGAAACGGCCGTCCAGTGCTTTCTGAATTATGTTGAGGTTTCTATCAGACTCGATAAATTAATTAAATATAATTATCAAATCCTCCTAATAATTACATATATATATATATATATATATATATATATATATATATATATATATATGTGTGTGTGTGTGTGCATATATATATATATATATATATATATGTGTGTGTGTGTGTATATATATATATATATATATACGTTTGTGTCTGTGTGTTTCTGTGAGCACACGTGTGTGTGTGGAGGTGTATAACTATATTAGAAACAAAATCTAAGATAATGAGCAAAAATGGAGAAACTGTAAACAATGCATTTTGCTAATGAATGTCTGATATCTTTGACTTCTTCAGGTTAGAATGAATGACACAACTGCATGTAAGGAAAATATATCGGAATCTGTGAGGATAAGAGGTGGCTATCAATCAAATTAAACCCGAAAGCAACAGACCTTTTGGCGAAACGCGTCGTTTATAATTTCTCCACTTTGTCTCGTGATTTCTTTTTTCTGTGGATATCAGACAAACTATCTCTCGCAAGTAATATTCTTTTACAAATATTTGAACGGCCGGCCAATCTTTTTCGAACCCACCAGTGTGCTAAGTCTTGTTCAACACCCATCGAGAAACCTGTGGTTTATAGAGTCACTATGCTGACCGGAACTTAATTTCAGTTTCTAGGAGATAATCTGTCATGATCACCAGTTTGAAAATATTTGTAGAAAAGACAGAGGGAAGCCACATCACGTCTATGAAAAAGTGACTGAAGTCGAGATGCCAATTCAGGATCGATTTCATTGCAGATCCTTCTTTGGATTTTGTCAAGAACTTTGAGGTGAATATCGGTAGCACCAGATAAGATATGGCAGCAGTATTCAATGCACAGGTGAAGAGCAGATTTTTAATTGTGCAAGACGTACTCTGGCGAAAAAAAACCTTCTGAGAGGACATTATGAACTAACTTTCCTTGCAGTAGATGCAGCTATTGATTCAATGTAGTTTTTTTATTTCAAGTCAATTGAAAATGTGAGACCAATAAGCCGCAGTGAGACGCTCTCCAGGAGTAGGGCATCAGCTTGGCGGACAGGGAAATTTTCCTATGGTAGCTAAAAGAAAGCAGATTAGTTTTGGAGGTATCAAAATTTACAAGCCATTTCCTGCCCCAGTTAAACACTGATTGGAGGTCCTTTTCTAGAGCAGCGTCCAGGTAAACTTTGTAGGGTCATCTGCATAAATTCCTACTTGGTGACTGATAACATCAGGAAGATCACTGATGAAGATCAGGAGCAACGAAGGACCCGGGATTGGATTAAAACAAACGTCCAGTAATACCGTAGATTGAAGCTTAAGTAGTAGACCAACATGCCAAACCCTGTCAAACACCTTTGAGATATCTCGAGCCACAGCTCTAGAGATTGAGTGATTAAGGGTTATGATGCCAACGAGGTCAGTAGCAGAGGGTTTAATTCATCTGGTATGCTGGGCATGAATATCACCGAACAAATATATTGCAAAATAGGTGTAGGAAGATGGCCTTGCCTATATTATCGGAAATTCTATCTAGCTCTTGAGAGTGGGGGTAAGGTAGAGGAAGAAGAGATAGATGACTGAGTTAAGGAGAGAAAGACGGAGACACATGTAAGAGTTGTCTGGAGATTCAAGAGAGAATTCCTTAGCCAGTGGGAGACGTTCGCGAACGTAAACGCCCAGGCCCTTCATGTGGACTTTAGAGTTCTTTCAAAGGAGAGGAAGGTAGCCAGGATTCGAAAATCAGAGGAGAGTATTGAAGAGATAAGACTAGTTTCGAAGAGCGGTAGGATGTCCGTAGACTTTTCGAAGAGGAATGATTCCACACTGCAGAATTTGGTACGAATACCACGAATGTTGGAGAAAGAAAGGTTAAGGGTTTAAGGTGTTTTTGTTAAGTTAGTTTAGGTTTATATCTTTAGTTGTTTATAGTGATGATGCGTTATTTTGTTAAGGAAAGGTCTAGGGTAGTAGTAGCGGTTGGTCCTTTAATGTAACATGTGCAGGAAGAGAAATAGCTCAGACTGCAGATGGTGTGGCCTCAGGGTTGCCCACCAGATTTATTTGTTGGCCAATATTTAGTGCGCAACATGACACGAGAGTACGAAAGTTTTTTTTCCCTCCGTATGAGTTCGAATCGTCGAATTTGTTAGGTAGTGGTTTCACAGTGGAGGCTTGTATTTGTACTAAGTCGGTCCTAAAATAGTTTCGACGTACAAAACGTTAGGTACTTGATATAATAGGTAATGATGCAGAGAAATCTAGTTACTGATACTTTAATATCCAACTAACGGTCGTCCGACATCAACTGACTGACCCACTCACTGAGCGACTGCTACTACCCCTACTTATTATAGGTGGGAGAGTCTATTAATTATAGAATAGGTGTATTCCACTATAACAGACACCATCCACAAACATCACAAAAAATTCATGACTGGACCTTATTAAGGCCTGAGAAAAGGACAGGAACTAGAAACCCCTTCCTAACCAGGAAACAAGGAATTAACCTCTCCTGTTCAAAAGAAGGGAGGAGAATGAACCGGTCGATTTGAGAATGTATCTACTATTAAAAAACAAGAGCAAAAACTACAAATCAAAACAAAACAAGAAAAAAACCATAAAAACAAAAACATAAAACAGTTCTGAGTTTTAAGTCCAGATTAATTATTTCAAAGAATGGGCTTTCGGATAACTTATCTGTAGAGATGAATTGCTTCGTCGAACAAGGTTTCTGTTCGTTGATCCTAATCTGATGAACTCCTAATATATATATATATATATATATATATATATATATATATATATATATATATATATATATTCTTCTGCAAATAATAATATACAAGATAATATATAAATTCTTTCTGCAGATCATTGGAAATTTCATTTCTTCCATCATTGAATGTCTTCATGCATTATGAAATACATAAACAGCACTGCTCTCTCTAAATATATCTGGCAATGAAAAAATGGTAGTAAATACACCTTTTGTCAATTTGTATATTGTAGCGATAGCTAAATCTTACAATTGGAAAGGTAATAGATGAAATTTATGTCTGCTTGAAAAATTTAAACCGGTCAAACAAAACACTTAAATAATCGTATCTTATTAAAAAAAAAAAAAAAGAGAAATGAATTGATGTAGGCCTAAAATTAAATACTTGCTCAAATAAGTTGATCCAGACTTAATGCCTAATATATTATTAAAAATTAAAAAACAATAATCCCCGTATAGTATATAACTGCACCAACATTGGAATAACCAGATATTTCTATTAAAATTTAAATTGCGTAACGGTCAGTCTATACTCAGTACCTGAATATTGCATTTTGCATGAAACTCAGAGTCGTTCTATCGGTGATGGATAATATGCATATTTCATATATATATATATATATATATATACATATATATATATATATATATATATATACACACATGCTTTTGGGTATATGTGCATATATGCGTTCATGTGTTCATGCATGCTTGTAGGTTTAGTCCTGTTTATAAGAGCGTATTGGTCTAGATATGACCCTGAATGTATATACGTGTGGGAACAAGGACATTTGTGCTCTATATGTATATGTTCATATGTCCAAGACCACGTGTTCCTGCGTTTACGTACTTGTCATCGTATCTGCATATGCATATTTATGTCCGCGCACGCGTGTGTGCACCTGTGTGTGCCTCTTTGCGTATATGTATATATGCATATATACGACCCTATGCGTGAGTGCATGTTTGAAAGTATTCATATGGGTATTCGAGTGTATGTGAATGTAGTGGATTAGATCTTTGCCAGAATGTATATACGTGTACTGGATCGAGTATTTGTGTTTCTCTGTTTTTCTGCGTGTGTCCATACGTCCGTGCATACGCGTGCCTGTGCATGCGTAATTTTCAACGTATATAGATATGCATATACATGCGTGTGTATGTGTTTGCACGTCGGTGGAGCCAACTTGTCGCAGAACAACGGCACCCCCGAGCCAATGACGCCCATGTCAACTGTGATTGTAAAAATTGACTTGATTATTCCTGAACGCCCTTTTTCTTTTCTTTTTTTTTTTTTTTTTTTACTTTCCGCAAAGAAAGACCTCGATTACAAGGACAAGGCATCTCGATTGCGCCATTCTGTTTCTTACGTCCGCCAAAACCGAAAGTATCTTCTTTACTCGTTGCTATATGTAATCTTGAAAAAGATCTTTTCTTTTGTGGAGGAATATCTTAAGAACAAACTAGAAAGCAGGGAATCTAAATCGCTTAAAGGAAATGTAAAACATCGAAATTGCAAGATGAAATCTACACTTAACAGAAGATTGAAACCTTTGCATTCATGTTCTAAAGGATTTATAAAGGATTAATATTCACACACACGCTCAAACACACTCATATATATATATATATATATATATATATATATATATATATATTGATAATATTAATGGTTAATATACATATATATATATATAAAATATATAAATATATATACATACAAGCATACACATACATATATATAGATACATACACACATAAATATATATATACATACACATATATATATATACATACATAAACATATATATATATATATATATATATATATATATATATATATATATATATATGACAATGGGAAAACTAGTTATTGCTGACGCGTTTCGTCCAATGTGAACTTTCTCAAAGCAAAAAAACGAAATGAATTTAATCGAAAAAAGTAACTAATAATAACAAAAAACAAAATGTTCTTAGCAACTGGAGGAATGCAGAGAACGCTATTTTCATATTGTTGACTGAAAATAACGTCAGTGATTGTCACGTGTGAAGAATATTGTCATTATAACTGTGTTGGCGGATTCAACCATTTTCTTTTCCCTATTTCACCTTTCTTAACAAAATTACTGCTCTTTACTTTCCTCTTTAATGACTCGATTTCATGAACTTAAATGCAGTACTAGATTGCCAGTTAGGTCTCATCCTTTTAATGTTGAATTTGCTAATTTTAACCGTAACTTAAGTTCTATTCGAATATTTTCTTCTCCCGCACTTGTTGCCTTTTAGAAATATCATCCAGTTTTTTACTTTCCTGTCAGCTAGAATCTGCAAAGAGTTCAAATTCAACGTCAGTCGTCATTTTCTGTCTCTTTGGGTCCTGTTCTATTTTTATTGCCCTTTCTGCTCGGTATTGTTTTCTCAGTTTCCTTTGCCTATATCTGTGGTTTGCTTTGAACCCAACGTCTATTTCTTAGCTGGGAAGCTAACATAGATAAGGGGAGCCAAATAACGCCGTCGAATAGAGCTAATTTTCGGTTAAAAATTATTTGTTTTTCACCAAATGAAGCAAAATGATAATACTGAATCAACTGCCTGGCCTGCTTCTTAGAAGATTGCTTCACTGTGTCGTGGCAGACAATTTCTCTCATCAGAATTCATCTTTCCCATTTAGAAATCTGCCATTCTCCCTGGCATTGAGTATTACTGTCATATCTGGTCTACTGTTCAGGCTATACCGCGTGTAACAGCAAAATTGTCCAAATTGTGTAACAGGGAAATTGTCCAATAGTTAGATTAAGTTTGAACCGCTGTATCTTAGAAAGGATTAATGCTATCTTACTGGAATTCTCCGAGGTTTTTAAAACACCGCTGGACTCCACTTTGAGTAATAGGAATATATCATTATTCTCCAAGCTTAACAGAAGAATGTTCATAAAATCGATCCTAAACGAAAATGACATGTCCATCATTAATTAATCATAGCTAAGGATGAAGTACTGAAATAAAGTTCAAATACATATATATTATTCCAGGATCATTTTCAAACTTATTAAGCAATAAGAATGTATAATTTCTCTCCAAGCTTAAACAGAAGAATCGGGATGAAATCGATCTTAAACGAAAATGTGTGTATATATATATATATATATATATATATATATATATATATATATATATACCAGTATGATTTTCCAACCCATTCAAGATGATCTTCGCCCTCTCTAACCTTCTCACTTTCTGTCCTGGGGCAACAAGAAGAAAGCATATATAGAAGTAAAGTGAATCAGCTGCTGCTGTTTGTCACTGGGATGTTTTTTTTTTCTTTCATTAACAAGAATACTGTTTATTCGTTTATGGTCCAGTATGAAACTGATCAAACTGGGCGCACCTTGCGGAGACTGGAGTATAGGATCTGCAGCATATGCCATCTTTGATTATGAATGGCCAATGATGTCATACATTTTTTAATTATAGGGTCTCTGCCAACTCTTTTTCTGCAACTGTTTCAATATTTTCAAGAACCGTGCGTCCGTCTTTCCGCTTGAAGTTTTTTTTTTATTCTTTCCGTATTTCGAGACGACAAGCGTCTGTTTGTTAGCAAAGGATGCTTCTTTATTCATTAAAATAACTGAATATCACTGACGTTGACCGGTTATCTGTTTCTCATTTATCGTTTTTTTTTTTTGTGTTTTTTTTTGTTTTTTTTTATTTGCCTGGGTGTTTTAGTGAGGTGACAGGCTATGTTTAGAACGTTTTACCTCGTTTCCATTAGTAATTTCAAATTAATGTTTAGTACTTTAAATTTAAAAACGAACCTCATTTTCTTTCTTCCTTTCATTATTTTTCTTTCTTTTTCTTTTTTTCTTTCTTTCTTTCTTTCTTTCTTTCTTTCTTTCGTTCTTTCTTTCTTTCTATGCCAGTTTCTCTTTTAATATTTTTATCGGTTTTCATTTCTTTCTTTCTTTCTATGTCAGTTTCTCCTTTAACATTTCTGTCGGCTTTCATTTCTTTCTTTCTTTTTCTTTCTGTCTTTCTTTCTTTCTTTCTTTCTTTCTTTCTTTCTTTCCACGCCATTTTCTGTTTTAATATTTCTGTCGGCTTTCTTTCTTTCTTTCTTTCTTTACCAGTTTTTCCTTTAATGTTTCTGTCGGTTATCATTTCTTTCTTTCTTTCTTTCTTTCTTTCTTTCTTTCTTTCTTTCTTATCCTACTATCACATTTTCCTTTTTCGTTATTATAATAACTATTATCACTATTTTTCTTACCCTATTATAATGTTTTTCTTTTTTACAACTATCACTCTTTATTTTTTCTTTTCTCTCTCTTTCTCTTTCTCTCTCTCACTCACTTTTACTATTATTAATTATTCCTTTCTTTCTTTCTTTCTTTCTTTCTTTCTTTCTTAACCGACTATTGCATTTTTCTTTCTTTATTTGCTTCTTTCTTTTTTACTTCCTTTTCTCCCTCTTTTACCACTACCATGACTTTCTTTCTTACTCGACTATCGCTCTTTCTTTCTTTTCTTTCTTTTCTTTCTTTCTTTCTTTCTTTCTTTTTGTTTCCCGACTATCGCATGTTTTTTCTTTCTTCCTTTCTTTATCTTTCTTTTAGTACAATCACGTATTTCTGTTTTATTTATTTATTTCTCATCCGACTATCATTTTTGTCTGTCTTTCTTTTTCTAATACAATCTATTTTTCTTTGTGTCTTTATCTTTTTTCACTATTATCATGCAGTTCTTTCTTTCTTTCTTTCGCCCACTCTTTCTTTCGCCCACTCTTTCTTTCGTCCAGACTTTCTTTTTATCCTTTTTTAAAACACTTTAATGTCCCCTTTACTTAACTCATTACAAAACAAATTTAAATGAAGAAGAGAAAATCATTTGAGATTTCAGAAAGCCAAATTGCTAATAGTTCCGCAAAAAATAATTTTCCGAGAAGACAAAACACAAGAAATCCAAATTTCTCAATTCAGGGTTAAAAAAAAAACAGAAAAAAAAGAAAAAAGAACCGTCGCCATCCTGATTACAGCCGGCCGAAAAGTAATGGTGCCAATAGAATGGAAAATGAAGGAAGGCTGAACAGAAGCCGGAATTTTTTGACAGAATCGATTTAATTCCTGAAAACGTATCTTTCCTTGACACTTATGACGGATTGCTCAAGTTGATAAAACGGAGGCAACGGTATTTGGAGTTTAATTCTATGCGCCGAGATTTTGAGGGCAGTTCTCGTAGAGCGTATCTTGAAGAAACGGAGACGTGTTCAAAATGGCTGTCGAGAACGAAAAACAGTGCAATAATTGCCTCTTTTCGATCAACCCTTCTCAAAGAGAATCGTTGATAAATTAGAAATATTAAACAATCAAACGACATTACCAATAAAAAACAAAAACAAACATGTTATAAAAACTTGTATAACATAAGACGGCCAACTGTTCCTCGTGATTTCTATTGTGTGATAATGACAGATCATTTTAGAACATTTTAACATATTCTATTGGCAATTCTGTTTTATTGTTTAGTATTTTAAACTTTTTCAACGATCCTCTTTTATCAGCATTCTTGAAAATATATGTGGCGTATTATATATAAGAAACCTCTTCGATGCCGATATCAGTACGCGTATCAGTATATTGTCATCTCAGACAGATTTATCAGTGTGGCTAGACGTCCGGTTGTCTATATCTAGGATCGAAATATATATATATATATATATATATATATATATATATATATATATGTGTGTGTGTGTGTGTGTGTACGTACATACGTTTTTGTGCGTGTAACAATTGAGGGGCAATGCGCAAAATAACGATGAAACCCCCCACCCCCACCGCCATGCCGTGTTAACTGCCCTTTGAAAAGCGAGCAAACTAGAGAAATACCGAGGTATAACTTTGAAAAGAATCGTCTCAACCATCTGAGAGAATTAAGAATTAACTCTAAATCTCGAGCTAATACATCTGCCCATATGACGGTCTGACTCACTTTTCATTTCATTTCTTTCTTTCTTTCTTTCTTTCTTTCTTTCTTTCTTTCTTTCTTTCTTTCCTAATCAGTTTCTCCTTTAACATTTCTGTCGGCTTTCATTTCTTTCTTTCTTTCTTTCTTTTTCTTTCTTTCTTTTTCTTTCTTTCTTTTTCTTTCTTTCTTTCTTTCCATGCCATTTTCTGTGTTAATATTTGAGTCGGCTTTCTTTCTTTCTTTCTTTCTTTCTGTCTTTCTGTCTTTCTTTCTTTCTTTCTTTCTTTCTTTCCATGCCATTTTCTGTTTTAATATTTCTGTCGGCTTTCTTTCTTTCTTTCTTTCTTTCTTTCTTTCTTTCTTTCTTTCTTTCTTTCTTTCTTTCTTTTTCTTTCTCTCTTTCTTTCTTTCTTTCTTTCTTTCTTTCTTTCTTCAGTATGCCCTTCTTGTGGATTTGTCTGCAAACCCCATGTAGGATTGATGTCTCATACAAAACATTAACATAAAAACTGAACTGAAAGACATTGATACGTCGAAAACGACGAGAGAGTTCCTCATATATATATATTGTTATAGATAGGTATTTTTATGTATATATTTATATATATATATATATATATATATATATATATATATATATATATCTGTGTGTGTGTGTGTTTACTTATGTATGTTTGCGGTTGTATATGTGTATGTTGACACCTATTGTATATGAGATTGTTTGTGTGTATGTGTAGGTATGGAAACTTGGGTATGTCATTACGGCCACATGAGTTAGTATATGTGTGTATATATATTTATATTTGTGTATTGCTGTGTGTATATATGCATATATATATATATGTGAGTATGTGTGCATACATGTGTGTATATTTGTGGGTATATATGTGTATATATGTATGTATATGTATGTGTACTTGTTATCATGGTGATATATACGTATGTATATGTTTATGTATATGTTTATGTATTTATGTGTATGTTTTCTGTGTGTATGTATGTATGTGTATATATGTGTGTGTGTGTGTATATATATGTCTGTAAAGAAAAATTATTATATATATATATATATATATATATATATATATGTTTGTGTGTGTGTATATATTATGTTGGTGCAAAAATAATGACGTAATAATGTCGTTTTTTGACGTATTTGTAACGTCAAAAACGACATTATTACGTCATTATTTTTGCACCAACTTAATATATATATATGAGGTGGACATCGAAGTTACCTATGAGTGTTGATTTTGATGTCCGATTTTATATTTACATACACTATTTTAATATATTGAATAATATTATTTTTAATCATTTTTATCTTTGTATATTTGCTCGCTTAATTTATATTTCAATAAGTGGTTAGCATTTGTTTAATGACACTTTCAGTCTTAAATATTTATTGGTTGTGGTATCCGATTTTCTGGGTCAATCTCTGTGGATGTGTGTGCATGTATTTATAGGTGTCTATGTGTATGGAAAGTGCATTCACTTTTGATTGTGTATGTATGTACGTGTGTGTTGGTTTCCCTTCCACCCACTTCCTTTTTTTTTTTTTTTTTCATGAAGGACCGTGAAGATGTTCTCTGTCTCGTCTCTTTTTGTGTATATATATATATATATATATATATATATATATATATATATATATATATGTCTGGGTGCTTATATATTATAATCTGATTGTGTTTGTTTTACGTGTGAGTTTAGGACCCCATTCATACACTCTTACGATTAAAATGTATACATTGTCAAAGGACCGGATATAGAATTAGCTAAAGTAACTTCAATGAAGAAATAAATTGAATAACATATATTTCCTCTTTTCTCCTCAGTAATTTTATAGTTGTAAACTTAATAGCGATTAAATTTTGATTTTGAAATTAGCAGTTTTCAATTTTAATATTAAATTTTATTATATAATTTAGTAATTATTGGTTGGAATAAATTCTTTTTTAATACTACCCATATTTTAAACATCTGAATAGATATTATAACATGACTTTGTTGTCAAGCTTTTTGAATTTTCCTATACTTGTATTTTGATTGGTCAATCTAGCTTTTGTAACAACGTTTTCCCCTTGCGAAGGATTGTTAATTAATTTGAAACTTTTAAAACCATTTATTTTACATTCAACATCATCACTTGATAAGACACCGGGGGTGTTGAAACAAAATGGCTATTTTTGTAGTGATTTTATAACATAATTAATAATTAAATAATTATATATATATATATATATATATATATATATATATATATATATATATATATATATATATATATATATACGGTTATATGAACGTCAAAATCAAGCAGTTAAAGATACTTAAAAATCGTATTAATTGATTCGCTTTTTACGGCTTTTCCAAAGTTACTTAAATCAAAAAAAAATTTTTAGATCATAAAAGTTTTTTTTTCTGGTTGGGGGAATAATCATTTGCTGATACAAGTCCTACTAATTAACCCATAGCTGGGGAAGAAAATGTCGATTGATACCATTCCCAAGAGTATTAGCACGGCTGGAAGTGGAACTAACACTGCCGTGCCCTTACCCATTACACCACCCAAGCATCCAACACCTGGTATTCCCATCTAGGCCAGACCAAACTCGACGTTTCTTAAATTCGTTGATCGTAAGGTGTTATGGTCCAAGTTCCTTGTAGCACGGTGATGGTCCAAGTTCCTTGTAGCACGGTGATGGTCCAAGTTCCTTGTAGCACGGTGATGGTTCAAGTTCCTTGTAGCACGGTGATGGTTCAAGTTCCTTGTAGCACGGTGATGGTTCAAGTTCCTTGTAGCACGGTGATGGTCCAAGGTTAGAACCAATGAAAGAATAACACGAACACAGGTATGGAATACAAAGATATATTACAAGAGAAATATAATACAAAGAAGTAGAAGTATTAGTAATGACTATCAGATTTGGTTAGATTGAACTATGTTGTCTCGACAAGTATCACTATTCCAATGTCCTTACAATATGCTCTCAATTATCTCTCCTCGTCTTACAATAATCCTCATACCTTTTGAGAGGCGCAGTATTTATAATGTCAGGAATAGTCCATTATTATTATGGGTAAATTTCCATAACACGTTCATACGTCGAAAACGACGGGAGAGTCCATCATATATATATATATATATATATATATATATATATATATATTATATATATATACATATATTATTAATGGACTCTCCCATCGGTTACAACGTATGAGGATCTGACAACTTGACCAATTGATTCAGTTATTAATTTTATGCGATAATCTGAAGTGGCATTTAAGACCCACTAGTGATTTACAAAGAAGACTGCATATAGAGGAAGAGTGAGAATTGTGGGATGAGATCACTGTTAGATCTGCTGACCTTTTAGATCTTGCTCTTGCTTCTTGAAGACGATTCAGACTAGCAGGTTGAAAACTGCTGAGTTCACTAAAACACGTTGATCTCCATTCTACCCGCTCCAAGGCTAAGTGCTCGAGGATGTTATGACGTATATTGACAGCTGACAAGTTGCTTTTCAGCTTGTCTTTGTATCTTAGTCATGAGCGTCCTACATTCTTGTAACCCTGGTCTAACTGGCTGTGCATTAGGATCTTGAGTATCCTGTCATCAGACTTTCTCAAGATATGACCAGTCCATCGTAACTGAGACTGTATGATAAAAGTGTCGATTCCTCCAATATTACACTTGTTAAACAGGTCTACGTTAGATGTCCTATCTTGAAGGTTAACTCCACAGATTGCACGCAGACATCTTTTATGGAAAACATCCAGCTTGCGTATATGGTACCTATATGGAATTCACGATTCTGGGCTGTACAAAAGGATAGCAAGGACAACAGCTCTATAAACTCGACTTTTCTTATCCAGTCGAATACCCCGCTCATTCCACAAGCGATGGCAAAGTTTGCAGAAAGCACTGGTAGCCTTAGCAATCCGATGCATGATTTCATCACATAAAGATCCACTGTAATTGACTTTGCTACCAGAATAGGTGAAAGACTTTACATAGTTCAGGGCTTTGTCTTCTACTTTCAATGGTCTCTCTAGAAATTTGTAGACTGGTGATTTTTGTTACTCAACACAGAATTTCTGCGGAGTAGGACAAGATTGGTGCACTACTTCAGTTTTCTTTATGCTAAATGTAAGACCAAACGCTTTACATGCAGCAGAGAAACGATTTATTAGATGTTGGGCCTCCTCAAATGATGTCACTACAAGAGCAGCATCATCAGCAAACAACAAATCACGAATAATTTGCGTACGAAGCGGGGTCTTGGCTTTGAAGCGCTGATGATTGAAGACTCCACCAGTTCTTTCAAACTGAAACTTGACGCCGCTCTCTGTGTCTGCGAATGTTCACAAAACACCCAAGTACAACTCGTTGATTTTCTCACGAACCTTCACTGCAACTTGACGAAGAGAAAATATCATGTCAATGGTGCCACGACCCGACTGAAAACCACATTCCTTGCAGATAGTGAGAAGGCGTATTCCATTAGAATTCACATGACCAATGCCATGGTGACCTAAAACGCCCTTCCAAGAATGATAATCATTGACAACACGAGTATTGAAGTCACCTGTAAGGATTAATGTATCCTTATGTTGGACTTTGGAGATGACAAAGGACAAAGCTTATAAAAATCATTTTTTTCTTGCTTTACACTACTTAAGGTTGGCGCGTAGCAGCTAACCATCATCACACGGGTGTTGCACTCCAGATTGAGGGTTAATGCCATTATGCGATCAGATACACCTTTAGGTAAGGAAGGCAGTGAGCTAGCAAGGTCTGACTTGATGGCGAAGGTAACACCAGATTGGCGTGGATCTTTATCAGTCTTGCCAGTCCATAAAAACACGTATCCATCTTTTTCTTCCCTATGCTGAGAATTGCCAGCCAGATGTGTTTCACTAATATGTCGATGTCATAATTATTTAACGCGAGAGACACAGGAGCTGTTTTACGCTCTGGTGCAGAATCACTGTCCTGGAGAATGCGAATATTCCAGGATCCAAAATGAAAATTCTTCTTATATTTTTGATCTTTCTTGCTGTTTCGACTGCGTTATATATAGCCAGACAACTGAAGCGGTCTGCCATGTCTCTGTGTAAGCAAGCAAAGGTTTAGGGCCTCCTTTTATCGCCCCCATCCCATAATAGGGAAATTAGTGCAGATCCTAAACAAGGCTGGATTGTCACCGATAGAGGACACGGACATCACAATTGCTCATGGGTTTGTGAAAGAACGGCCATCACCCATCGGTCTGCTACTGTGTAGAGCTTCAACTAGAGCCTTCCAGTAATATCCTTTACCTGAACCCGTCGCCTTCACTCTCTCGCCAGCGGACATTGCAAGTGAACTGTGTGGATAAGAACGAATCAAGGTAAACCGCCAGAAAACCCACAAAAGTGATTTGATTAAAGTGGTGAAGGCTTGTGCAGAACCATCCACACTTTTCGGAACTATTGCAAATAAATGCCACAGGCGAAGCAGACAATATACATCAGGCGTATTATATATATATATATATATATATATATATATATATATATATATATATATATATAGAGAGAGAGAGAGAGAGAGAGAGAGAGAGATTAGAACGCAAAATATGTATTCTGAAATTAGAAAAAATGGCCCCTTAAGAGGATTTAAACCACCTTTAACTTTTCTTTGTTTAATACCAATGTTCACTCAATACAAGGCCCAAGAGCAACTCAAGGAAGATTAAGATTAAGAATTCCACTCCAAGCGACGTCGTGAAGAAAATTACGAAATTAACTCAAAGAAGTCTTGTGAATAAGAGGTTCCTTTCTAATACACGACTCAAAAAGGATATCAACAGATATCATTATCCGAATTAACAAGAGTCTCACCCACACAAAACAAACATGCTTGCGGAGGTGTTGAGGCCTCACATTTATACACACACGCACATAAATATACACGCTTACACACATCATATTCACTTATTCCCTAAGAACCAAATAACACACACACACTTAACAGAGACACATCCCCTTTCCAGGAACCAATAAAACTGTCAAAATGACCAAGGGAATTCAGAGCATCATGAATCCATTCAGCTCTTATCTTGAATAACAACTTATAAGAAACTGTTTGACCAACACAAGGGCTGACCAAAATTCATGTAAAAAATAATAAAAATTAAAAAAAAATAAAAAAACAAATGAAGAATTCATTTTCTTCATCAAGTCACTGCTACTAACAAGCAGATTTTTTTTTCTCCTGATGATGGCCATGTTGGCCGAAACTAGTCGCGGAATCCAACTGAAATAATAAAAATGAAAGAATATTAATATACAACCCACTGTGTCTGAAGATTTTAAATTTTAATATTTTTTATTGTTCAAAACACACACACACACATATATATATATATATATGTGTGTGTGTGTGTGTGTGTGTGTGTGTTTATTGTTTGTGTCTAAGTGTGTGTAACAGCAAAAATGGCCAAATCGTATAAATGCATAATTGTCCATCCCCAAATTTTTTTACTCATCCATACTCTGGCTTCCATCTTGAAATCCATTCAAGAACCATCCAGAGAACTGTGAATAAGTTTTAAAAGAGGGAACAGTAGAGAGGAAAACTGGATCAGAAATTCACAAAAGATCCAACACATTCCATAAGTGGTTTGGTACGTGAAAAAAGAGTTTCAACTATGAAATTTCAAAGGGCAACAGAGGGAAACACAGATTATATATACGGATCAGCACTTCTATTTGCTACGGATGATCTAGGAATTTAGTTTTATCCCTTGCCTCATGTTTAGGATTGAGTTTCCGGTTCTTTCTAAGGTCGTCTCATTCTCTTTCTTTACTAGTAGCTCTTTGTCTCTTATTGGCATTATTGCCTGGCTTGACATGAATTGATTCAAAGAAGATATAGGCAAAAATGTTTAGAAATTAAATCAGATCGGCTGGGTCGTACGTCGAGTCACATTGGACTTTAGAAAATCCCCACTATCTTCAGCGTTTTTCTTGATACATAACGTTTTTGTTTACATGTTCGTCTCTACCCCTACACATATATCATTTCATCAATGAGAAAATTATTTTAGTCTGATGAAGCCCTTTTAAAGCACAAGGCACGTTACATACCATTTTTCTATTTTGTCATTCAATTACCCAAATATCTATCTATCTATCTTATCTATCTATCAATATATATCTATATATATATAATTAATTAATTCATCTAGTCTAATAGAAACCTCAACATAATTCAGAAAGCACTGGACGGCCGTTTCGTCCTATATTTGGGACTCATCAGCAGTGCGCATCCACTACCGAGAATTGATACCCTGACAGTTAGGTTTTCAAGCAAACATCATACCAACTGTTCCAATGGGACTCGGTGACGAAGAGATTGCAAATCAGACTCAATATAGCGCCACTCGCTCACATATTCCGTGGTGGAACCATACTGTGATCTCTGTAACCATAGGACTGTGCCCCCTAGAATCACGACTACTCTCACCAATCCTCTCACTCTAGAGCATTAGAAGCCGGTTCAAGCGATATACAGAGATAGCAACTATTAGGAAGATTTGATAATTATATAATTATCAAATCCTCCTAATAATTACTATATATATATATATATATATATATATATATATATATATATAGTATTTATTTAAAAATTATGACATAAATAGGTTATAAAATCACTACAAAAATTATATTCGCTCTACTCTGTATTGAGCACTCTTTTAACAATAGTAATTGTTGGTTATTGGAATTCATTCCGTATACACCAATCATATACTTGGGTATATATATATATATATATATATATATATATATATATATATATATATATATATATATATATATATGTGTGTGTGTGTGTGTGTGTGTGTGTGTGTGTGTATGTGTAATTGTCTCTCTGAAAGTATTTCCTACTATTTGTTATGCTTTACCATGAAATCACAGGAGGATAGTGATGGTATAACAATAGATATTGTACCCTTTCGCTAGTCAGTAATAATTTTTTACCTCGTTACAACTGAGTAGCAATCTGGCAAAATTGCGTCTGATATGAAAGTATGTATGAAACAGAAGTACATCACTAAATTTATCCACGTGGAAAAAAAATCTGCTGACATTGATATTCAACAATATTTGCCGACCTTTTTACGGAGTTCAAACACTTGATGTCAGCCCCGTTGTGTTAATAGGTCAATGCTTTTTAGAATCACGACTGATAAAAAGGCGCGAACGCGAATATGGTGATCAGGTTCATATACGTCATTTGAAAAACTGTATAGCAAATCGTTGTGACTCTGAAGTAAATCGTTATAGATCTGAAACTCTACTATATTCAACGGTGTTACTGCCCCAGCGAAACACCCGTGAGTCATCAAATATAGATAAATCTAACTTCATATAAAGCTTTGAAAAAGAGACCGCCACTATTAACATCCATTACAAACCATCTTCCACGCTTTGACTCCAATATAATGTCTAGATTTGATAAAGGTATTATTAAATTATTCGGAAAATAATGTCCGATTTTAGAATCATGTTTTTATTCATGCACTAGCAGCATGACCCGGCGTTGCCCGCGCTTGATTCAAAAATCGTACGACTCATACAGCAATCGCTATCACTTGACTTAAAATATTTTTGCCCTTCCTTGCCTTTAAAGGAGTGCCCTTTTCCATGCTGATGTTGCTACATGCCTTACTTCTTGCCTACCTGACACTGCGAATTTTTCTAAGCTCTATACTAAACATTAAATCTGTTACGAAAAAAGAACTAAACAAAATGAACACAAAACGATCAGCTTTAAAAAAAGGACTCGTAACTGGAGAAACCGAATGAAAAAAGAATGTTAACAACAAATACTTTTTCACACCTAACCCAGTTCTGCGAAATCAGAATCAATGTTGAGTTTAAGCAAGCGAATGAGCCAATTGGATTAAAGTGCCATGCAGATTTAAATTTTTCCCACTTGTGACGAATGCAGTTATCGATTTTGTTTTGCATGCTAGTTAACATTCGTGTCAGTCAGCTGTTGGCTCTCACGCTGGCCAATAGAATCTTCCTGCCTATTTGTGGCAGCCAGCTATTGGCTCTCATTTTGGCCAGTAGAAAATGGCCGCAAACTACATGAAAACTGCCGTAGAAGCATGAAAATATTGATTATTTCCACTATCGATGGGAGTTGGGAAATGCAAAGTCGGTGTTGGCCTTCCCGCTAACTTGGAGCATGTGCATATAAATTTTAGTGCAAATCCGTTGAAAATTGCGGCCGTGCATTCGCACACACACACACACACACACACACACACACACACATATCCTGCCTTTTATAGATAGAGATTAATATATTTAAACTATGTTTGAATGACTCAAAATAAGAACCCTATCCATCTGTTCAATTTTGCCAGCAGTTTGCAAGGTTATGTATTCCAATAAAATTCGAAATGTCTGGAAGCTATGAAATCTTTGAATGCCGTTTCTACCCCTTTTTTGCAACGGAATATCTTTTGGTTTAAAAGATTTTCAAGAGAGTTCAGGGGAAAAATGGTGGATGTGACAAAGTATTGTATTCCAAGTCAATGTATTTCCCTAGTTTCACCCTGGCAACATGTGGTCGAACTTGGTCATGAAGCAGAACTGGACCTTGTCGACTAATCAATGACGGGTCGCATTTTAATTAATTGAATATGTATATCATCTAATAAAATTTCCTGAAAGCAGGAATGGAAAATACCAATGTCGATTCCCCAGTCACCATAATTTTTTGTGGGTGAAAATTTCAGTTTCGAAAGGTAACTGTGTCCTTCGTCATGATCAAGCCGTTCAGCTAATCGTTTACAATTCCCATAAAGGATCTCTTTCTCATCACAAGTCACTATTCGATGAAAAGATGGACCATTCGAATTTTACAGATTCAGCATTAAGCACTTTTCAAAATGTCGAACTCTTTGACGTACACTGAATTAATATGGAACCCATATCGAATTTCCTCATCTTGTAAATTTTCTTCAGATAATCCAATATTGTTGACATCCATTATCTGAGATATTTCTCTAACACTTTGACGTTGTTTTCATATGTTGATTATCAATTGTAGATAGACGTTTTCTACATTTTTCATCTTCCAGACACGTATCCCCACTGCGGAACTTCTCAAAATCATGTAACAAAATATTTTCTTGGATTATACCGAATTAATTCGTCCATGTCTTATTTATATATTTATTGCTACTTTGTCTTTTATTTTTGTTGCTCTTTATCATTCTTACGTAATGGTCGTAGAGTGAAAGAACGACCTAAGAATAATGAATCGGAAAATAAAGAATAAGCTTTCGGTGAGTTTTTTCAGCTTGTATCTCGTATCTCACAAATGGATGTCTCATCCTATACTATGCTAATATTGCTAGAAGTTAGAGAAGCGTTATGACCATGATTGAACTCATGGAAAAAAGATAAACGTATCTACTTTTTTTAATGTCCAAGATGGAGACGTATGTAATGTTTTAAGTTAAATCTTGAAACAGATTGATATAAAATTAGCAAAGAGGACATTTTAATCATCAGGAATTAGTAATATATTTTTGTGAAACTATTATAATAATACACCTAAGCAATTCGATCTCTGACTTTCAGGGTGATCATGTGGAACCAATTTATCGAATTTCTTCCCCTTGCTAATTTTCTTGAGATGAGCCGATATTTTTGAAATGCTGACACTCATTGTCCGAGACATTTCTCTGACACTTTTGTGTTTTCAGATATTAGTTGTCAATTGTCTATGGATGTCTTCTGCCACCCTGACTTCCAAAACGTGCAGGAAAGGAATTCTACAAACTTGTATATCGGACGGCTGTGGAACTTGAGAAACCATCTGTGAAACGGTCCAATGTCGACAGCAGTTTGAGAAGCATTCTGGCCAAGCTTGAATTCATGTAAAACAAAGTAAACGTATCTCTTTGTTCCTGTTCAAGATGACTGGTATCTAATGTGTTATGTTAAATTGACCAAGAGGACGCTTTAATTATTAAGAATAAATATTATATTTTTGTGTAACTATTATAAAAAGATTTACATTATTCGGACTATTGTCCTTATCTTTGTCGCCATATTTATTAGTCCGAATAATACCTCATCTCAGAAATATAGACAGATATTATAACACTATATTCGAACACAAAATGTTTATTCTAAAAACGAACATTATTTTCCGAACAAACTAACACTACTTTCCAGTGTCTACACTAGTGCGTCACGTATTTGAAAACACCATTCTGAAAGGGATTGTTATACAATTAACAAGGAGAGCATTTTAATCATTAGCGAATCTTAATACCATATAATATTGCAAAACTATTATACTAATATTAGTGAACCCGGAAAGGTAAAATTAACGCCAAGAGGGAATGTATTATAAGTAATGTTTATTATATTGTAAGTAATTTTCATTTAATCGAAGTACAATTTTGTAATTTAAAATAGTTTGTTGTTAACGTTAAGAACTGAACAGTGTACAATTTATACAAAACTAAATAAAGATATCCGTATATTATCTTCATAAATGTGACATATTTATAACCAAAATTATGTTTACTGCACAATAATTTTTTTGAAAACTTTATAAGGTCTGAGTAATCCTTGACAGGAAGTAGTATGATTCTATAATATCAGAGTCTGCTTATTTCTCGTCCTACTAAGAACAACATAACATCAGATATTTTTTTTTATCTCCCCTATTATTTAAAATAATTTTTTAAAGATTAAAATGAATTTCTAAAAATAAACAAAGCATTCTTAAAGATATATATGGCGTATTATATATACGAACCCCTTCGATAGCGATACCATTTTGCGATAAAAGGACCAAGTTAGCACGGCACCTGTTAGGTCATCGTTATTTTGCGCACTATCCCTAAAAAACGTGTATATATATATATATATATATATATATATATATATATATATATATATATATATATTAGTATAATATATATTTTCACCGACTGAGTGTATTGTATTTTCGAAAAGTGTGGATGGTTCTGTACAAGCCATCATCAATTTAATCAAATCAATTGTGTGGGTTTTCTGGCGGTTTACCTTGAATCGTTCTTATATATATATATATATATATATATATATATATATATATATATATATATTAATTGATTTAAAATATGTTTTTTTCCGCTACACAGTACTAACACAAATTATGATGAAAATCTAGAAGATGTAGGCCATTGAATGACCCATGTCCTTTGTACATACATGAGAAACTATATATTACTAAGTTTATAAAAAATAAAGTTTACTAAATCAGAGAAATGAATTAGCTATTTCTGCCGTAATTGTCATAGAACTGTGTAGCGGAAAAAACATATTTTACATCAATTAATTTATAATATTAATGCTCTGTAAATTTACATTGAGCACTATTTTGTAAAAATAAAAATATCTATAAGAACACCGGATTATATATCTTACTGTTCTTTTCTTTCTTATATATATATATATATATATATATATATATATATATATATATATATATATATATATATATATCCATCAATGCGCAAATTAACTGAAACAATTTTACACAGTTTTAGACCCACTGGAATGACAGGGTGTAATCGATTTCCATTTTCCCTCAGATTAGGTCATTTGCAGTGGTTTGAAGTAATTTTAATCTATTTTCAAGCTGTATGATGAAATTCGTTTCGCCTTGAAAAATATTGTGTCATCCCTATTGCATCAGATTTTCACCCCCCCCCCCCAGACACTACTGACTCGACTGCCAGTCGATTGGTTGTCCTATGGCCATTGTCTGAAATGGAACTTACTCCAAGGAAGTGTATCAAAATTGTAGTCCTGCCAGAACACACTGGCAAACCTTACCAGTGAGCAAATCAAAGTACTTCAGACTAGCCCGGAAACTCTCCTGCTTTAAATCCAATCAAGAATCCGTGATCAATCTGCAAGGAAGATTGTGAAATGGTCATGCTTCATTGGGAAAAAAAAGTAAATATTAACGGAATTATTCGTTTTCTTTCAATTAATTTGCACAACAGTTTGTTTGTGGAGTATTATATATATATATATATATATATATATATATATATATATATATATATATATATAGATAGATAGATAGATAGATAGATAGATAGATAGAACACAGTTATATATGTATTCTCAAATCAGATATTATTTTCTGAACAACCTAATATATCGAACCACAAAGTCTTAGATGCTTGGTAAGGAGATTAATAGCGAAACATTTCAAAGGAGAATTTACTTTTTATGTGCTGTCCTTTCAGGGCGTAGGCGATCATAACTCTCCACTTCCCTCTATCCATTGTAGCTCTCAATAAGTTTCATGCCTCTGCCAACTCCCCAGACCATGTTCTGTCATCCACTTGCTTAAGACCTCCAGGTATCTCATGCGTTGCTTTTCCTTGTCAATTTCCCCCCTTTATTCGACCTGTGAGTATCAGATTCTCCAGGCCCTCCTTTCTCATTATTTGTCCCATAAATTTCATCTGCCTCTTCCTTATGTTAAGTATAAGCATTCTCCTTGTTTGCTCCTCTCCTAGACCTCATCGTTGCTCACACGCTCGCTCCATGATATCCTTAGCATCCTTCTGTAGAACCACATCTCCGCCGGCTCGTGTCTATTCTTCATTTTTAAGGAGACCGTCCAACATTCGCTACCGTATAGGTGGACAGATGTTACGTAGCAGCTCAGTGTTTTATTCGTTGTCACCAAAGAAATCCTCCTGTCTCGCAGTACTCTGCCCAGCTTTTGGAGTGCCATCCCAGTCCGTCTTCGGATCTCAGTGTCGCATTCACCGTCGTGTCCCCGTCCTGCAAATAACATTCCGGGCTCATTCTTTTACTTATAACCATGTATTCTGTCTTCTTGTAGGTTAGAGTTAGTCCCTTTTCCTCGCTACCTCCTGTAGGAGGTTTTGTAGTTGCTGTTTCATGCCTGCCATCAGTACTGTGTCATCTGCGTATCTTATGTTGTTAAGATTGTCACCGCCAATGCAAAATCCCGATAGGGTTTCCATTTCTCTTAGAATTGCCTCGCTGTATAGGTTGAACAGGTCCGGTGAGACGACACATCCTTGCCTTACGCCCTTTTCTATTTTTGTATATTCGCTGTATTCATTCTCAATGCGTATGCATGCCGTTTGCTGCCAGTATAGGTTCTTGATTATTCTGATATCTTTCTCAAATATATCAAGGTTGCTGAGCAGTTCCAGTAGATCCTTGTGGTGTACTTTGTCGAAAGCATTTGCATAGTCTATGTATTGCTCTTTCTGATAACATTCTGAGCATGAATATCACGTTCGTTGTTCCGGGGTTTTTAACGAACCCGCATTGTTCTTGTCCTATCTCTGGCTCGATTCTACTGCGCGCTCTATCCATCAAAAAATATTACCAGCAATACATTTTTGAAAAGAAAAAAAAATATTGCCAGCAATATTTTTGTGATTATCGAACTTCCGTTGTCACTTTTGTCATGTGAACGATTACTCGAATCGAAGCAATACTTGTAGAAGATACTTAGGTAACAACAGTGGACATGGCTTTGTAAAAATATAGACCTTCTTTTTGGAGTAGAATTTGATGTAGTCAACAACAGGGAAGTTCTGTTTGAAAGTGAATTTTTTAATGAACCATCATTTCTAATAGATTTTCACAGACCCCGAATAACAGACCCCGAATAATTGTAGTTTATGCTCAGTCCCTTCATCTCGCTCTCCTTCTCTACCTTCTGTAGGAGATTTTGTCATTTCTTTTCCGTGTCTGCTATCAAGACTGTGTCGTCTGCGTATCTTATGTTGTTAAGATTGTGGCCGCCAATGCCGAATCCCGTTAGGATTTCCAATTCTCTCAAACCAGAATACAGAGAGGAAAGGAGAGCCTCCATCTAATTAATCTCTTCAACTACAATTCTCAGGACACATACAAGCACAGATGTGAAGAGATGGACACAGATTATTTATCCATTCCTTACCACATTCCAAACTTATGTACTAATAAAAAAAACAGCAGTCCTGCTTTCCCTACCGTAGCCATTGTACTGATGATAAATGGGGGTTATGCTGAAGACATAGATATACATAGTCTGAATAATTATGCTCTTTACCCAAAGATCAATATTCTGTAAGAAGTTTTTGAAGGAGTGGGGCTCAAGATAAACCTTGCCAAAGCAGTATATACGATGTGAAGTGGAATAAAAGCAGAGCTTTCGGACACTGAATTCATCATAAAAATTTAGAATGTGCAATCAATGGACTATAGAATCTTCACACAACAGTTTTTTCTTTAGTTTCTTTGTTTGCTTTGATGTGAGCTCTTTCCTTTCTTATAGATTAAACACGTGAACAAGACGACTGGCTCAAACAAGCGAATCAGTTATAAGAAAACCAATCATGCTCGAGCTCATAAAATGACCGTGGCCCATCTCTAAATTACAGAAGAGAGATCAAACAATATGATATCCCGAAACTCTGAATGATAATGACTCATTTCAAATATCCAGTAAGCATCTTAAACGAAAAAAATATGAGAACAGTAGTCCGGTAACTCAAGGAATGATAATCACTCGTCTGAAATATCCAGAAAGTTTATTAAACGAAAACACTTAGATCAGTAGTTCGGGAACACTTGGAATGATAATGACACACCTCAAATATCAAGAAAGCATCTGAAGCGAAAGGAATGACATCAATTATCCGATAACTCGTAGAAAGATAATGACTTGTCCCAAATGTCTGGAAAGTATGTAAAAAGAAAAGAATGAGATCAAGCATCCGGTAACTCAAGGAATTATAATAATACATCTCAAATGTCCAGAAAGTATCAATTATCCGATAACTCGTAGAAAGATAATGACTTGTCTCAGATGTCTGGAAAGCATGTAAAACGAATGGAATGAGATCAATCATACGGTACTTCTTGGAATGGTAATGATACGTATCAAATGTCCAGAAGTCATCTTAAACGGAAAGAATTAGATCAATCGTTCGGTAACCACTGAAATGATAATCACTTGTCTCAAATATTCAGAAAGTTTATTAAACGGAAAGAATTTGATCAATCGTTCGGAATTTCTTGGAATGATAATGACACGCCTCAACTATCCAGAAAGTATCTCAAGCGAAAGTAATGGGATCAGTCATCCGATAACTCGTAAAATGATAACGAAATGTCCAAAAAGCATCTTAAACGAAAGAAGTAGGATCAATTATCCGGGAACTCGTAGAATGGTAATGATTCGCCTCAAATGTTCGGAAAGCATCTGAAACGAAAGGAATGGGAACAATAATTCATTAACTCTTGGAATGATAATGATTCGTTTCAAATGTCTAAAAAAAAAAAAAATCTTAAACGAAAAGAGATCAATATTCCGGAAGTTTTTGGAATGAAAATGATACGTCTGAAATGTCCAAAAAGTATCTGAGATGAAAATAATGACATCAATAGTCTGGAAACTCTTGGGATGATAATGAATCATTTCAAATATCTAGGAAGTATATTAAACCAAAAGAATTAGATCAATCGTCCGCAACCTCTTGGACTGATAATGACTCTTCTCAAATATCCAGAAAGCATCTGAAATGAAATGATTAATCATCCGGTAACTCTTAGAATGATAATGAATCGTCTCAGATTTCCGGAAAGCATCTTAAACGAAATGAATGAGATCAATCGCCCGGTAAATCTTAGAATAATAATTTCCCATCATAACATTCCAGATTTCTTTTGAAAGAATCAAATCAATATTTCAGAAACTTTTTAGGAATGATTAAAATTAATTTACTTAAAAATTAAAGATAATAGCTACTTAATCAGATAGGTTGAAACAGTTTCGTAATGTGATTTATAAAAGGACTCAACCTACTCTTCAATGTAGATGAGCTATTCAAAGTATCTTACCAATTCAACAATACATGATGTTACCGCACATCTTCCACTGACTTGTCTTCCTCTGTTCAAACCACATTACCACAATCTTTCTCTATGCCAGCTAAATTCAAATAGCTGTGCTAATTCATTGAACGAATTGGACCTTTCACCCGAAGCAGGGTTTGTGCGGTGGTGAGGATATTTTTGGCTGCTGACACGAGAGATAACCTTTCCTATTGTTTGCATTTTTCTGACGCCCCATAAGTTGGATTTTATTTAATTAAATTCCCCGTATGATAGCAAGAGACGTGTCTGTTATTATTAATGTTAGGGCGTGCAAAATATGTCGGTCTTTTTGATTGCGTCTCAAGGAATTGTGAAGAGTTTCATACACTCCCGATGCGCATGCGCGATCTGTTTTTTTTTTTGTTTTTTTCATATTGCATTACTTCAGAAAGAGAAAAAGAGCAAAGTTATTTTTTCTAATAAAGAGTCGAGAAGAATAAGTTGTTTATTGTTTTATTTTCTACTTACAAGCAAGTGAAAATAATAGGTATATATTTATATGTCTGATTTACACATTTCCCCATCAAATTGTTTTGATAATTAAACACACATTACCTACCTGACATTTTTATATATCCATACGCATGTAACCAAAACAGAAATTGTGTCAATATGAACCTAATGACTGGCTGTTTACATAACCTGATATATCACAATTAGGATATATTCAACAGTTTATTTAATTATTACTTACTTCAAGCAAGGCGATAAAGCCACTGAGATGGAAAGTTTTACTGAGAATGAAAACACGAGAAAACGTTATTTGGGAGAAAGAACAATAAAATAACAGATTACACAAGGATAAAAAATGGTGATTGACGACGTTTAAATTTTTGCAGATCGTTTACTGTTAAGGAAACAAGAAACCGAAAGTGAGTTCCAGAGGGATAACCTGGGCGAGGGGGGGGGCTGCATAAACTATTAGAATAGAACTAACAGTTCTAGTTATGTCTAAGAACAACGAAAATTCTATTTTCTTTCTTTTTTAGGATTTCTTGTTTATTTCTTCTGTATTTTAGATTATTTTCTTGATGAAATATAAACTGTACCCCTTATCACATACTTTTTTTTATTTATTTCTGCTTAATTTTCAGACATTACTTTTACGCGTGGTCACGTGACACTTCGTTTCGTTGGTTCAGTTTTTAGCAAAATTGTCCAAATCATATGACAGCAGAATTATCCAGATTATTACATTAAGGTCAGGCGAGAACAGCGGGCGTAGCCGCCAATGACATCACGAAGTCCGAACCAATAACTACTACAACGCAAAGAAGATATTTAGCTGTTTTAATTTTAATATATACTAAATTATATATACTATATATATTAGTATATAAAATATATTGAAGAACATGTATATTAAACTTGACTTTTATAAAAAATACGCATACTGTTCGCACACTGAATGATTTTAAAACCCTAAGTCGGCACATAGTTAGCAAATTTTGCCGACCCCTGTAGCAGGACATCGTAACCAAACTGTACCAATCTCAACTCTGCTGGACATCCGGGTGCTTTTTATCGATTGCTGCATTTAATTCGTCCACTTGTTTGAATTCAACTTCTGTATTTTGCGTAAGGAACTCGTAATACACTATCGAACGCCCCACCACCAGAAAACAAAGCATCACCTTCTTCGCATGAGGACTAGCTTTTCGCTTTGCCTCGGACATCTTTCTCTCCACATTGTTGTAAACAATCCATTTTTCATTGCCTATTATAGTTGTTTTCATAAATGGGTCTTTTTTTTTTCGGAGACCCTGCATGATGTATATTCTCCATGAAGTTGTATGTCTTCAGACAGAGAGCACCTTTCATAGAATATTTGCTGATCCGAGCAACGCAGACCCCAGAAGCGATGACGTACTAGGCTTTATCCCGATTTTTCCTTCGGTTGTATAGACCCCTATGATAATCGACGGTGGCCATGTTTTTTTTTTACTTATATAGTAATAAGTATCATATTATATACTATTATATTACTATTATAATTAATATTATTGCTTTTCGATGCAAACAAGACGTTGGCCTGAGACCAAAGGCAAATAAAGTTATTACATCAGAATTTATAGACCATACTCGACTGGATAAGGTTTTCTATATAAGCAGTATAATGGGCATGTGACCGAGTGGTTAGAACGTTCGGATTCTGACCATAAGACCTGGGTTTGAATCTCTTCATGGTCAATTTGTCAGGAAGGAGACTTTCTGATGTTATCGGACAGGAGGGGGACGATCCCAGAGTGCGGCACCTTTGGAAAGTGCCTGACATTCATATCACAGGTTGACCCAAGACTTGTGAGTGAAATTGGGAAGACGGAACTTGAGGGCTTGAGCATGCTGGCCTTGTTCAAATTGCTGATCACGTTAGATAACAAGCTCTTTCACAGAAACTATAACTAAGGTCTGCTCAGCATAGTTGCAGTATAAACCATAGGTATGTTTGTTGGCGTTCAATAAACACAAATTCGCCTGAGCAAGCATCTGCAATAGGGATTAGCTAGTAGACAGGTATCATCGAATACGAGTAGCTAACTACATATAAGCAGTATTCATTAGCATAATCTATTTTTTATTACAGATAAAGATGGATTACATGGGATTATCAATATTCTTTTTCCTAATGCCTGGTGTTCAGCCTACTATTTGAATAACGATTAGGTTTAAATGTCGCATTCTTTTAATTTCTATTTCTAGGCACTTATATTTGGAGAGCTTAACACATTATTTCCCTAAATTTTATTTTTTTATCAGTTGATATGATCAGGCTTGTAAGATATCATTTAAGTACACTGAAACAAAGTAACGTCACCCCTTTCTAAAACTGATGCTGGGTTTTAAAGTTCATAGAACTTTTTTCTCATGTATTCCAATGAAAGTGTTGTCCTACAAGAAAACGTTTAATATCACCTTAACGCTTAACCCAACGATGTCTATTTCGAAATTCATTTGCTGTGAGTGAAGAAATGTCAGATATTAGATAACCGATCGTCTTCAGAGACTATCCTACCTGTATGCCAAAGAATTTTTACTAATGTCTGCTAGACGGCGTTGTCAAAAGCAGTTTTAAGAAAAGGTGCAAAGTTTCTTTTTTATACCAGAGCATATCGTAGAAGAAGGACGTGTCTCGTTTCACTTCTGCAGGACTATTCAGACCCGAACTTCATGGCGTATTGAACGCAACACAGCATACAATGTCCTATGATGACCTGATTACACACCCAAACATCGAATAACTTACGCAAACCAAATACAAGTCTCTACTATGATACAAGCCTCTCAGAATTTCACCAGATCTTTGCACACACCTACGTACGAAAAGGAATATATCTACACACACGTTCAATCATTTCTTTTGTATTCTTCCCATTTATTTTGCTCGGGCAATAAAATATGTTGTTGTTAAATGAACGGAAATGTCTGTAGATTCATTTTAACTCTCTTTCTTCAGAAACTGACGTGCACCTGCAGTTCTATCAATTAATGTTACAATACATCATATCAACACGAACATATCCTTTCAAAAGTTTCATCAGCGTGTGAACAGAAACGAAACTAAGGCTATGCCCTTTTTTAAGTAAGATTTTTCCAGATTAGAAATGGCATCATGACATTTTCTACAGAGCATTTTTGTAAACAAAAAAAAAAGATCGCACATATTTTACATAGATAAAGGTCTTCGTAATGTGTGAGCTATAAGTGTGAGTACAATTTTTGTATTTCTTTAAAGCTTACCAGGAATCCCTTCAGTGAGTCTATCGGAATCTTTCCCAATCAATCTGATGGCTCCAACTACTACTGGAATTACAGATGTCTTCATGTGCAATAGTTTGGAGATTTCCACATCAAGATCCTTGTATTTTGATAATTTTTGAAGAGCTTCAAATATACATTACAATCTGCAGGGATTTTCAAAACAATAAGAAAGCTCATTTTGTTTTTGTGGTCTTTGATCACGATGTCTGGGTGATCAGCTTTGATTGTTCTGTCTGTATGTATTGTAAAGTCCCATAAAAGTCCAATGTCTGTAACTGGGTCTGGGTGGTGTTCATAAACTTTTCTTGCAGTTCCTTTCCCGTAAAAATTGCATATTTTCCAGTACAGATATTGGCCCGCTCTATCATGCTGTGTTTTATTTTGCAAACTGATACAAGATGGGCAATTGTTTCTGGATATTTATTACAGAACCTGCATTTCGAGTTAACACAACTTTTCAGTACGTGTGCTTGCTAGTTTCTAGTAAGCAAGTATTAGTCCTGTGCAGCAAGAATAAAACCTTTGGATTCAGCTTTTAAACCTGCATTACGTAACCACTGATGGGTACGGTGTTCGTCTACATCAGCTTGTTTGGTACGGTCAGAGCATTGACCATGAAGAAGCTTATTTTGTCATCGTATCTGCATTTGGTATATTTCATTTGCTTTTGCATTCTTTTTTTTTTTAGATTCTTTGTCGCTTCAGTAGGTCTATTATGTTTTAGTTGCAATTATTATTATTATTATTATTGTTGTTGTTGTTGTTGTTGTTGTTGTTGTTGTTGTTGTATTTCCTTTGATTTCTGGCGTGTACATATTTCTTTCCGGGTCCTGCCCAGAGACCTATGGTTAGAAATGGCGTCATGAACATTTTCCACTGACCAATTAAAAAAACACACACAAACATATTTTACCGAGATAAAGCCCTTCGTCAAGTATGGGCTGTACTTGTGAGAACAATCGTCTGTATCTCTTTGTGGCATGGGCTTCCAGGAATCCCTTCAATGAGTCTACTGTAAATCTTTTCCAGCCAATCCGAGGGCTCCAACTACAACAGGGATTGTTGATGTTCCCATGTTCAACATTTTTGACATTTCGATTTTAAGGTCCTTGTATTTTGATAACTTTTTGAAGATCTTCAATGATACATTGCAGTCTGCAGGGACTCCCATATCAACAAGGAGGCACTTTTTTGTTTGCTGTCTCTAATAACAATGTCTAGGCGGTTGGCTTTAATTGTTCTGTCTGCGTGTATTGTGTAGTCCCATAAAATTGTGCAGGTTCTATCTCCGTAACTGGGTCTGGGTGGTTTTCATACGAATTTCTTTCACTTTCCTACCCGTAGAAGTTTCAGATTCTCCAGATGATTATTATTATTATTATTATTATTATTATTATTATTATTATTATTATTATTCTCCTGATATTGGTTGCTGGTAAGAAGTTTATTTTTAGGTCACCTCTGAAAATAAGCCGGTCATTCCTTCCTTTTTATTATTATACGTCCTACACTGTGGGTTGCGCTGGCATTGGTATTACTACCAATCGCCTCTCTTTAATGCAATGAGGGAAGTACTACAGCTCAATATTTTCAGTTTGCCTATATCCACAGAGAGACAACTGAGAAATGAAACATGTTTATCTACCCGAGGACAGATATTACACTTTGATCCCAGCCAAAAGACCGACTATACTGGCGACCGCGATAAAAGCGGCATTTTCCGGACGCAGAGTATCGATCGATCGAAACCGAGTAAGGCAATTGCCAAAGATCCAGTTACAATTAATTATAAAAAATAACATCGTCTTTTTAATTATTTTTAATTTATCATTAATAGAAATGTTCGTAGGGCTGAAATTTGACTAGAAAGAAAGAAAGAAAGAAAGAAAGAAGGGAAGATAAAAATGGAAATAGCGAATCACATTAAGCTGATAAGAACAGATACTGCACTTTGATCTTAAAGAAAAGGCTCAAAAGCTTTGGCGACCATTATAAAAAGCATCATTTTTCAGACGTTTATTATCTAATGACAGAAACCAGTTAAGGCAATCACCAAAAATCCAGTTACCATAAATAAACTCACATCATCTGCTGAACTATTTGTAAATTATTATTAAGATTAATGTTCGTCAGAGGGAATCAATACCTCATTAATAATCGACTATTCCGCTTTCATCGCGTGAAAAGACAAAAGACATACCAGACACGCTACTTGGTTTCAGTGAAAATAAGAAAGAAAGATAGAATTGTTTAACGTCTCCTGCTAATATGTCATAAATAATGGACTATTCTGTTTTGATCACGTGAGAAGACAAAATGCATATCAAAGACGCTATTTCGTTTCCATGAGAAAATGAAAGAAAGAAAGAAAGGTAGAAGTGTTTAACGTCTGTTTCAGTGAAATGGGAAAAGTTGTCAATTTCAAATCTTTTTCTTAGAATAACGACCAACATTCATGTTTATTGTTGTTATTTGCAATATCATGTTAAAGTTGTTAATATTAACAATGCGATGCGGAAAATTCTACGGATATCTTATTGTCAGTAGGACTCGCCATGAGCCTTCTCAATCTTTCTTTTTAGGTCTTAATTAAATTGACTTTTTGTTATCTCTCCTAAATCTTATTCTGCCATCCTTTTGTTCAAGCTGGCTAGGTAGGCTATACGTTGTTATGTCCTGCCAATACCTCACAAATAATAGACTATTCTTTTTTGATGCCATGGAAAGAAGAAAAAAGACACTACTTGGTTTTAGTAAGAAAACGAAAAGAAAGAAAGAAAGAAAAAGAAAGAAAGAAAGAAAAAGAAATGTTTGACGTCTCCTGTCAATAATCCATAAATAACGGACTATTCCATTTTGTAAAAGAAAAAACAATAACGGACTATTCCATTGCGTAAAAGAAAAAACATATGCTGCTTGGTTTCAGTGAGAAATTGAGAGAAGGAAAAAAGAAATGCTTAACATCCTTATAATTAATGGGCTATCCCGTCTTGATCAAGGAAAAAAGAGTTCAAATACGTTTCTTGGTTTCAAATGAAAGAAAGAAGGGAAGATAGACGTGTTTAACGGCTGTTTCAGTGAAATGACGAAAGTTATCAATGTCAAATCTTTTCATTTGTATCCTCTTACTTCTTAAAATAACGACCAGAATTCATATTTATGATTGTTATTGCAATATTTTGTAAAAGTTGTTAAGCTCAAATATTTAACAATCCAATGAGGGAAATTTTAGTGTAGAACTCGCCATGAGCTTACTGAATTAATTTAAGAATTAGGATTCATCAGAATAAAATTAAGTATTATTAGAAGT
The DNA here is from genome assembly GCA_963932145.1 of Acanthosepion lycidas. Lineage (NCBI taxonomy): Eukaryota > Metazoa > Mollusca > Cephalopoda > Sepiida > Sepiidae > Acanthosepion > Acanthosepion lycidas. The sequence continues at coordinate 129,371,061 of OZ010580.1, read as the reverse complement.
AGTAGTATTAGTATTAGTATTATCCGCGCACTTCATTGTTTTCAACATGTGATCAGGCATTGTATGTGTTCTCTATTAAGTCATACGAGCCCAAGCGGATAACACCTTTCGAAGCACATTGCCAGAGACAAACAAAGCAGACTTGTAGAAAGATGGGATACGTGGATTTTTTTTCTATTTTCTCAATGTAGGTCTTTAGGTTCGAGGTTATATGCCTCAATGCCTCACCGGTATCTGTAACATTATTATTATTATTATTATTATTATTATTATTATTATTATTATTATTATTATTATTATCAGCTCACTAAGTTCCAAAACTGTAGTATCAAATAGAAGAACAGATGGTACAAGGTAACTGAACTCTTGGATTGGTTCTTCACTATAAAACCCGAACAGATGGAAGTAAAAAGAGCAAGACGACCTGACATCAGTTTGGACTGGAGGTATTAAGAGAGGCAGAATAACATCGTTTCTGAGAAGAAAAAACAAAAAAACAAAACAAAGGTGAGGCAATGCTTTGAAATAAGAGCTAAATACGAGAACACTGATGAAGCAGAATTAGACCAGAAGAAATGAATTCTATTTTTAACGTCATCAAGCTTGTCACTTATTCTAGCTGTACACATCGCCCTTTAAAATTGATCCACAATTTATTCAGCAGCCTCACAATTATCAATTCAAACAATTTCACAACGATCGTATAAAGACAAATTGTTGTAATTTTTTTTCCTCTGGCAACTATTTTCGGTATACACATCAAAATAATATATATATATATATATATATATATATATATATATATATATATATATATATATATATATTTCTGAGATGAGGTATTATGTACACTTTACATTATTCGGACTATTGTCCTCATCTTTGTCGCCATATTTATTACAACGTTTCGGCCTTTTAGTATCTGTCTATATTTCTGAAATGAGGTATTATGTACACTATTTACATTATTCGGACTATTGTCCTCATATTGTTGCCATATTTATTACAACGTTTCAGCTTTTAGGTATCTGTCTATATTTCTGAGATGAGGTATTATGTACAATATTTACATTATTCGGACTATTGTCCTCATCTTTGTTGCCATGTTTATCACAACGTTTCGGCCGTTGTACGCTCCGGCTTTCTTCAGGTGGTCGGAATGTCGAACTGAACAATTTATTTCGCTCACTGGTGTAGACTGTTCTAGTTCCATGTGCATGTCTAATGGAATGTCATTTATCTCCTGTTAATTCCCCTTTTCCAAGTTCTACACTGCCTTAACCAGGTATTGAACTCACACTATTTGGGTCCTCTCATTGGATCTAACTAAAGCCTTTATCCACTGTGCCATGAAGGTAACTGATAACTGAGATCCATTAGACATGGCATGTGTAAGTAGAACAGTCTATCCCAGCGAGCGAAAATAAGTCACCTGAAGAAGGCCGGAGCGTACAACAACTGAAACGTTGTGATAAACATGGCAACAAAGATGAGGACATTAGTCCAAATAATGTAAATAATATATATATATATATATATATATATATATATATATATATATATATATATATATATAAATGTAAAAGACAATAGTAAAACTGTATTATTAGCCGACGCGTTTCCTCCAGTGTGAACTTTTTCAAAGTAAAACGAAATTAATTTATTAAAACAAAGTAACTATTAACAACAAAACAAAATGACCTTAACAACGATAAGAATTTAGGAAAATGCTATTGTATTCATAACTGAAATAACCTAAAATTACGTCAATTACTATCATGTTGCTAAGGACATTTTGTTTTGTTGCTAATAGTTACTTTGTTTTTGATAAATTCATTTCGTTTTTGCCTTGATAAAGTTCATCACTGGACGAAACGCGTCAGCTAATAATAGAGTTTTGCTATTTTCTTTTACCTTTATACATATTGTCTTTTTCTAGAGGTTAAAAGTGAGAAATGTTCCGTATATATATATATATATATATATATATATATATATATATATATATATATATATGTTTTGTGCTTGGTCAGTAATCACTCTTTTATACGTTTCGTTAAAGACGACTGACAAGGTGCTGCGTTTAAGATTTTTATTTAATTTGCATTTGTACGAGTATTTTTTTCTGGGCACAAAGTTTGTAAAAACTACCCCTCCCCCAAAAATCTACGTATCCTAGAGCTTTCGAGTATTCTATTAGCCATTATCAAGGACATTGTCTTTTTTATTTTTAACTGAATGTGTGGGTTTTGTGCATGTGTTTGAGGTTATAAGAATGTTTATTTTTCAAAAACAGTTAGCACAGTATGGCCGAGTTCGCAGTTATTGCTATTAAGTGTTGGCTTTTCCTTTGTTATTATCAGAGCTTCCATTATTTTTAATCTGTTTTAAAAGGATGAGCCTATTATAATTTTATTTTCTACTACTATGATTTGGATGGAGTTTGGTAGATTTTCCTGTTTATTTAAATGAACCCTAATGGGTGTTTAAATGGGCCCTATGGCCGAATAGGTGTAATGCCAAAGTTCTAGATAGGTGTGTAGTAGTATGACTAAAATAATTACTTATCAGCTTGATTTGATAAGGAACAAATTTCATTCAAGGATATTAGAACTCGTAATAATATTCGTTCTCTGTAGTTGTGATTTTACTTTTGTGTTCTTATTTTTTATGATAAGGTTACCTGTTTTAAATTTTTTGTAATAGATAATTTAATTTTCTTGTTCTTGTCTCCTGGGGTTCTGTATTTATGATATTTCTAAGTGAAAAATTCCTTTTGCCTATAGTTAACATGTATTTGGCTTTTGTAGAAGATGTTAATATTATTGCTTTTATCTGTATATTTTGTATTGCTATTAGTTACTTTAGAAAGAAAAATTCTAATCTTGTGGTCGATGAGGTAGTTACGATAACCATTCTTAACTAGCGTTTGTTTTACATTATTGAGTTCTTTAAGGAAAAGATAACGAGATGATAAATTCTCGTGTGCTCTCTTTAGGAAATGTTACTACTATTTTATATCTAAGAGGGCATTAACTCTTAAAATTAACGTCTTAAGATTTTCTACTAGTGGGATTTTTGTATAATGAAGAAGTTGTTACAGAATTCTACGAGAACGTATAAGGATGGGGGTCATTTTTTTAAACTTAGTTCATAGGTAATGATAAAGACTCCTATCCTTAGACGTTAGTATTGTGGTTAAGCAAAGATATATTTCGGTATTTTCGAACTGAATCAATTATTTAATCCTTTGAGAACAGATTGTTCTCATTCCATTGACCATATTTAGGGATATCTCGTCTTTTTATGCTTACTGTTGTTGTTTATTGATCTGCTCAGTTCCTGTTGGTCTCTTGAATACTAACTAGACGTGTGTCGTGGCACAGACGGTACGCATTTTGAAAATTTATAAAACCTTGTCAAATAGGTTACAAAGTCTACAACCCTTTGAATAACTTGTTCAAATTTTGATAAGTCTTTTATTGTTCAACAAGAAGACTGTTAAATTTCCTTTTTGATGCTATGGAATAACCTGCCACCTGAATCAGTGGCATCACTATAGGTGGTAATCACCTATAAGTATCCATTAGGACAGCAGACAGCAGAGTTGAGGTCTTTGCTGAATATCTTTCAGGATCAAAATTGCATGTATTTAATATAACAGCGAAATGTAAATATCTCTTGGAACAAAAAGATTATCAACAGAATGACAAATATGACAAGGACAAAGCCTATTTCAAAAGCCGGACTGGCCTGCTATTTAGTCTAAAGGTAAATAATGTAAATAATGACAACATCTCATCCCAGAAATTCAAAGTGAAGGCGATCAGGTGATAATAGCAAAAAGATGATGATATTAGTCTGAATGCAAGTAATGCAAATAATGATAACTCTTCATCCCAGAAATTCAAACAGAAGGTGACCAGGTGATAATAACGACAAAGATGAGGATATTAGTCTGAATGCAAATAATGATAACTCCTCATCACAGAAATTCAAACAGTAGGTGACCAGGTGATAATAACAACAAAGATCAGGATATTAGCCTGAATGCAAATAATGTAAATAATGATAATTCTTCATCCCAGAAATTCAAACAGAAGGTGACCAGGTGATAATAACAACAAAGATCAGGATACTAGTCTGATTGCAAGTAATGCAAATAATGGTAATTCTTTATCCCAGAAATTCAAACAGAAGTTGACCAGGTGATAATAACAAAAAAGATGAAGATATTAGTCTGGATGCAAGTAATGCAAATAATGAAAAATCTTCATCAGAGAAATTCAAACAGAAGTTGACCAGGTGATAATAATAACAAAGATGAGGATATTAGTCTGATTGCAAGTAATGCAAATAATGATGACATTTCATCCGAGAAATTCAAACAGAATGAGACCAGGTGATAATAACAACAAAGATGAGGATATTAGTCTGAATGCAAATAATGATAATTCTTCATCCCAGAAATTCAAACAGAAGGTGACGAATAGATAATAACAACAAAGATGAGGATATTGGTCTGAATGCAAGTAATGCAAATAATAACACTTCATCACAGAAATTCAATTAAAATCTGACCAGGTGATAATAACAACAAAGATAAGGATATTAGTCTAAATGCAAATAATGATAGCTCCTCATCCCAGAAATTTAAACAGGTGACGAGGTGATAATAACAAAAAAGATGAGGATATTCATCTGAATGCAAATAATGATAAAACTACATCCCAGAAATTAAAAGAGAAGGTGACCAGTTGATAATAAAGAAAAAGATGAGGATATTAGTCTGAATGCAAGTAATGCAAATAATGATAACTCTTCATCCCAGAAATTCAAACAGAAGGTGACGATGTGATAATAACAACAAAGATGAGGATATTAGTCTGAATGCAAAAAATGATAACTCTTCATCCCAGAAATTCAAACAAAATGTGACCAGGTGATGATAACAACAAAGATGAGGATATTAGTCTGAATGCAAATAATAATAGCTCCTCATCCCTGAAAGTCAAACAGAAGGTGACCAGGTGATAATAAGAACTAAGATGAGGATATTAGTTTTAATGCAAATAATGACAACTCCTCATATCAGAAATTCAAACAGAATGAGACCAGGTGATAATAACAACAAAGATGAGGATATTAGTCTGAATGCAAATAATGATAACTCTTCATCCCAGAAATTAAAACAGAAGGTAACCAGTTGATAATAACAACAAAGATGAGGATATTAGTCTGAATGCAAGTAATGCAAATAATGATAACTCCTCATCCCAGAAATTCAAACAGAAGGTGACCAGGTGATAATAACAACAAAGATGAGGATATTAATTTGAATGCAAATAATGATAACTCCTCATCTCAGAAATTCGAACAGAAGGTGACCAGCTGATAATAACAACAAAGATGAGGATATTAGTCTTAATGCAAGTAATGCAAATAATGATACCTCTTCATCCCAGAAATTTAAACAGAAGTTGACCAGGTGATAATAACAACAAAGATGAGGTTATTAGTCTGTATGCAAATAATACGAATAATGATACCTCTTCATCCCAGAAATTCAAACAGAAGGTGACCAGGTGATAAGAACAACAAAGATGAGGCTATTAGACTGAATGCAAATAATGATAACTCCTCATCCCAGAAATTCCAGGATTGGCTGTCGTGATAATAGTAACAAAGTTGAGGATATTAGTCTGAATGCAAGTAATATATATAATGATAACTTTATGATTTATATACAAATCATAGATACCATTGGATGTCTAAAACATATAAACTGAACGGATAAATCAATCGGTTCATTGTGTCTAATTTAGTTATGAAATCTTTATCGCCCCTTTATTGAATCTCAAAACATTGTTTCATGAATTTTGTTTCATTGTGTCTCTCTACTAGGAGGCATGATGGAGTAATGGATAACGGATCAGATTGAGGAATCAGTGAGCAGAGTTCGAATTCTGGTCGAATCCATTACATTCACTTACTTGCTAATACTCTTGGGAAAGGTATCAATCCTCTTCTTCTCCCCCTTAGCTATGGGTAAATAGCAGGACGTGAATGTAACCTTAGATGGGAACTGGTCTACCAGTTGCTATTAACCCGGACTACCCTGTCATCTACCGCAGAAAGAAATGGCAACCTGCTGCAGGAAAAAAATCTACCTCATCAGTCATGTATCGAAAGACACATGATCGCCTTAGCCTGTATCACGAATGGCACGTAAGTGACTGATTAGAACAGTGTAAACCATAGAATGGTAGACGACTGATATTCTTCGCACACTCTCTAAGAAATAGACGAACGTTTAACGTATTTCCTTGTGTATAATACGGCCCAGTATTTCGGAAGCCTTGAGAAAAGTATGGATCTCCTCTCCCAACAATAGATAAATAGTAGGATAGACCGGGTTATATAACCTGCGATGGCTACTTGTCTATCGCAGAAAGAAATGGCAACCTACTGCAGGAAAAAAATCTGCCTCGTCAGTCATGTATCAAAAAATACATGATCACCTAAGCGTGTATCACGCATGGCACCTAACTGAGGGCATCTCTCCTAACTGTTGTCGTTATTTTTGAAGGCATGGATACACTAGTACATATATAGGGCGTCAACCCCAAATTGACATCATTTTTTTAGTCTAATAACTTAACCAATTCTCGTTCAAATGATCTCAAATATGTAAAGATTTATCTCAGTAAGAATCTATCAAGATGGATTGATCGTGCCAATTATAATGACAATGTGCATCTTGAAATGGCCACCACCTTCATCTGACTTGACACCTTGTGAAAGCACAGGTCTATATCAACACTCTTCCTACAAGCCAAGAGGAACTTAAATAGAGAATAACTGAGACGCTGAAGAATGTTCTGCTAGACATGTATGGCAGGAGTTGGACAGGAGCCTACTTGACGAGTGTCGTATTGAACATTTATAAAGCCTTGTGAAGTCTGTTACAAAATCAACACCCCTTCGAATATCTACTTCGAATTTTAATAAATAAATCTTTTATTGTTCAACATGAAACCTATTTGAATTTCGTTTGCGTGGAACATGTAGTTTCTCAGCTCAGAGATTCGCATTTGAAATGATGCTAATTTTTGGCACGCGTTTTATATTAATGTAATGTGTATATGCGGATTATATATATTTTCATACACGCAAACAGAACCTGATCCCAAAATCAACGCAATATATATATATGTGTGTGTGTGTGTGTGTGTGCCTATGAGTGTGTGTGTTTATGTACTTAGGCTGCTCTTAAGAGTGATAATTGATGAAAATCTTCAAAAAGGTTGTGGTATTATCTTAAGTAGAGCATATGTGCCAGATGCAAGTCAAAATAGTTTAATAAAAACTAAAGAAACCGTTTGGATGGAATATATATATATATATATATATATATATATATATATATATATATATATATATGTGTGTGTGTGTGTGTGTGTGTGTGTGTGTGTGTGTGTGTGTGTGTTGTTTTGCCAGGAAGAGCTATTTTCAGTTTTCAGTAAGGCGTGCATTAACAAAGAGAAAAATACACGTTCAAACAAAACAAGACAAGATGGAAGCCGTACTTCCGCTTTCGCTGTTTTTTTTGGGGTTGTGGCAGAGGCAAAAAAAAAATGCTTCTCTTATCAATGTCGACTGGAGTTTTCCATTATGCTGTTTCCTAGCCGCAAACATATCGAAATACCTACTACTAATACTAATTTGAATACACGCACACACACACACACGCGCGCACACACACACATATATATATATATATATATGTATGTATGCATGTATGTATGTATGTATGTATGTATGTATGTATGTGTGTGTGTGTGTGTATGTGGGTGGGAGTATATATATATATATATATGTCTGTGTGTGTATGTATGTGGGTGTATGTATATATATATATATATATATATATATATATATATATATATATATATACTCTTCGCTCCTGTAGATCACTGCAACTAACAAGCAGGGGTTTTTTTCTGTTGATGATGGCCATGCTGTGCGAAACTAGTATAGGTGCCTTATCGAAATAATGAAACAAAAAAAAATATTAATATACAACGCAGTGTGTCTGAAAATGTTTATTTTTGAATAGTTTTTATTGTTCAAAACACACACACACAGACGCAATATATATATATATATATATATATATATGTGTGTGTGTGTGTGTGTGTGTGTGTGCGCGCGCGTATGTGTGTGTGTTTGTGTGTGTGTGTGTGAGTGTGTGTGTAAAGAATTAATGGATTTTTTTTTATTCAGCATTTTCCCTACTTTAAACGTTATAGAAGTGGATAGTATCCATTATAATAAGGTTTGAATTTAAAAAAAGAAAATGTCGGATTAAAAATAAATCCATTAATTATTTAGAAATTACTTTGTTTACGTTCCGGATACAAAAATTGATCAGATATGAAGAGGTCAAGAAAATAATCTGGGTAAGGATGATGTGTTATAGAACGTTGTTTTGCTGAGTCAGTCTCCGTGGCCGAGCAGTAAAGCGCACTGGATCGAGTCGTGTGTTTCCTTACAAAGGCGGGACACAGATTACACCCCTGCCCTGCAAGTTTTCTTTTTCGACATGAAGTATTATCTCGATCGGCCCGGGTATTCAAAAAAATCTTACTGAAGAAAAATGCGTTTGTTTTATAAATAAAATTGATTTCTAATAGTAATTAGCCACTATAACTTCCGGAGTAATATATATATTGAACTTACACTCTTTGAACCCTGTCACTGGATCTAACCAACACATGGCACAGTGGATAAAGGCGTTAGTTAGATCCAGTGACAGGACCCAAAGAGTGTGAGTTCAATACCCGGTTAAGGCAGTGGAGATCTTTCAGAGGGAAATTAACAGGAGATAACTGACATCCATTAAGCATGGCACGTGGAAGTAGAACAGTCTACCCCAGCGAGTGAAATAAAGGGTTCGATTCGACATTCCAGCCATCTGAAGAAGGCCGGAGCGTACAACGGCCGAAACGTTGTAATAAATATGGCGACAAAGATGAGGACAATAGACCGAATAATGCAAATAGAGTACATAATGCCTCATCTCAGAAATATAGGCAGATACCGTTATTTTAATGAAAATATATTTGCGACATATTAGGTTGGTGCAAAAATAATGACGCAATAATGTCGTTTTTGACGTTAAAAAATACGTCAAAAAACGACATTATTACGTCATTATTTTTGCAATAACCTAATATTTCGATTTTTTAAGAAAATGTTTATCAAGAAACAAATGAAAATTTTAAGCTTTTAATTGATTAATTTAAACATTGAAAAAAGGATTTTTTTGGTTGGTCATAAAGTGTTGTGACCAAGTAAATGGTTAAAGAAATAACAAAAAAAGTGTTCCAGATATATCATATATTAAACAGTAAGTACAACAGAAGAGTATTACATGAGTAGTGAGTGTGTGTCGGTTGACCCAGCGTTCAATCTATTCGACTGTTATATTTACCACCCTCCCCACGAAGTAGGATGTGGCACAAGGCCGAGTTTAATGTGGGGCAATCCGAGCCCGTAGGCTCGGTCAAACATTCCCCATAGACCCCGTATAAAACGGCGTCAGGTAGCCGTTTCTCGAGACAAAACTCTGCCTTTCGACGTAGCTATGTCTGGGGATCCTCTCTTCCCGGAGGGAAAGAGTTTGACCAGCACAGTTCGAACAAGTCTATTCGACTGTTAATATTTAATAGCCCCACCCCATGAGGGATGTATGTGGCACAAGGCCAAGTTTACGTGGGTTCTCCGAGCACGTATGCTCGGCCAAAAATATTCCCTATTTCCATAAACGGGTTCAGGGACTGACTACTTCCCCGGACGAAAGTTTGCCCTGCGGCAAAGCCTCATCTGGGTTCCCCTCTGATCGAGGCAGAGAGTTCGACAGATGAACAATCTATTCGACTGTTCCTCTAAGGCCTTCTCTCCTACTAATCTTATAGTAGACGGAAGATTCCAACATAGACTCTTTAGAGGGAGGACACCACAACATAAAGATAAAACCATGTGTGAAAAAAACAAATCACTAGACAAAAAGTTTAGAACTAGTCAGTGTAATCATAGCTTCAGGCGTGTAGACATCTACGTTGCTCATTTCCAGTATTAAACTTCAGATTTTAAAATGATTAAGGGTAAAATTTTAACAAAGTTCGAACAAGACAGGATTGTGGAACTTCAATGAATTGGTATTTCGCAACGATCCATTGCAAATGAAATTGGCCGTAGCAGAACTATCATTGCTAACTTCATTAAAAATCTGGATGCGTATGCTTCTAAAAAACAAAGCCGTCTCCGCCTATAAAATCTCACAATCTCTAGACAGACGCATTAGGCTAGAAGTTAAGAGTGAGTCAAGCCTAAAATCAAATCAGATAAAAACGAATACAAATGCTGAATGCAGCTCTCGAACAATTCGATGGCATTTAAATAAGAAAGTGTTTAAGAACCTAAAACGGCTGCAGAGGCATCGCCTTCTTCTTCGCCATAAAGTCTCCTGTCTACAATTTGCTTCCGGATATCAAACTTGGGATGCGGATAAATGGAAGAATGTGCTTTTTTCAGAAAAAAATTCAATCTTGATGACCCAGACGATTTTCATCGTTGCTGGCATGCAAAAGATGTCCCAAAATAAATTTTCTCAACACAACACAGTGGAGGTGGATCAATTTAAGGTCTTGGGTTCATTTTCGTACAATGGAATTCTTGAGTTACAGGAGGTAAAAGGTCGTCAAACAACTGCTAGTTACATTGACATGTTAAAAAAAAGGCATCGCTTATTACTGAAGTCCCTCATCTATGTGGAGAAAACTGAATTTTCCAACAGGACAATGCTGCAATCCACAACGCTCTGCAGATCGAAACCCGATCGAGGATGTTTGGGGATGGATGGCAAAGGATGTTTATCCTTAAGACCAACCAAATCAAAATCCTTTTTTTCAATCTTTGTTTTTTAATTTAATCAATTAAAAGCTTGAAATATTCACTTGTTTTCTAATTAAATGTAAATGTTTTGCAAATATATTTTTCTTAAAGTAACAGTATTTTATATATTTTTTAATCGCTTTGTATCTGGTCTTAAGATTTTGACCAGGGGTTATCTAGAGATTCTTGACAAAATCCAAAGAAGAATTTGCAATGTTGTCAGTCTTGAACCGACATAACGGTTTCAGTGACTTTGCCAACACCATAACGTATCTTGCTTGTGTATTTTCTGCAAATATTTTCATGGCAATTAATCTGTAGAGTTTTCCTAGTTGGTACCTTGATTCAAGAATTTAAGCTTTTGCCAGCCCGATCCAAACATTTTGTTGTTGAAAGTACTAGATATAACCACAAGTTCCTTCCTAATAATTTCTTCGCGCGCATTTCTCACGTGAGGAAAGATGTTACGACTTCCTGTCAACTTTGACCTTAAAAAATTAAAATCAATATCAATTTAGCAGCAACTATTAATTTATACATGTCTGACTTAAAACCGACAATTGTTCATTGTTTAGGATTTTTTTTAAATTATTTTATATTCACACAGCTTCACTGTTTTTTTCTTTTGTTGTTTTTGGTGTATTTTTTAAAATAAATTGTCCAGTGTAAGTGTACTTTTCCGTTTCATAAGCCGCGAATTGGGGATTTTTTTCTTTTTTTGAGATATGTCACTTTCAATATTTGAAATATGATTAATCAAAACTCTTTAATAATTGTTCAAGAACTCGGAAAGTACTCAAACATTGGGCAATCTATATTTACATTAAAACCGGAAACCAAGAAAATGGCCAGAGGTATAAAAAAAAAAATTAAAGACAAAATCCTGTGAAATGTCAGATAGAATGTATCTGTAAAAAGAAAAATTTATCTTAGCCGATACGTTTCATCCTCTTCATCAAGCAAACGCAAGGATTTTATTTTGTAACAAGTATTTATAGACAAGGGCATAAATGTTGTTACAATAATAATAATTCTGAAACAGGTACATATAAAATAAACTGACGGAACTGCTCGTTAAAATACATTGGAGAAACTTGCAGAAATTTAAAAAAGATACGTAACTATGAACAGAAAAAACATCATATACATGACAATTTATTTATACAATGAAATAAATTCAACCATAACTTTTACCGACATAATTCCACACTTATAAATAGAGAAAGTAACATACGAAAAATGTCCGATGGCGCCTTATCGGATCTCATCAAAAATAGAAATGTGCGACCCGGTTTTTTTCAAATATCTCCATTCCTGAAAGAATTACTCCTTTTCCAAGACAACATGCCCGGCTATAAATATGCGAAAAGATTAAAAGAAAACGGTTAAATTTATAACCTCATGATATTAAAAATATAGAACACATAAATAACCCCAAAGTAGAATAATTTAAGTATTAATTTGCATAAAAATTTTCAAGAACATCTTTTACTCACTTTCGTTTATTTGAGATAAAATTATGTCACTTAGCGTCGTCCATAATTTATCTAAACTTTTCAGTTAACCTGATTAATATTTATGAGCATCTTCAAAATGTTGTCAAACTAACAACATTTACGATCATGTCTATAAATACTTGTGACAAAATAAAATCCTTGCTTTGACCTGATGAAGTCCCTCAGAGAACGAAACGCGTGGTTCTAACGAAATAAAATATCAGCATGGTCTTTTAAAGTTTTCGTTTTGATAATAACGATAATAATTATCATTTGCTCTGTCTTTACATTGAGCTCTATTTGTATTTATATCCTCTTTGGGATTATCTATACGGATTACCAAATTATATATATATATATATATATATATATATATATATATATATATATATATAATGTCATCCACAGACAGACTGTTTCGCTGTATCACAGCTCATCAGTGCGGCTAGACATCCGGTTGCCTCTAGCTAGGATCGAAACCCGACTGAATATCAGGCGGATATTCTACCACTAAGCCGTCGGCGCACGGTTGGGATGAAGGTGGATTTATGGCGTATTTATTTTAGGAAACACGCCCAGTGACCGACAGTGACTCAATTCGACATGCGAAGAGTCTCGCTATATAGCTATAAATAGTCACTGTTTACAAACCCATACCGCAGCCAGAGAGTGCTCAACTGGAATTAATTCAGGAGCTAATATAATGTCATCCACAGACAGACTGTTTCGCTGTATCACAGCTCATCAGTGCGGCTAGACATATATATATATATATATATATATATATATATATATATATATATATATATATATATATATATTATTTTATATGCAGAGTACTTCGTGGAAAGTGCTCAATAACAGTGATAGCGCTAACATATTCTGTGGTATGGATATGAGTTTGACAAAATCATAACCAAACAACTGAACATATATATATATATATATATATGTGTGTGTGTGTGTGTGTGTGAGCGTGCGCCCGTGTGCATGTGTGTAAAGGTTACTCAATAGAATAATCACAGGAAGTTTGGTAATGAACGATAATACTTAGGACAAGAACAACATATATAAGATTCGCCGGCGGCGCGTACAAAAGTAGTCAACTGCTCGAATTGAGTCAAGTGAATTTCACAATGAATCTCCAACTGCAGACCAAAATACAGTATTTAGTACTATATTTATGCGAATAGTGACATAACCATTATCGTCAGTAGGCATGCAACAACAACAATATATATATATATATATATATATATATATATATATATATATATATATATATATATATTAAGGTGTATTTCAACAGCAAGATGTCTTTTAAACATTTTTGTTTGAATTATATCAACGTGTGCTGTCTATCCAACTTTTACAAATTTAACAATAGATTGTTTTTTGTAATCGGCATATTTACCAAAGTTCATATTTATTTATATTTAACTTTACTTTTTCCAAGTACTTTCCGAATATAAACCTCAAGGCCGCGCATATGTATCCTAGAATGTTTTCAAGATGAAGCAGAGAATTCATTGTTAGCGATAGAAGAATTTAAATAAGTTTCACAAAGCGCGAAGATATTTGAAAAACGTTTCAAGAAGAAAAATCTACACTACAAAAATTGGAACGAATTCAACGAATATTAGAGAAAGAAAGGTTGAAGTGGGTTAAGTGATATATATATATATATATATATATATATATATATATATATATATATATATGGTTTACTGGTTTACCGGTATTTCTTTTCATTACGTCTGTCATAAAAAGATTTTATTTTAAGAAGAATAATGCCAAAATAATTATCACTATCTGCCGTCTATGGTAATTCTAACTGACTAGAAGGTGGCTAATACTAAAATATAAGGTGGTTTCAGGATTGACCGCCGGAAATACATGCTGGGGCATATATATATATACATATAACTGTGTTGATGACCTTTCCAAATCCAAAGAATAATCTGTACAGTTCCTCATAGCACTACAAATACCCCGATATCATGTGACAGCTGATCAGAGCAGCCTCTCTAAGCGCAACCAAGGACTTCAGACTCCTTGCTATCAGTTTGATACAGCAACTAGGAAACTACCAACCCGCTACCCTCATAAGGAAATGTCGCAGTCATAGATCACAAAACAAATTAAGACTGTTAAATCATTTTGTCTACAGAAGAAAAACTGTTAAACCACGAGGGATAAAACATCACTCCTGGTCAATATAAGAAGTACGAGTCTGCTTTTAACCTGATCACAGCAGAGGAGACTGGGCGTTTTTATCGGGATATCATATCTATGAAGCTTGCTAAATAAGGTTGTAGACCTCTTCCAGGATAAAGGGAATTTTAAAGATGCAGGTAAAATGACCAGTTCCTTGTACCGCTCCAGTAAGTACCTGACTCCTCATGCTACCGTCTACCTATATAAGAGCCAGATAAGGTCAAAAATGGAATACTGCTGTTGTATTGGGTCGGGAACTGTCCTGGCCTTACTTTCCAGTCTTGATAAAGTTCAAAACTATTTCTGAATCCTTGTTGAAGAAGAATTCTTTTGCATCCTCCAACCTCTCTCTCTCACAGGCAGGATTTAAACGAGACTCTTACTGAACTATCGTTTCTTCCATGGAAAGTGCTCGGGCGAATTACATTCCTTGCTTCTGTTAGGTCTAAACTTCACAACAAGAACACGCTATGTCACATAGTAGCAAACCAACCACATTACCTTCGTATTTCATCAGCAAAAAGTAAGTTCCACTCAAACACCTTTTATCCAGGGAACGACTGTCATGAGGAACAGGCTCCCAAGAGGATGTTTCCCTGATCATTACATTCTTAACCTGTTCGAGTCTAGAGTAAACCGTTATCTTCTTCTATCCATGTAAACTACCACTTAACGTAACCCTCTACCTTGAGTGGACCCGGGCCTTGAACAGTGTGAAAATTACTGTAAAAAAAAAGATGTTTTTAAATTTCTCTAAAAAATAATTTTTATCACCAGTTACCTACCATCGCCTGAGGAAGTACAATCATAGTTTCGAAACATGAAAGCTCTTGTGTAGCGATTTCAAAATGTTTTTATTATAATTTTGTTATCATTAAAAAATAACATTTTGCTCTACTTTGTATTGATCACTTTTAAAAAATGTAAATGATACGAACTGTGGATTTTACTCCATTTGTTTTTACATATATATGTTGAACAATAAAAAATATTAAAAAATTCAAATCTTCAGACACGCTGGGTTGTATATTAATATTCCTTCGTTTTTATTATTATTTCATTTAGATTCCTCGACTAGTTTCGGCAAACATGGCCATCATCAGGAGAAAAATAATTTTCTGCTTGCTGGTAGCAGTGAACTAAATAAATCATGTTTCATATATATATATATATATATATATATATATATATATCTGTGTGTGTGTGTGTGTGTGTGTGTGTGTGTGTGTGTGTAATATAATGTTTGCTTATTTTGATTATAATCCTTTCATATTAAGCAGACAAATGTTTGTAATTTATTCAATCAGATATGCCTAAAAGGGAATTTTCTGGCTAAATACACAAATATATGTATATAAAATATATATATATATATATATATATATATATATATATATATATATATATATATATATATATAATGGACTCTCCTGTCGGTTTCGACGTATGAAGATCTACCAGCTTATTGATTCAGTCATGAAAGTTTATGCATAATCTTAAGTGTCATTTAAGACCCGCTAGTGATTTACAAAGGAGGCCACAAATGGAGCAAGAGTGAGGATTGTGAGATGAGTGTTGAGTCCACTAAAATAAAGGAAATATAGTTTTATGGTGTGCTATAATTATGGGATAAAGTGCTCAGTTTCAGCGATAGAGCGTATGCAAATATAAATACAAAAGTGAACATCGACGTCAACACTCAGAGGCGACAGCTAGATTTAGCTGTTTCAATCTGCCGAATCAAGATAGATCAGTCGAAGAAGCTCTGACAGATAGCAAATCGGATGGATTTTGATCCTGGCTTGAGGCAATGGATGTCAATTCGCACTGAGGAGCTGTGATACAGCGAAACAGTACTGTCTGCGAATGACATATATATATATATATATATATATATATATAGTCATGCACAGACAGACGAATTCGCTGTATCCCATCTCTTCAGTGTGGCTAGACGACCGATTACTTGAAGCCGGGGACGAAACCCGACCAATTTCGCATCAGTCAGAGATTCTACCCCTAGGCAGAGAGGAAGGGAAATTTTAACATTTTCGATGCAAAATACGTCAGTGGTCCTGAGAGCCCAATTTAATTCGGTTGAAGAGCAATGCTTTAATAGCGGTATGAGCACCTGTCTTTAAAATTACCATTTTCTCAAGAGAGATTATCAAAAACATTATCATGAAAATAATTTTATAAAAGTCGCAGGAAACCTACCTTATGTTAATGGGAAAGTGACTGAAGCCGACCGATAAAATGTACAGATTCTTCTTTGGATTTGTAAAGGTCATCAAAACAGTTACTTCATATATATATATATATATTTATATATATTCGGAAAGGTATGAATCCTCTTTTTCCAGCTATAGGTAAATAGCGGGACAGACTAGGTTCTATTGCCTTGGGTGGCAATCGGTCTAGGAGAGAGTTGGGCTCCATCAGGCTATTTTCCCAAACACCACTTCTGCTGCTGCGGTGTTGATACATGGTTCACGGGATTCCCTTTTTATATGAGATCAGCGTTCCGTTTAAAATATGATCACGTCGTCGTCACGTGAGCGATGTTGATCATATTTTAAACGGAACGCTGATCTTATATAAAAAATTTCAGTTTGGATTAGTTGTGCTCTTATGTCCATCGTCTTTTTCATATTGAATTTTATATGTTCTAATGTTAATTATGTTTTATGAATATGTCCTGATGATGGTCTAAAATAGACCGAAACGTCCGACGTTGACTTTATATTAACATTAATACAGCATAATGACATATTAAGATTTTTGTTTGTTTGTTTTTATATATATATATATATATATATACGCATGCATGCGCACACACACACTTTGGCGCATATACCAAATACATTTGACAGAGAAAAAAGCTACAAAAATTTCTGTGCGCACGATCCTTTTGTTGTTGGTTATATATATATATATATATATATATATATACGTGTAGCCAACCACATACAACCCTGTTTGCTGAGTCATAGATCATCAGCGTGGATAGATAGCCGACTGCTTCATGCCGGGTACGAAACCCGATCGATTTGTCCTCAGTCAGAGATCCTACCCCTAAGCTATCGGAGCACGTTAGATAAAGAGAAATTAACGTATAATATATAGCGCTCAATTCGTAACAGAAGAATGATGCGTTAGTAGCAGGATCAACAAATGTTCTTAAAATTACCCTTTCTCCATAGTGCTCAGTCATTTATAACGAACGAAAAGAATAAAATTCAAATGTTCATAATATTAATTTGAAAAAGGGCTCAAGAGTAATGCAATACACATAGACAGCAGACAAGGGGAGAGCAATAAATAAATGAATAAAAATAAATAAATAAATAAGATTTATTTAAATATATACGAAAAGTTCTCAGGTTTAACTTCTAGAAAAGACAATATTTATAAATGTAAATGACAATAGGAAAACTGTAATAGTTGCCAACGCGTTTCGTCCAGTTTGGACTTTAAAGTCCACATTGGACGAAACGCGTCTGCAATAACTACAGTTTTCCTATTGTCATATTCATATATATATATATATATATATATATATATATATATATATATATATATATATATATATATATATATATGGGGGAGTGATATCTTTTTTTCATCCGTTCTAGACGCAACAAATAATAAAATAAATTGCAGGAATATGGTTGAAAAATACCTGCCAGGACCTGCAATGAAAATCGACAAATTGAATTAGCGGGATGAGAGTCAAAACTCTCCTCAGTTATTTCCTCCAGAAAGCGAGGCGACCAAACACTTTCATCTTTCTTCGGATTGCCAATTATCGTTGGATAATTCAATTTTCCTGAAATAGATTTAAAAAAAAAAAAAAAAAAATATTAGAAGCAACGTACTTGAAATTCCAATTGCAACCCAAACTTTGCAGACGGTTGCAGAGGACGGGTCTGGCTGGAAATATCCTTATCACATTCAATTAAAATCCTGAGTACTTGAATTGGAGCCGCAGTTTCCGACAAGTAGAAGCCTCGAAGCTTTCGCCAACTCGAATAAAACATTTTATTCAGGTGAGGGATCAGCCATCTTAATATTCATTCAATGCGCGTATACTTTTTATTAATCAAATCACCCCAAGCAAGGTAATAATGCCACTAAGACGCAAGGGGGCTATTGAGAGGGAAATATAATAAATGGTTTGGATGATTCGTTTTCTACCGATTGCCAACCCTTTGCAGTTAATCTGAAGTCTGAAAATATGTTCCGATTATATGAACTTTTTGGGAAGATAATAATGGTTTCAGTGACTTACTAATTAACCCATAGTTGGGGGATGGGTGAACAGGTAGATTCATACCGCTCCCAAAGATATTTGCGCGTATGTAAATATAACGAACCTAACGGGAATTGGAACTCGGCCCTCCGATTAACAATTCCGAGCTATTCTCCATTACACCACCTGCACGTCCAAG
Organism: Acanthosepion lycidas; assembly: GCA_963932145.1. NCBI lineage: Eukaryota > Metazoa > Mollusca > Cephalopoda > Sepiida > Sepiidae > Acanthosepion > Acanthosepion lycidas. Next base: position 129,351,938 of record OZ010580.1, on the reverse strand, counting down.
CCTACAGCGCCCTGGTTTTTCCAAGCGAGCACCACTCTAGGTACTGACCAGATTCCATGTTGCTTAACTTCAGTGATTGTCCGGGAACCGGTATTTCGATGGCATGTGACCGTAAGATGAAAGGAAATGAGAAGACAGGCACTGAAAACGCAACCCTAATCAGGAAAGAAGGGATCAACCTATACTCCTGTTCAAAAGACCGGGAAAATACGCAACTACTTCCTACGTAACGTTCAGATTCACTTACAGCGATCTGGTCGGTAAACGAGCTGGTCGGTAAACCTGCTGATCGCTAAACGATCTGGTCGCTAAATGAGATGGTCACTAAACGAGCTGGTCGCTAAACGAGCTGGTCGCTAAACCTGCTGATCGCTAAACAAGCTGGTTGTAAACGAGCTGGTCGGTATTCGATCTGGTCGCTAAACGAGCTGGTCGGTAAACGAGCTGGTCGCTAAACCTGCTGATCGCTAAACGATCTGGTCGCTAAATGAGCTGGTCGGCAAACAAGCTGGTCGCTAAACGAGCTGGTCGCTAAGTAAATGGTACTTAACTTGGTGAGATGATTGCCTCTTTAGTGAGACGTTGTGTCAGACTTTAAACATTTGTACGAGTCTTGTAAATCTTCTGTGTCAATGTCAATATGTGCATATAAAATTTTTTTTTTAAATGACATTTTTTTAATCAGTTCACCGCAAGCAAGGCAATAATGTCACTAAGATGCAAGGGGTTGCTGGGAACGAAAGAGAAGGAAAAGATTTCTATAAGGAACCGGAAACCCTATCTTAAAGCGGAAACAATGGATAAACTTCTACTCCTGTTCAAAATAACAGGGAAAAACTTTAACTGGGTGCAAGGTGAACCTACCTACTCATATTGAAGGAAAAAAGCAAATAAATTTTAAATAAAATTTCAGAGTTCAGGCGAAGACGTTAGAAGTATAGAGTTGAAGTAGACTTTAGAAAGAAAACGGAAGTCCAATCCTAAAGTGAAAATAAGAGATAAACCTCTACTCCTCGTTCAAAAGACCGGACAGGAATGTAAACGGGACGAGATGAAAATCGTTTTAGGAAGAGATCGTTTCATAATTAGGTGTCTAATAAAGAGCGTCACATTTATATACATGTTAAGAAAGCGTTGACATGATCTGACGATGTTTCAATATATGTTGTAACTATCTTCCCACCCAATACAAAGCTCAAGAACCAGCCAAAGTAGACTGCAGGTGAATAAGGTTGTTGAATGCCCATAAGTAGATGCAGATTATACGCAGGATAACGGCCCTAGACCCGAAGATACTGAGACTGTAGGTGCCGTAGAAGGATGCACAAAGTAGCCTCCTCAGAAAGAAGCCATCCGGGTTGAAGTTTTTTTCTTTTTTTTCCTACCAATGATAAACGATTGGTGGAAGAATGATTCGACTCTGTGTACATGGAATCGTGAATCCTAGATGTAAAGGTCAGAACTGGTTGAATATTCACTGGAAAATCTCTCTTTGGGCATAGAGACGGATAACAATGAATCTAGGAAATATCTCTAAGCTGACATCTGTCACTTCTCTACGATTAAACTGCATTTGAATGACAGTAGGATCTCCTGATTTGACCAGTCATTGGAAGAGGTTGATAATGGAATTGTTACGGTTCAAGTAACCAGGAGTTTGATCAGAGGGTGTCCAAACTTTTTTCATAGAGAGACAGATTGGATGAGGTGAATATCACGTAATACAAATGGTGTTCAACCTACACTCAGAACACCTCATTACAACCTTTTCCCTCCCTCCCTCTCTCTTTCTCTCTCTCTCTCTCTCTCTCTCTCCATATATATATATATATATATATATATATATATATATATATATATATATATATATATATCAAGTACGACTGCTCGGTCTCACATTGTCTGCTGACCTGAGATGGAACAAATTGAGTCAATAGCTTCGTCCACCACAAGGAAATTCGGCTCCCTGTGCCGCATCAGGAAATTTTTCTCGCCGGAGTCAATCCTTCAAATCTACAAATCAACCATTCGCCCTTGCATGAAGTATTGCTGCCATATATGGTCTGGAACCCCTTCTGATTGTCTCAAGATCCTTGATAAAATCCAGAGACGAATATGCAATGTAATTGACCCTGATCTGGCATATCGCCTGCAGTCGCTCTCTCAGAGACGTGCCGTTGCTTCCCTCTGTCTTTTTTACAAATACTTTCACGGTAACTGCTCTGATGAGCTACTTTCGCTGGTTCTCAGACATCGTGAATTTAAGCGTTCAAATAGGCTGGCATCTCGCTCTGCTCTCACCCTTTCACTGTCGAAACTGTTAAATATAGCCGTCTCTTCTACTCCAATAGCTTCATGTCTCACACTTCTCGCCTGTGGAACTCCCTCCCCTCTTCCTGTTACCCTGATAACTATAATCTCCAACTATTCAAATGTAATGTCAATCGACGTTTCCAGATCTATCCCCTAACGTTCTCTTCATCATTTCCTCTATCACTCCTCTTTGCTCTCGCTCCAACTCTCTAAAACTCCTTGCGTGCTAGTGGCTTCCCGCCTTGCTTGGGGTGGAATTGCTTTAAAAAATAGTGAAATATACGTTCATAGTTTAAAAACAAAGAAAGAATTAAAAAAAAGCTGGTTCAGCATAGACTAAGGACAGTACATTACAAGCTCCTACCAATAGCACTGTTGAAATTGCTAGCTCTAACTGTAAATGTAATATCAATCGTCATCTTCCGTTACTTTGAAAACTGTTCTTTTATTGTTTTCTCTGTTTTTATGTACTCAGCAACCTCTTTCACCATAGTAGCTTCACTGCCTTGAAAAGCGTTGAAAATTATATTCATAACATTTACATGTGATGTCTAGACCACACTAACAACAGATCATTACAACCTTCTTCGCATATATATCAAGCGGTGAAAAATAAGTTCCTCAAATGTCAATGTTACAATTGTTCGCTCTAACCGTAACATCGAAGTCAATGGTTTATTCACTCGTATTTGTATAAATCTCTTTCAATTTTCTGCTTTACTGTCGACTACGCTCTTCCAAACTGTGAGTGCAATGTTAATCGTCATCTTCCGCTGCCCTGATCCTGTTCTTTTATTGTCTTCACTGATTTTACGTACTCAGCAACCCCTTTCATCTTAGTAGCTTTATTGTCTTGAAAGTGTTGAAAATTACGTTCATAACCTTACAAATGGTGTCTAGTCCACGCTGAGTACTGTTCATTACAACCTTCTTCACATAGTTATCAAGCGGTGAAAAATAAGTTCCTCAAATATCAATGCTGAAATTGCTAGCTTAAACCGTAAGATCTATGCAAACAGTTTCTTCGCTCGCACTTTTCGCTTATATAAATCTTTTCCCGTTTCCTGCTTTCCTGTCAAAAACAATGTTTAGGGACTGGATGGTCACATGGTTTGCGAGTTAATTTGTGATAAATAAGAACAAAATAAATAAAATAAAATTACCCAGTAGATTTTTAAAAATATTTATTTGGTTTGACATTGTATATGAATTCTGTGGGACTTTTCATTCAACAGAAAATGTCAGAATGATTCTGTTCTCCTCCTTCCTCCTTAATTCAATTAAATTCACTTATGCAGTATAGAGCCACAGACTCACTACACTAGGTGTAGCTGCTGTAGTTTCTGTAACAAGTGGGTCTTTTAAAGACTGGAGATGTCATCTGCAGCCCCCACTCTTTTTTTCAAATCATTGGACCCAAAGCAAGGATAATGCTATTAATAAAGCCTAAGAATAGATTTTACGGATCTAGCAAATTTAGTAGGAAAATGGCGAGACCTAGACACCAAACTAATACTACAATTAAATTTCTTGTAGTCGATGTACCAAGGAAAGCTCATTACAGCAATTACCGTGAAAATGTTTATGGAAAAAAAGGAGGGAATCTGCGTTACGGCGGTGGGAAAGTGACTGAAGACTGGATTTCAGATCAGTACCTATAGCGTCTATAAATTTTATCGAGAATCTCTAGATACGTAACAGAAACACCAGGCAGGGTGCGCAAATTCAGAATGTCTTTCTCCTAGAGTAATCCCCAATCGAGTATTCAAGAACAGTCCACCCAGCGAGCGAAATAAAGGGTTCAGTTCGACATTCAAACCACCTGAAGAAGACCGGAGCGTACAACGCTCGAAACATTGAGATAAATATGGCAACAAAGATGAGGACAATAGTCCGAATAATGTAAATAGTGTACATAATACCTCATCTCAGAAATATAGACAGATACTGAAAGGCTGAAACATTGTCATACATATAGCGACAAAGATGAGGACAATAGTCCGAATAATGTAAATAATGTACATAATACCTCATCTCAGAAATATAGACAGATACTGAAAGGCCGAAACGTTGTAATAAATATGGCAACAAACATGAGGGCAATAGTCCGAATAATGTAAATAGTGTACATAATATCTCATCTCAGAAATATAGACAGATACTGAACGGCCGAAACGTTGTAATAAATATGGCGACAAAGATGAGGACAATAGTCCGAATAATGTAAATAGTGTACATAATACCTCAATTCAGGAATATAGACAGTGTAATGCCGAAACGTTGTAATAAATATGGCAACAAAGATGAGGACAATAGTCCGAATAATGTAAATAGTGTACATAATACCTCATCTCAGATATATTGACTGATACTGAAAGGCCGAAACGTTGTAATAAATATGGTGACAAAGATGAGGACAATAGTCCGAATAATGTAAATAGTGTACATAATACCTCATCTCAGATATATTGACTGATACTGAAAGGCCGAAACGTTGTAATAAATATGGTGACAAAGATGAGGACAATAGTCCGAATAATATAAATAGTGTACATAATACCTCATCTCAGAAATATAGACAGATACTGAAAGGCCGAAACGTTGTAATAAATATGGCGACAAAGATGAGGACAATAGCCCGAATAATGTAAATAGTGTACATAATACCTCATCTCAGAAATATAGACAGATACTGAAAGGCCGAAACGTTGTAATAAATATGGCGACAAAGATGAGGACAATAGTCCGAATGATGTAAATAGTGTACATACTACCCCATCTCAGAAATATAGACAGATACTGAAGAGTGATAAATATAGTGACAAAGATGAGGACAATAGTCCGAATAATGTAAATAGTGTACATAATACCTCATCTCAGAAATATAGACAGATACTGAAGATTTCTTTTCTATTGAACCTAGAGCATCTCCTAATTCACTTTGGTTTAGAATTCAATTCTCCTTCTCGTAAATTGCTTGTCAACTAAAGGCAAGAGGGTCCACTATGCGCTGTTTTTTTTAGACCATCGTTGATATGTATGAATGATGTGTTCCTGCCTTTTCTAAGGGTGTTTTTGCTATAGTTAACGTGATGAATTCGGTCAAAATTCGAAATCGGTACGCCGATCCCATTTTCCGTGCGAACAACCGTTCGGCTATGCACGCATCTTTAACCAGTGATAGAGACGCGAAAAACTGGGCTGCGACTAACGTCTCTGCTGCAAACGTAGAACTATGTATTGCACCGTCTGACTTTCTCCTATGAAAACACACGCGCATATAAACAGATGCTTCGTCTCCTATACCCATCTGCTTACACAAGAGAAGAGGCAAGAGCTATCCAGATCCCCTCCCTCGAACTGGTCGTCGATTAATTTCGCGATAATGGAGTCTTTGAAAAAAAAAAAAAAAAAAAAAAAAAAAAGAAGATAATTTCGTCCTCTGGTTATATTTCTGAGATGAGGTATTGTAACTATTTACGTTGTTCTGACTGCTTTCCTCATCTTTCTTGCAATATTCACAACGTTTCTGTCGTTGTACGCTCCGGCCTTCTCCAGGTGACTGGAAGTTAGAACCGAGCCCTTTATGTCGTCCTCAAGGACATATGGCTCAGTGAATAAAAGCGTTGGTTGAATCCAATGACTTGACCAAAATATTTTTGAGTATAGTACCTAACTACAACAGTGGCGAACACACATGTGAAGAGTTAAAAGATACATAACTGGTAGGGAGACATCCACATTCAATGACTTTGTCACAAATCGGGAAGGCCAGTATGAACACACTAGCAGCATGACCCGGCGTTGCCCGGGCTTGATTCAAAAATCGTACGACTCATACAGCAACCGCTATCACTTGACTTAAAATATTTTTGCTCTTTCTTGCGTTTAAAGGAGTGCCCTTTGCCGTGCTGATGTTGCTACATGCTTTACTTCTTGCCTATCTCACACTGCGAAATTTTTCTAAGCTCTATACTAAACATTAAATCTGTTACGAAAAAAAGAACTAAACAAAATGAACACAAAACGATCAGCTTTAAAAAAGGACTCGTAACTGGAAAAACCGAATGAAAAAAGAATATTAACAACAAATACTTTTTCACACCGTGTTCTGCGGAATCAGAATCAACGTTGAGTTTAAGCAAGCGAATTAGCCAATTGGAGTAAAGTGCCATGCAGATTTAAATTTTTCCCACTTGCGACAAATGCAGATTTTTTTTTTGGCACGCTAGCATGCTAGCTAACATTCGTGTCAGTCAGCTGTTGGCTCTCACGCTGGCCAATAGAATCTGCATGCCTATTCGTGGCAGCCAGCTATAGGCTCTCACTCTGGCCAGTAGAAAATGGCCGCAGACTACATGAAAAGTGCTGTAGAAGCATGAAAAATCGATTATTTCCACTATCGATCGGAGTTGGGAAATGCAAAGTCCGTCTTAGCCTTATCGCTAACTTGGAGCATGTGCATGTAAATTTTGGTGCAAATCCGTCGAAAATTGCGGCCATGCATTCGTTACACACACACACACACACACATCCTGTCTTTTATAGATAGAGATTATCGTCGCACAAAATGATGCGGGCGCCATGTTTTGTGTGATATTTTACGAAACTGTGCTTTGTTGCAAATGCTCTCTGAACGGCGTCCTTCAACTGATGGGTATTCTTGCATTGTTCATGTGAAAGTCTCTGCTTGATAATACCCAAAAGAGAGTTAAAATATAAAATTATTTTATATAGGGATGACAAGATTTTCAGACCAACAAGGTCTCCTCATTTTACAGTTGACGGGTACAGATATAACTTTATGTTCTTTTCTCACACTTTTCGCCAGTGGAACTCTCTTTCGGCGCCATCTTTTCCAGCCAATTTTGATCTTCAAAAATTGAACTGTTAATGTTAATCGTTATCTACTTTCTTCATTCTTCATTCCCCTTTTTTTTTATTGTTCTCGCTCCTTAATAATGTTTACTTGTTCTTACTCTGTACATTCAGTAACCTCCTCATGTTTCGCGAATAAACAGGCCGAGAGACATAATATACGTTCTTTCAAAGTAAAAATTAGAATGAGCTGTCTGTTGCAATAGATGAAGTTAAATAAAATTCGATGGATGGAAGCGGAACTAAAT
>OZ010580.1:129261999-129341999 GCA_963932145.1 Acanthosepion lycidas | reverse complement strand
ATGCTCAAGATTGAACGAAGCTTTTACTGGTGTAAGCGTCCTATTTTTGAGATATTGTGACGATTAAGAATCCGGGTTTATACAGCGTTATAGACCATAATTTCTGTTGTTATAATTGTAGAAGGCGACCATCACACATTCGCCGCCAATGTGTAAGTTCAAGACCAAATTCGTTTATGTTTATACATTCTTTTTATAGATATATCCTATACGGAACCGTCATTTAGCTTGACGTGCCTTTAACCGATTTGGCCACAGAGGAGCGTTCGGTTAGCAAGGTCGAATTTACGGTATTTAAACTTCAATCTTCCATGATTCTCTCACGTACATTCATATCTGATCATGGCGTATCCAAAATGTAAACAAATGACGTCACAAATTATGAAATCGACAATGTCCAACAATTATTTTAAGACATTTTTATGTTTATACATTCTTTTTATAGATACAAATATTTAAGTAAATGCTCTGGTTATAATAAACAGTGTTACACAACATTTACCAGCCTGAAGAAAATATTCGTCCTACGACAGGATTCGAACCTATATCCCATACGGGACCCTCATTTAGTTTGACGTGCCTTTAACCAATTTGGCCACAGTTAGCAAGGTCGCATTTACTGTCTTTAAACTTCAATCTTCCATGATTTTCTCACGTACATTCATATCTGCTCAAAGCGTATCCAAATGTAAACAAATGACGCCACACATTATGAAATGGACAAAGTCCGACAATTATTTTACGACATTCATACACTCAGGCTGTCTGGCGTTTGTTTTCATTCGTAAAAGCAATACACTAATAAACAATGCAATTCATCTCTGCCGAAGTCGCCGATGGGTGTAGAAACTCCGACTGATACCAAATCGGTCGGGTTTCTATCCTGGCTTGAAGTATTCGGTTGTCGAGTCGCACTGATGACCTATGATACGTGCCTGTATTATGAATGACATTATATATATATTAATACAGTAGGTGCCTAAAATGAATTTTAACAAATGAAAAATCTTTCTCAAAGCTTTCATTTTAGGTTTAATTTCAAACTAATAGATTAAATTTAATATTTCCAGTAAGCAAAACATTGTACTGTAATTACTCTACTGTACATTAGTCAAAAACTAATTTAAATTGACTGGAATGAGATTTTGTTTTGTTTTGGTTTTTTGCTAAAATGGCTAATTTTTTTGGCGGCGTCTTTCCTCGTAATGTAATTCGATTTATTAAAAAAACTTTCAAAAATAAAGTATACTTTTCGGAAACTTTATTTGAGAAATATTTGCTGGTTTAAAGTATAATTAATCTGATTTGAAACTAATATTATTTACTTTAAGTTTAAAATATTTGTACAAATGGATTTTTTTAATTTCTCGAAATTTCATAAAGTTAAGTAAGTGAGGATTTTAAAAAATATCAAGATTTTCTAATAAAAAGAAATTAAAAAATAATTTAATTCATTCGTGAATAAGACCTGTAAATATAATTAAAATCCAACAATTATTTTATTTTTGCAAAAATTCGAAAAAAAATAATGTTTTAAGCCCTCCCACAACCTCCCAAAAAAAGGTTAAAAATCCCCAGACTACTCGTTAAGACATCCTCTGACGCAAGAAAAACTGGATTTTTACCAAAATTTCTAATGTGTTGGTAAGAGTAAAAAAAAAAAAAAATTAATAAAATAATCGAAAAAACATTAGGTTGGTGCAAAAATAATAACGCAATTATGTCGTTTTTTGACGTTGAAAATAAGTAAAAAAACGACATTATTACGGCATTATTTTTGCACCAACCTAATATTTGGTCATTTTCTGTAATAACAAAATAAACATTTTGATGATAAAATTTTCTCAAGTTTGGAGCCTTTTTCCATGATGGTATGCTCTGTTTTAGAAAATCATTGGAGGTACCTAAATAAAGCATATCTTAACACTATAATTTTATCTTATATATATATATATAAGTGTGTGTGCGTGTGTAAAAAGTAAGCTAAAACTAAGGGAATGTAATATATATATATATATATATATATATATATATATATATATATATATCAATATATATATATATATCAATATATATATATATCAATATATATATATATATATATATATATATATATATATATATATATATATATAAAAGAAGTAAAAAGTAACATACTTGTAAGGGATTCCGCTTCAAACAGAAAAAGAAAAAAATCCTGATTGCCTTATTTATTGGCACAGAATTAATAATATATATATATATATATATATATATATATGTATATATATATATATATATATATATATATATATATATACCTACTTAATAGTAGTATATATATACAAATATATATATTTATATATATATATATATATATATATATATGTATATAAATATATATTTATATATCACTATATATATAAATATATATATAAATATATATAAATATATATGTAAATTATTATAATTTACATATATTTACAGTAAATATATATATAAATATATCAATAAATATATATATATATATATATATATATATATATATATATATATAAAGAAGTAAAAAGTAACCTACTTCTAAGAGAGTATGCTACAAACAGAAAAAGAAAAATATCCTGAATGCCTTATTTAATGGCACAGAATTAATAATTATATATATATATATATATATATATATATATATATATATATATATATATATATATATATATATATATATATATATATACACCTACTTAATTGATATGGAAATGCTGTAAAAAGGTGAAGAGAGTGTAACGTACCACCCACCCATCCTGCCGTTAGCATGGCAGAAATCTGGGTGTAAACACTTGTCGCTCAATAGATGGCGCCTTTGTTATGAAACAATTACCCGTCGCTGGGAAGCCATCCGAAGACGATACAGCAGCTGATGTTCTTAGCGATTGTCATAAATTGCACATAAAAGAAAAAAAAGAATCATTTTTTCGCCTTATTTTATTTTACACATTGTTCTTGGCTTAATAAAGAGCGACTTTTAAAAGCAGACAAAAATTGGGACAAAAAACTATCTTTTTTTTTTTTTTTTTTTTTTTTTTTTTTTTTTTTGTGATAACTCCGTATCCTGCTTTATCGTTGAAGTTCAGCAACGTTGTCCCAAGCTGAAAGCTGGCTGGGTGAACATGTAATAAATTTAGTGAATATCAATAAATGAATAAACAAACATTTAAATTACAAAACAAATATTCATCTCATCACACACATTTGCATAATTCCTATATATTAACTTTAAATTAGCAAGTATATTAACTTTAAATAAGTTATATATTAACATTAAATAAGTTATATATTAACTTTAAATTAGCAAGTATATTAACTTTAAATAAGTTATATATTAACATTAAATAAGTTATATATTAACTTTAAATTAGCAAGTATATTAACTTTAAATAAGTTATATATTAACATTAAATAAGTTATATATTAACTTTAAATTAGCAAGTATATTAACTTTAAATAAGTTATATATTAACATTAAATAAGTTATATATTAACTTTAAATTAGCAAGTATATTAACTTTAAATAAGTTATATATTAACATTAAATAAGTTATATATTAACTTTAAATTAGCAAGTATATTAACTTTAAATAAGTTATATATTAACATTAAATAAGTTATATATTAACATTAAATAAGTTATATATTAACTTTAAATTAGCAAGTATATTAACTTTAAATAAGTTATATATTAACATTAAATAAGTTATATATTAACTTTAAATTAGCAAGTATATTAACTTTAAATAAGTTATATATTAACATTAAATAAGTTATATATTAACTTTAAATTAGCAAGTATATTAACTTTAAATAAGTTATATATTAACATTAAATAAGTTATATATTAACTTTAAATTAGCAAGTATATTAACTTTAAATAAGTTATATATTAACATTAAATAAGTTATATATTAACTTTAAATTAGCAAGTATATTAACTTTAAATAAGTTATATATTAACATTAAATAAGTTATATATTAACTTTAAATTAGCAAGTATATTAAATTTAAATAAGTTATATATTAACATTAAATAAGTTATATATTAACTTTAAATTAGCAAGTATATTAACTTTAAATAAGTTATATATTAACATTAAATAAGTTATATATTAACTTTAAATTAGCAAGTATATTAACATTAAATAAGTTATATATTAACTTTAAATTAACAAGGCAGCAAATTCGGATTTGGTTTATTTTATTTAACAGCATATCAAAACCTTATGGGTCATTTAATGCCGAAATTTAATTTTCTTGGGAGCTTAGGATTTTCTTTTTTATTTGATTTTTTCAAAAATGTATTGCAGTTAGTTTTACTTCTATGAAATGTTTATTGGTGTTTACTACGAGAATGTATTACTTATATTTTTACTATAAAAATGTATTTTTATATTTTCATAATGTTTTAACACCAATTTGAGAGGTTCACTATTTGACTATAATTGGGACCCTAACAGGTGCTAGAGATGGTTCCACTCTTACGAAAAACCTCAAAAAAAAGCTCAGACGTATTTCTAATGTCGTTTATCGTCATACCCAGGATGGCGCAAGTATAGAGCAAACAATAAAGAAATAAGAATTTTTTAATGTTATGCCCCTTCCAGATATATTTGACCATAACCCTCCTTATATACTGTTTTTTTTTTTTTTTTTTTTTTATTATTATTAGTCAATTACATCATCTTAGAGCCGTTAGTAGGGTATTTATGAATATACAGCTTTGAATTCAGAGTTATTCTCCTAGATTAACGTCCTCACAACTTTGGTGAGCCAAGTTTACTCTACTATTTAACACGCAGCTGGAGGGGAAAGAGAACGGTTTACGCCTTTCTCGAGAATATTCGTGAGAAAGTGAGAGCAATAGGCAAGGCGGACATTTGAACTCGGCTGGATGATTCCACTTTACGGCACCGACAAACATTACTCTACAAAGTATTTACTTGATCCCCACGAGGTCAGGTTGTGACACAATGTCGGTTTAATGTGGGGAGCCCAAGCGCGTACACCCGAGCAAGGAACAAAAATTCATCGAGCCCCTGCAACCGTCCGTTGCGCTGGCCTCGTTGCGTGCACCGATCCTTCTTTCTAGTGCAATGAGAAGGCGCGGCCTCGGGCAGCCAATCATTACTCCACACACGCATAACAAATAACAATTTTCCAACAAAATTATATTTTCGTAAGAAGAACAGCTAGGCTCACATACACTATTTACATTATTCGGACTATTGTCCTCATCTTTGTCCCCATATTATTCCAACGTTTCGGCCGTTGTACACTCCGACCTTCTTCACATAGTACAGTGGATAAAATACATTTTGCCGTATAGAATTTTTGTCGTAAGACAATTTCGCCTCATTTTTTTCGTATATTTATATATTTAGGTCTTTATAGTGAATTTAAAACAGTTTATGTTTGCAAATAATTTGTGTAAATTTCTAAAGACATACTGAGAGTTTGAAAGGGTTATCTTTCTTTGATCAGATATTGTATGCTAAATTTGGTTGCGTATTCAAGTTGTAAGTTTGTTTGAAATAATATATATTGAGTGAGAATTATTGGCGAACTGATATCATTTTAACAGAAAGTTTAACGTTAAGTCTGAAATATGAAATTGCGTAACGTAGTCACGCAATTTCATATCATGTCACGCAACGTAACTGGTGTCAAGTTGAAATGTTTTCGTTCCTCACTGACGAGGTTGAATGATGTAGGATTTTGATCCTATAACTTCGCTTATTAAAATGTTTAAATTGAAGTACCAATAGAGTGAGCCGGATATACTTGATAAAAAGGTACTTCGCATATTTAAAAAAAAATGTGGCGGAATTATATTACGGCAAAAATCCTATACGGCAAAATTGAAACAAACGCGGGTGAAACAAGATCTTCATCCGAGTAAAACGATGTGTTGTGCGTATGTAGGGACTGGGAAGGGATTATCCATTACGAATTGCTTGAACGGAGCCAAACCGTCAACGTTCGACAGGTGGAATTGTTCAACACGGCTATTCAAGAGAAAAGACCTAATCATGAAGTTCTTTTACTGCACGTTAACGCCCGCCTTCCTATCGCCAATATGACCAAGGAAGCCATTCAAACGCATGATTGGGAAATACTGCCACACCCACCGTACTCCTACGATTTGGCACCAACGGATTTCCACCTGTTTCAAATGCTATGCGCGGAGTTTTGTTCAATACTGCTGCAAAACTGAGAGCTTGGTTGGATGAATTTTTCGAGTCGAAACAGGGTGATTTCTATCAACGAGGTATTGAAAATCTTGTTGAATGTTGGGAAGAAGTTGTAAACAACAAGGGAGAATACATTATTGATTAATCAGTTGTTATTTTTTATTAAACCTTTTAAAAATTTAAATTAAAAAAAAGGCGGGAACTTAGTTGCCAATACTAAAACAAAGAAATGAGTTAGTACCCAAATGTCGTCACAGGAGTAGATTCAAACTGATTTAAAATATCATTTATCTTGCTTAATCTGTTATTACCTAACAGATATATCGTTATTTCTACTCCTAATCAATCTTATCGAATAAGCTTCACCCAACTTTTAAATTTATTATCAATATTTTTATCTTCAATATATTTTTTATCATTATTATAGTTTTTTCCTTTATTTTTTACCTTTATTGCTTTTCTTATTGGTTTATCATCTTGCTCTTTTATTATTTAATTATTATTATTATTATTATTATTATTACTATTATTATTATTATTATTTCTTTTGATAAGGTTCTAAGATTAGAAATGGCATCATGACATTTTCCACTGGAAAAAAAATTACATAGACAAAGACCTTCGTAGGTGTAGACTGTACTCGTGAAAATAATCTTTTGTATTTCTTTAAGGCATAGACTTCCAGGAATCCCTTCAATTAATCTACTGGAATCTTTTCCAACCAATCACCGGGCTCCAACTACAGCAGGGATTGTTGATATTCCCATGTGCCACATTTTTGAGATTCCGATTTCAAGGGTCTTGTATTTTGATAGCTTTTTGAAGATCTTCAAAGATACATTGCAGTCTGCAGGGACTGCCATATCAATAAGAAGGCACCTTTTTTGTGTGCGATCTCTAATAACAATGTCCGGGCAGTTAGCTTTGATTGTTCTGTCTCTGTGTATTGTGTAGTCTCATAAAATTTTAACAGGTCCTATTTCCGTAACCGGGTCTGGGTGGTGTTCATACCAATTTCAGTTTCTTTTCCATAGAAGTTACATATTTTCCAATGCAAATATTGGCCCACTCTCTCATGCCGGCTTTTATATTCAGTCGGTGCCAATACCGTGTTTGTTTCTGGGTAAATATCACAGAACCTGCATTTTGGGCTAGCACAATATTTTAGTATTTGTGCTTGATAATTCCTACTTAACAAGCACTGATCCTGTGCAGCAAGGATAAAATCTTCAGTTTCCGCTTTCAACCCTGCACTGCGTAGCCACTGATGGGTACGGGTTTTGTCTACATCAGCTTGTTTGGTACGGGCAGATTATTGGCCAGGAAGCGGTTTATCTTGCTATTGTTTATCTATCTGGTCGGTTGCATTTGTTTTTGCTTCCTTTTTTATGTATTTTGCAGCTTCAATCTGTGTATTGTGCTTTACTTTATTATTATTATTATTATTATTATTATTATTATTATTATTATTATTATTATATGTATATTTTATTCAATATAATATATATTTTATTTTAATTAATTATTTTATTTATTATTGATAGGCTCCAGAGGCGGATATGCAATATAATTGGCCCTGCTCTGGTGTCTGGTCTACAGTCACTTTCTCACAGACGCGCCGTCGCCTCTCTCTGTCTGTTTTACAAATACTTTCATGGCATTTGCTCCAAGGAGCTGCATTCGCTGGTTCCGAGACTTCATGAGTTCAAGCGTCCTACGAGGCTGGCATCCCGCTCTCACCCCTTCACTGTCGAAACTCCTAAATGTAGCCGTCTCTTCTACTCCAATAGATTCATATCTCGCACCTCTCGCCTGTGGAACTCCCTTCCCTATTCCAGTTTCCCTGAGAGCTATAATCTCCAGCTATTCAAATGTAATGTCAATCGACATCTCCAGTTGCCTTGATCTATCAACTATCCTTCTCCTCATCCTTTCCTCTATCACTCCTATCTGATCTTGCTCCAAATTTTCTGTAACCCCTTGCGTCCTAGTGGCTTCCCGCCTTGCTTGGGGTGAAACGCTTAAAAAAAAATTATTTAATTCATATTCAATATTTTATATTTTATTAATTTTTTATTCTGTCTTTTATTTTTTTAAACTTAATAGAAACACGATTATTCAGCATCAAAATGGACTGGCCAATGTTGCCCCACATCACCATGACAATTTCGCTCTTGAGCTAAGTATAGTAAATTCTTATAATTGAATAATTGGATATATCAGTTTTTATACTTGGTTGCCTTTTCTGTAATCTGCGAATAATAGTCTTTGCAGAAACCTTCCGAGAATGTTGGTAATTTCAAGTATGTTTTTGTTGGTATATATTATTCGTTGTTATTGTTCTGTTATCAGGAATTGAGTCGAAATAAACATAGACAAAACCGTCCCAAGTAGAAAGTGATAGCGCTTATCTTTGTAATAGCAATAACGAGCACTGGACGACGAGTAAAGCAGTAAATCTGTACAGATTATCAAATCTTACTCAACGACATTAGAATGTAATATAAATAATGCAGAAACGGTATTTAAAATCATTAATTTTGTTTTCGTTTTTTTTTTTTTTTTTTTTTACAGAGGAAACAATAAAGACCTGTTCACCTCACCTTTCTCTTTCCCCCTTCTCTCTCTCTCTCTCTCTCTCTCTTTGTATTTCCTTTCCTCTCGATCAGTTTGCTTTCTTCTCCTACACTCCTTTCTGTCTATCGCTGTCTCCTCTATCGCTCTATGTATTCACCTCTCTATCTATCGTCTTTCTCTTTCTCATTCTTCGCTCGCTTTTGTCTCGCCTTTCAGACCCGTCTTTCCCGTTCTATAAAGGGCATCTTAGCTCATTCCCATCTCTCGTTTTTATTCATATCTATCTATCTAAAATTCTCTTCATATCTATCTAAATCTCTTCATATCTATATACCTATCTATTTATATATCTATATCTATCTACCTATATATATATATATATATATACATATATATATATATATATATATATATATATATATATATCGACTTTTGTATCTAAATCTCTTCAAGATCTATCTCTCTGTCTATCTATATATATATCGATCTCTATCTTTATCTATCTATATATATATATATAATTCTCTGCATATCTATCCATCTATCTAAATCTCTCTTTCTCTCTCTCTCTCTCTCTCTCTCTCTCTCTCTCTCTCTCTCTCTCTCTCTCTCTCTCTCTCTCTCTCTCTCTCTCTACCCACAGTGATGTCCGCTGGGACTTGGGCTTAATACTTTTTAAACTTACCCGGCATGTGCCAGGGATGTATGAACTAATCATTCAATATGAATGATATTCGTAGCTTAGATTTGGTACAAGGCCGAAGATGTGGAGCACTTAGAGAAAAAGTGTAGTAATCTAAAAGAGGAGTTGAAATTTGAATGAAGAATGATTAAAGCAATTACCACCTACAACTAAAAAAGATGCCGAAAATATGAATATTTCTGTATTACACAAGAAAGAAGAGGAAAGAAAATGTTTTTCCGTAAGTTCAAATGGATGGCGTTTTACTAAATATCTCTTTAAGGTTTGCAAATGGCATTGGCTGATTGGACAAGGAATAAAAAACGAAATAAACTTGAAAGAAACTCCTATTTTTTTTTTTTTTTAATATTACCCAAAAGTTGCGGTTGGGATGTTTTCATTCAATTTCATGAATGCGTATATACGTATATGTGTGTCTCTAGGTGTATCAGTGAGTTTGTATGCATCTATATATTTATGTAAGCATGTTTATATGCACACGCCAGACACACCCCACATATATATATACATATATATATTATATATACAAAAACGGACCAACATCATTTTTTCTATTCCCTTTTATAGTGAGATCGAGGCGTGTTGAACCCACTTCATATATGCTTCGTCGTCAGCGATGGTGGCTTTATCTCATATCAAAGTGTTTAACTTTTTTGACAGTCTCCTTTAAAGTATAAAGACGTTAATGACTAAGTTGGCCAATTCTACCGATGGCATTGACTGGAGGATGAGTTGGATTTTGCCGAGCCATTATCTCTTCTTGTTTGACGTCTTCCTTTTCTCTTCTGGTGGCTTCGAAGTTTTCAGTTCCGATGCTGATGGAACATCTCCAATTGGTACGGCCTTGTTTGTGTATTTCGAACGACCTCGGCTCAATGGCTTTCAGTGTCGTTTGGAGTTGGACTTATAATAAAAGGTCATTTCCCTAAGACTTGACGTGAAAGCTTTTATTCTTCCGTTCTCGCTAAACGTCTTCACCATCGAAGATGGTGTTTAATGATCAGCGATTCGATGCGTTGATTGTTGGCTCTTTCCACGACTTCTGTGATGGCCACATTCGATGCTCAAGGTTGAGCGAAGCTTTTGCTAGTGTAAGCGTTCCATTTTGTGGATATTGTGACGATTTAGATTCCGGGTTTTACAATCATATAGCAAAGTTGAAATGACAACAGCATTATAGACTGTAATTTTTGGTTTTAACACTGTATCTTAAGAGGGCGACCATCACACATTCGCCGCCAACGTGTAGCTTCAAGATTAGACTTGGACACACACACACACACCCATATATATATATATATATATATATATATATATATATATATATATATATATATATATATTTAAAGATGAAAAAAATATAGTTTTAAGTTGTGCTATATTTATAGGATAAAGTGCTCAATATCAGAGATAGAGCGTGTGTAAATATAAAAGTGAACATTGAAGTCAACACTCAGAGGCGGGTTCTGTTATAGACGGGTAGAATTCTTTTATGTCTAATTGTATAAATTAGCAATTATGTTTGTTTTTTATGCTATGGAACTAGTCTGTAGTTGCTATTGGGTTTTTCCACTTTTCAACTTAGAGCTCAAGAGATCAATTAGAAAAGATCCAACTCAATTTGTAAGATGTTTGGTACATGAGAGCGGAGTTTCACCCATGACAGTCCAAAAAGCAGTGAAAATAGACTTGAAAATGAAAGCGTACATAAAACGTGTGAGGCACTATGTTACAACAGGACAGAAAGTTAGAAGGTTAGAGAGGGAGAAGACAATCTTCAATAAGTTGGAATAATGCACACACACACACACACACACACACTCATACATACATATATATATATATATATATATATATATATATATATATATATATATATATATATATATATGTTTGAACTTTATTTCACTCCTTCACGAGCTTCCGATCTTTAGCTATGATTAATTAATCATGAACTTGTCATTTTCGTTTATGATTTGATCACGATGCTTCTGCTAAGTTTTTAGAGTAATTATAGATTCTTATTGCTTAAAGTAGAGTCAAATAGAGTTAGAAAAACCACGGAGAAATCCAACAAGATATCTTTACTCATTTCTAAGATACAACGGTTCAAACTTAATCTAACAATTGGGAAAATTTTGCTTTTACATGACTTGGACAATTTTGCTGTGACAATCGGCATACTAGAAAGAGAATTTGAAAAATCGAAAATTGGAAAAACAACCAAAAAGGCGAATAATTATGTCTTGTCGATGTTATTTAATAAAATTTCTTTCCTGATCGGCTGATTAAAACGTGTCTGGTCCAACGGTTGTTCCATCAGTGTTCGAAAGTTCGAATCCTGCTGAAGAGCATAATATTTTCTTTAATAAGAGTTCAGGCCGGTAGATGAAAATAAATTAACGGAGGTTATAGTTAAATACAAGTGTCCACTAAAATAAGGTTTAAAGTGATGATGATTTTATATATATATATATATATATATATATGATGCCACACATTATGAAATGGACAAAGTCCGACAATTATTTTAAGGCATTTTATGTTTAACATTCTTTTTATAGATACAAATATTTAAGTAAATGCTTTGTTTATAATAAGCTATTAAATAACATTTACCGGCCTGAATGTCCGAGAAATTTACACAGATATTCGTCCTCCGACAGGATTTGAACCAGTATCCTATACGGAACCGTCATTTAGCTTGACGTGCCTTTAACCGATTTGGCCACAGAGGAGCGTTCGGTTAGCAAGGTCGAATTTACTGTATTTAAACTTCAATCATCCATGAATCTCTCTCGTACATGAACAGATATGAATGTACGTTCGAATATTTTCTGTGAAAATGTCTCGGATATTCAGGCCGGTAAATGTTGTTTAATACTGTTTATCATAAACAAAGCATTTACTTAAATATTTGTATCTCTAAAAAGAATACTAGCTCGGCCCGGTGGCTAGGATCAAAGTGTAGTATCTGCGCTTTGTGAGCTGCCGGGTCGGGTGTCTGTCGAACTCTCTGCTTGCAGAGAGGAACACGGACGAAGCTCCGCCGAAGGGTAGAGTTTCGTTGGGGGAGGTTGACGGAACTGGCCCCTCTCGGGGGGTTTGATGGTTATTTATTTTTGGCTGGGCCTCCGGGCTCGGAGATACCCACATTAAAAAGGCCTTGTGCCACATTCAATCCTCGTGGGTGGATTGATAAATACCATCTCTAAAAAGAATACTAGCTCGGCCCAGTGGCTATGATCAAAGTGTAGTATCTGCGCTTTGTGAGCTGCCGGGTCGGTGTCTGTCGAACTCTCTACTTGCAGAGAGGAACCCGGACGAAGCTCCGCCGAAGGGTAGGGTTTCGTTGGGGGAGGTTGACGGAACTGGCCCGCCTCGGCGGGTTTGGATGGTTATTTATTTTTGGCTGGGCCTACGGGCTCGGAGATACCCACATTAAAAAGGCCTTGTACCACATTCGATCCCCGTGGGTGGATTGATAAATACCATCTATAAAAAGAATGTATAAACATAAAATGTCTTTATATATATATATATATATATATATATATATATATATATATATATATATGAACTATACTAGCTTAAAAGCCACCCTAAAAGGCCGCATTTAACCTAGCTCCTGCGGAGTGCTCTTAATTGTGTCTTCATCTCAATAATTATGGTGGAGTAGATGCGATAGGCAACAATAAACTACAGAATAACTCAAAATTAAGCATCTGCATTTAAGTACTGCCGTATTATATACGCTTACTTTTTAAAAGTTCAACGATAATTCTGCCGTCACTTAATTTATAAACAATGTGATGTGTGTAGGTCCCTACATCACGTGCAAACGATTATTTTAATTCCATAGGTGACTTTCGCTGGATTTTGCAATTCATTTAAATTATCTCCAAATTTATTTCCAAGTTATAAAAAAAAATAAAAATTCCTATCGTACAAAAAAGTCCGTCGCAAAATATCACGTAAAAAATCGTCCAATACAATCGCAGTAATCAAAACTTGGAAATCCTAGACTTTAGGGTTGCGGCTCCGGATCCGGCCTGGAATGTTTTTAATTTGCTTATGGAATTGACCTGATTCCAAAATTGTATAATATTTTGGACTACGGCTTCTGAGAGTAAAGTTGAAAAAAGTTTAACACTGACATTCGGCATTCGAATATATATATATATATATATATATATATATATATAGTTTATGCAAACTTAGGTAATCCGTATGGGTAGACCCGAGGAGGATGATATCCGGAGAGATCAATGTAAAATTCAGAGCAGATATGTTATGGTGAAATAATTTATTACATGGAACCTTAACGTGGTCTGTTTTTATTCAAAAAAATAAATAAATAAATATATATATATATATATATATATATATATATATATATATATATATCATTGAAAACGACAGACAAGCTACTACGATTTATTCTTTTATTAATTTCTTACATTTGTACAAGTATTTTATTTCTGGACATATGTGTAAAAACTCTACTAATGTTCTATGGGTCCAGTCACTAATCAGTCTTTAATAAAGATTAAAAAAAACAACCGAATATATATATATATATATATATATATATATATATATATATATATATATATATATA
Organism: Acanthosepion lycidas; assembly: GCA_963932145.1. Lineage (NCBI taxonomy): Eukaryota > Metazoa > Mollusca > Cephalopoda > Sepiida > Sepiidae > Acanthosepion > Acanthosepion lycidas. The sequence goes on along the minus strand of OZ010580.1, from coordinate 129,327,880 downwards.
TATATATATACGTATGGGGGCTCTATCGATAGAGTTTGGAATGTTTTTTTAGATTTCAGAACACGGTCAGCGAGTTGTGGACGTGTTCCTAGTTTGAGTGTAAATCCAATAAACTTATTCAAGGATACAGAATGTATGACATAAGTCTGATACCAAGGAAATCAAATGCTGGTATCAACAGTTACCTTCGAAGTCATGGATGGCTGAACGAGACTGATGCCATATGCTTGTATGCATATATCTATAATCGGTTAGTGGTTAAATCTTAATGTTCCTCACTATGTGGATGATTTAACAAAGAAGTTGATACAGAAGATCCCAACGCGTGATACTGTTTGGAAGCACCTGGAAATCATACCACGGTTTGATCCAAAGCCATATGAGCAACATTGGGTAGACAAAACTGTTTTAAATGATTGTGTTAGCATGCCAAGATCACACACTCGTCTCGACCGAGCATTTCAGCGTTCGGGCGTTGTTCGAACAGCTGATTACGCAAGATTATATGCTCGCTCTCCCATAAACTGTAACTAAGATCAGCTCGACATAGTTGAAGTATAAACCACAATTTGGCTCTCTGGGTTTTGAATGAACTGTGCCTGAGGAGGCGTCTATCACAGGGATTAGCTAGCGACCCTTGTTGACATAACAGTGTCCCGAGATATTTAAGTATTTGTGCATGTATGTTTGTGTGGGTTAGATTTGTGTGTGTGCATGTGTGTGTGTGAATGTGGGTGGGGAGAGAAAGAAGAGAAGGTAGAATGAAAAGAAAAGGGTTTTCCTCCCCGCATAACTGCTTTTCTTTTTCTGTGTGCCGTGTCCCTTTCAGGACGTTGGTGATCATAGCTCTCCACAACGTCCTTTGTATTTGTCTTTTTGCTATTTCTCCTAAGCCTTTTTCTTCTGCCAACCATTTACATAGGCTCGTTAGGGATATTATTCGCTGCTTTATTCTGTCCCCGAATTCTTGTCGTCAATATGTCCTGTGAATGTCAAATTCTCTGAGCCGTCTTTTCACATAGAAATTTCAATTGTCACTTTCTGATTATAAGTGTCCATTTTGTTTACATTTTCTCTAAACCTTCCTCGTTACACACATGATCAGTCCCTTGATCGAAAACATCTGTTTCTATTGTATTAAGCTGTTGCCCCTCATGGCAGTCTATGTGTCGGGGGTGGTGGATTTCTAACCAGTCCTGTGTGGCACAAGGCTAAAAGCATGGAGCACCCAAAGTCGATCAAATTTAATATTCAGCTGTAATTAATCTAGGCAAGTTTGATAAGCATTACAACACGTCGAAGTTCCTCGTGGTATTCTAAACGTAGCTTAGATGCGGCATAAGGCCGAAAATATAGGCCACCTAGTGAGAATCAAACTTGTTATCCGGTGATAATCGATCTAGCGAGATAGGTTTGTTAACCATTAGATTGCATCAAACTGCCCCAACGATTTTCTAAGCGTAGATTAGATGTGACACAAGGCCAAATGTCTGAAGCCCCCAGTGAGGATCGAACTCACTCAGTCATAATCGATCTAGCGAGACAGATTTGTTAACCATTAGACTGCATCAAACCGTCCCAGTTTCTAAACGTAGCTTAAATGTGGCACAAGGCCAAACATATATGTTGCTTGTGTATGCGTATGTGTTGTATGTCTTGTTAGTGTGTATGCCAGTGTGTGAATGTTATCTTGTTAAAAGTAGGGAGGAAAAGTTATTGATTAATATAGAGTTTAGGAGCAGGGGGTGCATAGCAGATTTTGATAGGGTTCGAAGGTTATCCTCCAACCCAACAAATTATTTATAAAATTGTTCCATTTTTAATGTTCGCTGATTTTTTTAAATATCTGGAGAAATGTATTTTCTTAACTGCAAAACCTAACCCAATAACCTTTTGAAAAATGCAGTTCACAGGGCGTGGTATTCGAGGTACTTCTCACAGAATTCTCTACCCCAACCTCTGCCAACGAAGGTTATTATGGAACTATCAGTAACAATGGATCTTAAGATTAACAGAACATCTTTTACTATCGTCTTTTTTACCATTCCATCCTGATAAAGGCGCTAAAGCTTCTAAGACAGAAGAGGCTACTGAGGATGAAAAAAAATTAGACGAAGAAATCTTTAGAGAGGAAAAAGATAGATGTTATAATAAGTTAAATTCCAGTTTAAGAAAAAGAAAAATCTGATTTCAAATTAATATAAGAGTACCATGTCTTAAGAATTGGTAAAATCCGCAATTCTTATAGATAAACAGAGATTAAAATCAAAACTAATCTTACTCTTATAAATTATCTAAATCTTACTTAATTTTTAATCTTAATCTTACTCATAATCTTTTATTCTTACTCTTAATCTTAATCTTTTAATCTTACTCTTAATCTTAATCGTTTAATCTTACTCTTAATCTTTTAGTCTTACTCTTAATCTAAATCTTTTAATCTTACACTTAATATTAATCTTACTCTTAATCATAATCATAATCTTAATCTTTTAATCTTAATCGTACTCTTAATCTTACTCTTCAACACTCTGAAGTTTTCTTCTTTTTAGTTCTTTTTAATCATTTCACTCTAAGCAAGGCAATAAAGCCCCTAAGCTATCAGGTGTTACTGAACGTAAAAAAATAATTAAAAAAATAACGAACGAGAAAAATAACGGAAAATTAATAAAGATAACAATGCCTATAAAATTTTGAAGATCAAATTTAGTTAGATTGGCTGACCTTTTAGATCTTGCTCTCATTTCTTGGAGATGATTCAGACAAGCAGACTGAAAATTGCTGAGTCCACTACAACACGTTGATCTCCATTCTACCCGTTCCAGGGCTAAGTCCTCAAGGGTATATATATATATATATATATATATATATATATATATATATACCGCAGGTTGACCCAAGACTTGTGAGTGAAATTGGGTAGACGGAACATTGGGGGCCGTCGATAGCTGTGCTAGCACGAAGTCGGCGTGACCGAGGGTTGGAGTCCGCTGGCGTTGTTCAGATTGTTGATCATGCTAAATAACACGCTCTCTCCCAAAAACTGTACCTATCATAGTTAAAATATAAAGGACAGGTTGGTTCTGTGGGTGTTGAACAGAGACAAATGGATCTAAGAGAGCATCTGCAATAAGGATTGGCTAGCCGATTTAATAGACGGGCATCCTAGAATACATGTGGCCAGCTATCATATATATATATATATATATATATATATATATATATATGTGTGTGTGTGTGTGTGTCTGTGTGTGTGTGTGTGTGTGTGTGTGTGCGTGTATGTATGTATAATGAGAAAGAGAGAGCAGTGTTGTAAATAGAGGCTGGTTGCACAGACAGCGCAGTTAATTATGTACTCTGATCAGTCTATCAAATGATTTTATTTTTACTACGATTGTATCGTGTCTGAGTCCGGTGCTTGCGGGCATCACTCAGACGTCTGTGGAAGCCGCCATTTTGAATACTAATGTTCTCAGACAGCCAGTTAGGCAGCCAGGCCCTGTTGGTAGATTCGTGCTACACAATCTATGAGTGTCCTCTCGAGGAAGCCGTACTTTAGCTTACTTTTAAAATCTGTACTACACGCACGCTAAAAATATCTATGAATTAACACTATTCACATTATTCGGACAATTGTCCTCTTCTTTGTCGCCATATTTATAACAACGTTTCAGCCGTTGTACGCTCCGACATTCTTCAGATGAGGACAATAGTCCGAATAATGTAAATAGTGTAGATAATACCTCATCTCAGATATATAGACTGATACTGAAAGGCCAAAACGTTGTAATAAATGTGGCGATAAAAATGAAGACAATATTCCGAATAATGTAAATAGTGTACATAATACCTCATCACAGAAATATAGACAGATACTGAAAGTCCGAAACGTTGTAATAAATATGGCAACAAAGATGATGACAATAGTCCGAATAATGTAAATAGTGCACATAAAACCTCATCTCAGAAACATAGACAGATACTGAAAGGCCGAAACGTTGTAATAAATATGGCGACAAAGATGATGACAATAGTCCGAATAATGTAAATAGTGTACATAATACCTCATCTCAGATATATAGACTGATACTGAAAGACCAAAACTTTAAATAAATATGGTGACAAAGATGAGGACAATAGTCCGAATAATGTAAATAGTGTAGATAATACCTCATCTCAGATATATAGACTGATACTGAAAGGCCAAAACGTTGTAATAAATGTGGCGATAAAAATGAAGACAATATTACGAATAATGTAAATAGTGTACATAATACCTCATCACAGAAATATAGACAGATACTGAAAGTCCGAAACGTTGTACTAAATATGGCGACAAAGATGATGACAATAGTCCGAATAATGTAAATAGTGTACATAAAACCTCATCTCAGAAACATAGACAGATACTGAAAGGCCGAAACGTTAAATAAATATGGTGACAAAGATGAGGACAATATTCCGAATAATGTAAATAGTGTAGATAATACCTCATCTCAGAAACATAGACTGATACTGAAAGGCCAAAACGTTGTAATAAATATGGCGACAAAAATGAGGACAATAGTCCGAATAATGTAAATAGCGTACATTATACCTCATCTCAGAAACATAGACAAATACGGAAAGGCCGAAACGTTGTAATAAATATGGCGACAAAAATGATGACAATAGTCCGAATAATGTAAATAGTGTACATAATACCACATCTCAGATATATAGACTGATATTGAAAGGCCAATACGTTGTAATAAATATGGCGACAAAAATGAGGACAATAGTCCGAATAATGTAAATAGTGTACATAATACCTCATCTCAGAAATATAGACAGATACTGAAAGGCCGAAACGTTGTAATAAATATGGTGATAAAGATGAGGACAATATGCCGAATAATGTAAATTGTGTACATAATACCTCATCTCTGAAATATAGACAGATACTGAAAGGCCAAAACGTTGTAATAAATATAGTGACAAAGATGAGGACAATATTCCATATAATGTAAATAGTGTACATAATACCTCATCTCAGATATATAGTCTGATAGTTAAAGGCCAAAACTTTGTAATAAATATGGCGACAAAGATGAGGACAATAGTCCGAATAATGTAAACAGTGTACATAATACCTCATCTCAGAAATATATACACATACTGAAAGGCCGAAACGTTGTAATAAATATGGCGTCAAAGATAATGACAATAGTCCGAATAATGTAAATAGTGTACATAATACCTTATCTCAGATATATAGACTGATACTGAAAGGCCAAAACGTTGTAATAAATATGGTGACAAAGATGAGGACAATATTCCGAATAATGTAAATTGTGTACATAATACCTCATCTCTGAAATATAGACAGATACTGAAAGGCCGAAACGTTGTAATAAATATGGTGAAAAAGATGAGGACAATATTCCGAATAATGTAAATAGTGTACATAATACCTCATCTCAGATATATAGTCTGATAGTTAAAGGCCAAAACTTTGTAATAAATATGGCGACAAAGATGAGGACAATTTTCCGCATAATGTAAACGGTGTACATAATACCTCATCTCAGAAATATAGATAGATGTATGAATTTAATTATGTATTTTCAAGGCCAGGCATGAATATGTAAACAGGAATAAGTGTTGTTTTTTTTGTTTTTTGTTTTTTTACAGTGTATCTATTTATATTATTTTATTTTGGTTTTTATTTATTTATTGTCTGTAATTTTCTAGTTTCTTTGTCTGTATAGTTCCTCTTTCAAGAGAAATTAAACGAAAGAGAAAGGGATAAATAAGAATGGTGTCGGGTGTACGATGCATGCTGGGTGGAAGGGAAGAGACCGGGTTTGGGGTAAAAAAAAAAAAATGGTTGGGGTAAGTCTGACGCGTACGTGTTGCAAAATCGGGGGAGAGAAGTGAGCGTCGGGTAATATGTTCGGGTCTTTGTCTCGATTCTTTTCTGTTTGCTGTTAGCGTGAGGGAGAAGCCAAAAAAAAAAAAAAAGATAAATAAAAACTCCCCGAAGAAAACTATGTCAGCAATGTCGAATGAAATAGTTAATTTCAGACAAGCCAGTTGGGCATGAGAAAATGACGGGGGTATTAGTAGTGAGGGCGGTGGCAGACTGCTCGTGGAGGCGACGGTAAGATTGCACAGTGCGGACGAGGTCTTGGATTTGCTAAGACGTTAGGGATGAGCGAGGTAGGTAAAGAGATTGGGGTTGTGGAAAAAACGCGCGGGGGGTGGGGGGTACGGGGCAGTTGTTGTGCAGAGAGGGTGCCATCCATCATATGGTCTCCAAGAAAGAAACTATTTGTGCCGTCAACAACAGCTGCATGCCACGCATCCATCCCCTCCATATTGGAGGGGAGCAGATCTCTCCCCCCCTCTCTCTCTCTCTCTCTTTCTCTTTCTCTCTCTCTATTTTCTGTCACCCCCACCACCGCTGCCGTTTGGTTTAACCTTTCTACTCCATTTCTGCTTTCTTCCATTCGTCACGCTTCCCATTCTTCATGAAAATGCCCATGTTTATAAGTCCGATATCGACATGATTTTTCAATCTATCTATCTATCTATCTATCTATCTATCTATCTATCTTAGTCTGTTCATATCTATCTATCTATCTATTTTAGTCTGTTCATATCTATCTATTTTAGTCTGTTCATATCTATCTATCTATCTATGTATCTATCTTAGTCTGTCCATATCTATCTTAGTCTGTTCATATCTATCTATCTATCTATTAGGTTGGTGCAAAAATAATGTCGTCTTCTCACATAGTAACATATGTGAGAAAACGACATTATTTTTGCACCAACCTAATATCTATCTATCTCGGCATGCTTCTTTCTCTCTCAATGTTTCTTTCCTCATGTCTTATTTATATATCTATCTCATTATTTCTAGTCATGTGTCTCTCAGTCTATCTATCTATCTATCTATCTATCTATCTCAGCATGTTTCTGTCGAGCTCAATCTTTCTTTCTTCATTTGTCTTTTTGTATCTATCTTGCATTATTTCTACTTATCTATCTATCTATCTATCTATCTATCTATCTATGTCGTGTATGTTTGTGTATATCTATCTCACTTCTATCTAACTTGATGTCTAAACATACAAAGCACAAGTACGTATACACACACACACATATATATGTATATGACGTCACACATTTGTATCTATAAAAAGAATGTTAAACATAAAAATTTCTTAAAATATATATATATATATATATATATATATGTATATATGTATATAAACAGGGTGTGATAGGTCTAAATTACGTAAAAAAGAAAGTAACACTCATTTTCACATATATGTAGTATATATAAGTTTTGTTAACGACGAATGTAAGATTTATTTTGTTTATATCTGAAACTATTGAAATTATTTCAGAACCAAAATAATGTAGGATTTCATTCGATTTTGTCAGCGATTACCAATTCTTAGAACATCCTAAATATATTTCATAGCCAAAAAAAAAGGAAAGGAAAAAAAATAGCACAAACTTACGCGTGACGGCACGATATTTTAAAAACGATAAAATAGCATTAAAACTCTTAGATAATTGCTTTTGAAGACGTAAAGTTTTTAGACATATTACTAACCAAACCATAATGAAGATCCTGGGCGTAAAACCAGGGTAGGTTGTAAAGTTTGTTATACCTGTTTAAAGACAATATTTGCGAATATATCTATATGGACTAAGTACGTAGCCTATTCTAATATCAAATGGAATTGGTCTGTTTCAGGGTAGACTTTATATTGTCGAATTATAGAAGAGAAAATTGTATATACATGGTATTCAAAGAAGTGTGTACACACTAAACTTAATCATGTAACTGTCTATAGTGCCAAGAAAGAGGAGATGAGTTTTTTTATTTCAACCATGGTCGAGCACCACCACATTACTACGGTGATGTACAATCGTTATATTTAACGCCCCCCAACACCTGGGTCGTATTTGGCACAGGGTTTAGCGTGGGTTCTCCGATCCCATAGGCTCGGCCAAAAATATTCCCTTCGAACCTGTATAAACGGGTTCAGGGCCTGTCTACCTCCCCGGACGAAACGTTGCCCTCCGGCAAAGGCTCGTCCGGGTTCCTCTCAGCCGAGGCGAAGAGTTTGACAGTTGAACAGTTTATATCTGCGTTCTGATGTACCATCGAGCCTGAAATAAACCTTGCCAATCACATGGATCGGAAAATGAGGTTCTGTAGGACTTCCGAGTTCAAAGGACCTCACCGCTTTTGACGTTTCTTTTTCTTCTTCTGTGGATAATTAAAAGATAAACCCTACGGCTACAAAGCCAACAACAATCTCTGAAATGAGAACGTTTCCATAAACTAAAAGTCAAATACTGATCGAAATTTTGGTTGCATCTTGTGATTCAAATTGCGTCTGAATCATAACGGGCATCAATTTGAAGACATGCGATGAAAAAAATCTCCATATCCATTATCTAAATTCTCTATAATTGGTTTTAGTTCCTTGAGAAAGCTTCAAAATGTGTATACATTTTCTGAAACAACATTGAAAATAAATGCAATGTATCTAAATACAAATTAGAGACATGTCATAATAGATCATTTCATCATAAATAAATCAACCTTGTTTTGTGGCAATTTTTAACATCAACTTGAAGATGAGGTTCCGTAGAATGTCTTCCTCTTTTACCTGAGTTCAGCCCTTGTTTTTTTTTTCTTTTGGGCATACTTAAAAGATAAAGTCTCCGCTACAAAATCTACAGTCCCTGAAACGAAAGTTTCCATAGAGAAAGGATACAGGTAAATAACTATCGAAATCTTGGTTGCTTCTTGGGTTTCCATTTTGTCGTGTTGTCGACAATGTTTCAATCATAAGGTGCATTCATTTGAAAACATGCGATGACAAAATCTTCATATGCATTATTTAAATTAGATATATCAACCACGGCCTGTGAAGCAAAAAAGGGTGATGGAAAATAGTCACAGGTGTGCAAGAAACCTATCGAAATGTTAAATATTTCTTGTGATTTCAATGCGTTGTCAGCAATGTCTGGATCGTAATGACATCGATTCGAAAACATGCGATGACAAAATCTTCATATGCGTTATTTAAATTAGATATAGTTGGTTCTAGTGGCATTAATTATTTCTTGAGAAACGTCAAGTCAATGACGTTCTGAGATTTCTATCGCATCCTAATTTTGAAAGCCAGGAATCCTTTCTCGAAAAATATGATTTAGACACTGAACTCGACGTGCGTCGGACGGAAAGATGGCGACGAGCTTCTGAATGGCAACAAAAGTTACTGCTCAAAAGTTAGTGCAATTACAAGATCAAAGGTCAGTATTAGTATTACTAATGTCATCTAGGTTTAGCTTCGAAGAAAGGCCGTATAGAAGAGAGTTTCATTCCGATACACTCACGAATTAGAGCTAAATTTCAAGCTGATTGTACTCAACACGATGTGAACAAGAACCGTTATGGGTGATCGCGGATATCAAGCACGCCCTGTAAAGCAAGATAGGGGAGATGGAAAGTTGCCAGAGACGTCCAAGAAACCTATCAATATGTTGAATGCCTCTTGTGATTCCATTGCGTTGCCAGCAATGTCTGGATCAAAAGGGACATTCGTTTGAAAACATGTGATGACAAAATCTTAAGAGCATGCACCAAAGCCCAACATGCTTTCGACACTGGGGCCAATATGGAGATCAACAACCTTCTCACTTTACAACAAGATCCGGATCTTCAACACCAACGTCAAGTCGGTCCGAAAGAAAGAAAGAGTCATGGAAAGTTTTCAGAGAGTCCGGGAAACCTATCAAAATGTTGATCGTTGTTTGTGATTCCATTGCGTCGTGCTATCAACAATGTCTGGATCGTAATGGACATTAATTTAAAAACATGTGATGACTAAATCTTCATTAAGTTTAATATACATAGTTGGTTCCAGTATCTTGAATTATGTCTTGAGAAACCTTCAAAATGTGCATACATTTCTGAAACAACCTACATATATATATATATTTATATATATATATATAGAGAGAGAGAGGGAGAGAGCCTGTTTCGCTGTATCACAGCTCATCAGTGTGAAGACATCCGATTGCTTTAAGCCGGGATCGAACTCGACCGATTTGACACCGGTCAGAGATTTTACCCTAGGCTATCGGCGCACGACAAAGAAAGATACTTTTAACGCATTATATATGTGCTATATAAACACCATAAAGGCTATCATACCGTTCAATTCTTGCGAAGAGCGATGGATTAAAGCAGCAGCAGCCGTTATACACACACACACACGCACACACACACACAGACACACATATATATATATATATACATATATATATATATATATATTATAAATATATATATATATATATATATATATTATAAATATATATATTTATATATATATATATATATATATATATATATATATATATATATATATATATATTGATATTAAAGAGAAGAGAGGACTCGCAAACATTTGGTTTGGTTTATAATTAGATTTTTTTAACAATATATTATGCGTTATTTTCCATATTTATGCTATACGTTTTTCAGGTTTTGCCTAGTAGTACTGCTATACACAATGTCAATGGTTACACATCGGAAAACATAAAAAAAAATTAATTCCTTTAAATAATATAGACAATAACTACTCTTAGCCTGATGAAGGTCGCAAGACCCGAAACCCGTGTAGCAAAAATATGTAAAATAAAGTATAATATATATTTAAAAATCCGCATTAAACCAAAAAAATCTTTAAGATATGCACTTTTCTTTCGTTGAAACAACTATAACTTCTCCTTTACACACACACACACACACACACACACACACACATATATATATATATATATATATATATCTTATTAAGAGACACTGATGAGTTTGTATTTCGGCCGTTGTACGCTCCGGCCTTCTTCGGGTGGTTGAATATCGAACTGAACCCTTTATTTCGCTGACTGGGGTAAACTGTTTTAGTTCCAGCTGCCATATCTAATGGATATCAGTTATCTCCTGTTAATTCCCCTCTTCACGTTCTCGACCGCCTTAACCAAGTATTGAACTCACACTCTTTGGGTCCTGTCACTGGATCTAACTTTTATCTAACCTTTATCCACTGTACCATGTGTCCTTGAGGACATCTGTGTGTGAATTTCTGTGTATTATAAACCTGTCTTTAGCAATCAAATTTTTTACCGGTGATCATATTGCAATTTTTGCTGTTATCTCCCCCATATTTTTACCACAGTTCATATTGCAATTTTTGTTGTTATTATCGCTTTTCTCTGGCACTCCTTATTACTGGTTCCCATATTGTATTCATTTCTAGGCTTGGTCGGCTCAGGAGATTTTTGTGGCCTAGCATTATCTGATAGGATTCTTGTAGTTAAACTGGAAGGGAATACTTTTTATATATGCATTGGTACATGCATATGCACCAGCAGCACAGCGGAAGAAAATGAAACGTTTTACTGCACATTGCAAATCGCAGGAAATTACAATCATTATGGAAGGCCTGAATGACAAAGTAAGCAAGTTGAGAGATGGTCAAATAGTTGACAAATGTAGACGAGGAACTCGTAATGAACGTAAAGAAAATTACACAGAAAACGGCCAGGTAATGACTAACACTTGCTTTCAAGAACACCCAAGAGGAGAGAGGACCAAATCGGGTACATAGCGATGAAAAAGAGATTCAACAGTACAGTTTTACATAAATAAACCAAAGTGCTGACTGCGGGAGCGACCACTTTCCAGTGATATGTAACCTTCGAGTGAAACTACGTAAGTTGAAGATGGCCAAGGGAGCCCCCCATATTGCAATATGACAGGCTCCTGAATAAGTCGAACGTGAAGGAGAGATATATGGACAGTGTTAAAGGCCGATACAATGAACAAAATGAAAATGGAAACTCGAATTGGGGCACATTAAGTGAAGCTTTAGTACTATCAGCAATCGAGAATCGAGAAGCAAATCGCATGAAATTAAAATCATCATGGAATGTCAAAGGAGGTAAAGTGAGAGATGGTGAAATAGTGGGCAAATTTAGACTAGGAACCCATAATGAACGTGGAGAAAAGTAGATGTAATGGCAGACAGCAAACGCCCAGGTAATGACAAACACTTGCTTTTAAGACAACCCAAGAGGAGAAACGAAGAACCAAATCGAATACATCTACGATTAATAAGAGATTCGAAAATTCAGTTTTACACTGCAAAACAAACCCAACTGCCGCCTGAGAATTTTGCCTATTACGTCATCCCACGTGACATCTCAGCTTTCCTGATTTCAGCTTCTTGGACGACTCTCTTTGGCATCAGCCGGCGGGAGAGGAAAGAGCGATCTCAGGAAAATGGTAAAAAAAGTTTCAACAAGGAACCATTCTCTACTGCATGACACCATCAAATTCTTTGCCATTCCCGGCTTTTTTTATTTATTTATTTTTTTTTTTCGTATTCTCTCTTTCTCTATATCTTCTTTCTTGTTTTTCTTTTTTTACATTTTTTTCTTTATTTCCTTCATTCTTCCTTTCATTTTCCTCTCCTCCATTTTCTTTCGTTATCTTTTCTTCTCGTTTATTTTTTGTTTTCCCTAATTTTTTAAAAATTTCTTCATGAAAGAAATCAGTAAGAGTCCAAACTAGGAACCATTTTCTACTTCAGAGCACCGTCAAATTCCTTGCCACACTAACATAATTATATTTTTCAACACAATCAAAAGAAAGATGATGAAAACACGAGTACGTCTCAAAATAATTTTGGTAACACAGAATCATGTCTGCTATTTGTCATCTTATCATGACATTATTACATTCTGGGCGCTCCAAGAAAAATAAAAGACAACCCATGATACGCTCGTCTTTCTTATTCGGCAGCTGTGTCGATTGGCATACCACAAGACAAAAAAAAAAAACCAAACAGTCTCTTAAAATTGTCCAATCTACAAGGTACCTATAAAGTCTGATAACATTCACAGTTTTAAACAATTTCGGGGATAAATACTCTTATACCGCCGTGGTCACCCAGTTTTTAACAGAAAGGAACAAAAATCTATTACATAAAATTAATAGACATTAATCACGTCGATGAAGCAATTTCATTAAACCCTGCGACACTCACCTCGGATTTCCAAAAATGGATAGTCCTCGGGGGCTTTTACACACCCCAATACAAAAATGCTTATAGTGTTGCAATTATATTAAATATTGCTGAAAAAATAACTTAACAGCTAATCTCTGTTACAATATAAATTAAATTTATAAATTAAATTTATCCTGTATGTTTGGTTTGTTTTGTTGAGTTTTAATGTGCTTTTAATATCAATCTCAATGGGTTATTTAATGCCGACAACTTTTTTTTTCTTGGTAATATATTTGTTTTGTCAAAAATCTATTTCTGGTAGTATTTTTTTTTTCCTCAAAAATGTATAGCTGGTAATATTATTTTAAATCATGTATTGCTGGTAATATTTTTTTTTCAAAAATATATTGCTGGTAATAGTTTGTTTTTTGTTTTTTCTTCAAAAATTTATTTCTGGTAATAATTTTTTACAAAATATTTCTCGTATTAAATCCTATTTTTACACTTTTATAATAATTTTTACCTCAGTTTCGGGGTTAACTATTTGCCCGAAGCTGGGACCCTAACAGGTGCTACCACCTCAGGTCAGGGTCGACCTGGGAACACCAGAAATTAAGAGGTGGTTCCTCAAAACCTCCTGATCAGTTGGACGGAGTTTATCGTCTTACCCTGGACGTGGATGTATTTATCGTCATACCCAGGACTCTCATCCTGTATGTTTATTTATATATATATATATATATGCATATGTATACATATATATATACATACATATAAATATACATACATATACATACATATATATATATATATATATATATATATATATATATATATACATACATACATACATACATGCATACATATATACATACATATACATATATATATATATATATATATATATATATACATATATATGAAGAAAAATATACGGAAAAAACAAACAAAAATCCTTATATGTAATTATGCTGTTTTAATGTTAATATAATGTCAACGTCGGACGTTTCGGTCTAATAATGTTAATTATATTTTATGAATATGTCCTGAAGATGGTTTATTAGACCGAAACGTCCGACGTTGACATTATATTAACATTAAAACAGCATAATTGCATATAAGGATTTTTGTTTGTTTTTTCCGTATATTTTTCTTCATACTGTCGGATCTATATCCATATATTTGCTTACATACATATATATATATATATATATATATATATATATATATATATATATATATATATATATATATATATATATATATATATACATTATTTACATTACTCGGACCATTGACCGAGTATTTGTCGTCATATATATCACAACGTTTCGGCCGTTGTACGCTCCGGCCTTCTTCAGGTGGTTGGAATTTCGAACTGAACCTTTTATTTCGATCCCTGGGGTAGACTGTTCTAGTTTCACGTGCCATCTTTGATGGATGTCACTTATCAGTTATCTCCTGTTAATATCCCTCTGAAAATTAACCAGGTATTGAACTCACACTCTTTGGGTCTGTCACTGGATCTAACCAACGCCTTTATCCACTGTGCCATGTGTCCTTGAGGTATGAATTTCTGGGTATTATAAACCTAATGTTTTCAGCAACCATTTTTACCAGTGCTCATATTGCAACTTTGTTATCATTGCTTTTCTCTGGCACTCCTTAATACTGGTTCCCATATTGTATTTATTTATATGCTTGGTCAGCTCAGGAGATTTTTGTGGCCTAGCATATGTGCTGATTCCTTAAGTTTACGAATTTTCCAATGGTGTTCCCTGTCTATGATCTCAACATGATCCCACAGAGGACAGTGATCTGCCTTCTCGCTCCATATGTGGTCAGCCACGCCTGATTTTTCTACTTCCCCTCGCATTACAGCTTTCTGGTGTTCTTGAAGCCTTACCTGTCTCTCCTTTATATTTCTTTTTCGCAGCTGCACGGGATAGCGTACACACAGTCTTTAGTCATGTTCTCCTCTATGGGGGGTCTCACTCGAGAGAGATATCTGCGAAGTGTTGTCAAGCTCTTGAAGGTTGTCCTGATGTTATATGGACCGCAGATCCTTTGTATTTTTTCTGATAACCCCTTCACATAAGGCAGGCAGACTGTTTTTTGAGTGTTGTTGTCCTCCTACTCCTCTT
Organism: Acanthosepion lycidas; assembly: GCA_963932145.1. Classification (NCBI taxonomy): domain Eukaryota; kingdom Metazoa; phylum Mollusca; class Cephalopoda; order Sepiida; family Sepiidae; genus Acanthosepion; species Acanthosepion lycidas. Next base: position 129,312,645 of record OZ010580.1, on the reverse strand, counting down.
GTACCCGCCTATCCCAGTTGTTAAACTAACAACAGAAATAAAACCTTCGTGAACATAAGAATTATGGTAAACATTTTCTCTTTCTTGATTGTCTGTCCTTTGATGTCCTTTCAAAGTCCCTTTTGATATTCCAGCAGTATCATGTACAATGGAATAGGTGCATTTAATTGGGATGTCTTTAGTTGGAGTTTCTTTCTAACTGTGCAAACAAAATGCTCTCAATGTGCATCGTTTCTTTCCGTAGTGATGGAATGCAATTGACGGTAAAACTTTATGAATATCAAACAGAAGATTTTAGGGTTTCATTTTTTTGATGTCACCTTAATTATCAGGTTTACTGGTAAAATTTAGCAGTTAATTTGAATTTTGTCGAGAAATTGGAAAAATTCGGTAGTTCTATTTTAAAATTTTTGACTCAAAAAACATTTTTCTTATAAAAACAGTTTTATTTCAGGCGGTTGACACAAATTAATCGGCCTACCTGAAAATCGTAGCGTTTCTACAACCATTATTAACTAAATTTTGCGATCAGCCAAGATCTTAGATTTATCGTTATTCCAAAAATGAGCAATTTCAGTAGAGCAAAAATGGTAGCTAACCATGAAAAAATAAGGTTACCTTCAGAATCAGCACCATCAAATGAGCTAAAAAATGTGTTTACGTTATTCTCAGTAGATTCAACTCTCGTTTACTGACAGGCGAACGTCAGTTTTTTTTTTTAATATTCCTAAGCTGAGCTGATCAAAGTATGGCAAAAGACGAAGTGAAAAAATTAGATAAATATTATATTATATATATATATATATCACAGCTAGAAAGTAAAAAGTGTTCTTAAAAAAAAAATTAATGAAACCTCGAAGATGTTGCCTGAGGAGCAACGTATAGCTCCAGTTGGAAGAACTGCATTGGCTGACTTAAGTGCCGCAAGCACCGAATCGAAATCTACCATCGGCTGACAGAAACTGTCATGATGTCTAAGATCAACAGCGCCTGCTCGAGGAATTGACACAAGTACCAATTCAAAACCCAAAATCTAACGCCGACTCGCAGAACTGTCGCTATCACGCTGTGTTTTTTTCTTAAAATCATTTCACCCCAAGCAAGGCGGAAATGCCACTATTACGCAGTGGTTTACAGAAAGTGAGAGAAAAGACTTTAGCATATGGAGTACTGAGGAAAGGACAAACATGAACGGGATTCAAGGAGATGCCGATTGCCGTTGCTTTTTAATTTTTGAAGATTGTTGTTAACAGAAAAGCAAGTAAACGGAAGCGAGTTTCATAGGCGGCAAGTTCAAGGAAAGAAACTATTGGAGTAGATGTGGCGGTTCCATCTAGCGGATCCAACAGGAAACGGGTGGGGCCTAGATGCCAATCTACTAGCACGCTTAAATTAATGTAGTTGGAGAACCAGAGAAAAAAAACGTGCCATAGCAGTGACATGAAAATATTTGTAGAAAAGACAGAAGGAAACCGCGTCATGTCGATGAAAAAGTCACTGAAGTCGAGATTCCAATGGTAGATTTTGACGAGAAAATTTTTTCTGGCATTTTACAGTGACCCCACTTTCCTTGCAGTAGATGTAGCTATTGATTTGACGAAATCGTTCCACTTCAATTTAGTTAAAAACGTGAGGCCCAGAAGGCGCTGTGTGTTTAAAATTTACAAACTATTTTCTGTCCCATTGATTGGGGGGTCTTTTTCAAGAGCAGCATCCAGCTCTGTCGGATTTTCTATTGAAAAAGGACTCTAGCGTCAGAAAATTTTCTCTATGTTGGTTAAATGAGAGCAGTTTAAAAATAACTTGCGCCGGCTCGAAAAAACTGTCACGAATCGGCGACTAACACACACCGCCGGTCGCTTGTAGATCTGACTCGTAGAAAACTGCCTTTTTCACGAATCCGAAGATCAGCCGCTCGCGTCAGCTCGGAGAACTAACACCAGCGACGAGTCGGAGACTGTCATCTTGCACCTCAAGGGTCGAATCTAGGCATCGGGTCGAAACTGGAAGATCAGCCACGTGTACATTATAGGAGATATACACTTCGGTCGCAAGTAAAAGCTCTGGAATTTTGTGCATCAACCATCAAAAAAATAAATAAATAAATAAAAAAGGTTATTTCTTTCTCTTTGCTCTCTTTCTTAATTCTTATCTTGTCTGTCAGTAACGAAAATCTTTCTTGCGATAGGCTTGTCAAGATAAAGGTGTACAAAACCACAACAATAGATTATTTAAGTGTTTTCTTTTTGCCATATTTCATTGTGATTGTTATAAAGGAGTTTGAGTTTTCTGTTCTAATCCAAATTCATGTTAAGACACGTTCTGCTCATTTCGGATTTCTCTCTACGGCTTGTAAATGACGTACAATTTACAGACAGTCCAATAACTACGGTCAGAACGTGTTATTATGACGGAATAAATATTGCACCAGATCGTCAAAAGAAGTCAGTTGCACGGTTAACGTGGGATTACTCCCAGTCACCGAAACTGTAGCACGTGGTCTCACACCTGCTTCTGTTGATGCAAGTGTGTTAACAGAATTGTTGGACAGATAAATATTTAATTTTAATTAAACATTATACATTTTTTTAGCATAGAAGGTTTTAGTAGATATAATTTATCTTAAGCCAGTGCAGATTTACGTCTATCCACTTGCGAATTCGAAATTCTTAATCAAGAAAATGATTTATTAAGACTCGAATAGATAGGCCGGTGAAAAAGAGTTAACTACTGAAATACTAAGCATAACCGTGGCCGAACATTTAGCCGAACGGACATTTTGCCGAACGGGCATTTGGCCGAACGGACATTTGGCCGAAAGGGCATTTGGCCGAACGGACATTTTGCCGAAAGGGCATTTGGCCGAACGGACATTTGGCCGAACGGACATTTGGCCGAACGGACATTTGGCCAAACGGACATTTGGCCGAACGGACATTTGGCCGAACGGACATTTTGCCGAACGGGCATTTGACCGAAAGGGCATTTGGCCGAAAGGGCATTTGGCCGAACGGACATTTTGCCGAACGGACATTTGGCCGAACGGACATTTGGCCGAACGGACATTTTGCCGAACGGGCATTTGGCCGAACGGACATTTTGCCGAACGGGCATTTGGCCAAACGGACATTTTGCCGAACGGGCATTTGGCCAGACGGACATTTTGCCGAACGGGCATTTGGCCGACGGACATTTTGCCGAACGGGCATTTGGCCGACGGACATTTTGCCGAACGGACATTTTGCCGAACGGGCATTTGGCCGACGGCTATTTTGCCGAACGGGCATTTGACCGATGGACATTTTGCCGAACGGGCATTTGGCCGACGGACATTTTGCCGAACGGGCATTTGGCCGAACGGACATTTTGCCGAACGGACATTTGGCCAAACGGACATTTTGCCGAACGGACATTTGGCCGAACGGACATTTGGCCGAACGGACATTTGGCCGAACGGACATTTGCCCGACGGACATTTTGCCGAAAGGGCATTTGGCCACCAGGCATTTGTCCGAGAGACATTTGGCCAAACGGACATTTTGCCGAACGGGCATTTGGCCAAACGGACATTTTGCCGAAAGGGCATTTGGCCAAACGGACATTTTGCCGAAAGGGCATTTGGCCAAACGGACATTTTGCCGAAAGGGCATTTGACCAAACGGTCATTTTGCCGAACGGGCATTTGGCCGAACGGACATTTTGCCGAACGGGCATTTGGCCAAACGGACATTTTGCCGAACGGGCATTTGGCCAAACGGACATTTTGCCGAACGGGCATTTGGCCGACGGACATTTTGCCGAACGGGCATTTGGCCGAACGGACATTTTGGCGAACGGGCATTTGGCCAAACGGACATTTTGCCGAACGGGCATTTGGCCAAACGGACATTTTGCCGAACGGGCATTTGGCCGACGGACATTTTGCCGAACGGGCATTTGGCCGACGGACATTTTGCCGAACGGACATTTTGCCGAACGGGCATTTGGCCGACGGCTATTTTGCCGAACGGGCATTTGACCGATGGACATTTTGCCGAACGGGCATTTGGCCGACGGACATTTTGCCGAACGGGCATTTGGCCGAACGGACATTTTGCCGAACGGGCATTTGGCCGACGGACATTTTGCCGAACGGGCATTTGGCCGACGGACATTTTGCCGAACGGGCATTTGGCCGAACGGGCATTTGGCTGACGGACATTTTGCCGACGGACATTTGACCAAAAAGACACTTGGCCCACAAACATTTGAGCAAAAACATATTTGGCCGACATGCATTTGACCGACAGACATTTGGCCGACGGCTATTTTGCCACCAGGCATTTGTCCGAGAGACATTTGGCCGAACGGACATTTGGCCGAACGGACATTTGGCCGAACGGACCTTTGGCCGAACGGACATTTGGCCGAACGGACCTTTGGCCGAACGGACATTTTGCCGAACAGGCATTTGGCCGACAGACATTCCAGCTAAAAAGTACAAGTAAAAATAATAACAAGCAATGCTTTAAGTATTTTAATTAGCTGTATTTTAAGGTAGAATAGGACTAATAATTTAAAGTGATTACATTACTAAATTTAAATTTAAAAGTTTTCTTATTTCAATATTTTAGCATAGAAGTTAGTATTTTTTAAAAATATTTGAGTGTATTTGGTTAAAAAGTAGCAACTAATTATTATAAATTCGTATTTAACAGAAAAATAAAAGCTAGTTCATCCCTTTGAGATAATAATTAAAAGCGAAATTGAAAGATCTTTCATGTCGTAAAAGCTTAAGATTTTTGCTGTAGTAAAATGTGCTTTTTCTCAAAATACTTATCATCTTACAGTAATATTTGAAGTAAAATATAATATATACGGAATAGATTTAAAAAAAAAACGAAAAATTATAAATTAATACAGTAAATAAAATAAATATATGCAGCACATTACGATAAAGAGTGTGACATACATGTAAGTACACCATTATATTTTCGGCCAAATGTCCATTTGGTTACATGACCGTCATCCAAATGTTTGAGTACCAAAAATAACGTTTTAAGAAATATGAAATCATATATTAATTTCTTAAAGAATTACATATGAACTTGTAAGCAATTGGCGTTGGACACTTCGACGTGGTTTAATGGCTAACAATCTTGTCTCGCTAGAGCAGTGACTACTAAACGATGTTGCCAGAATCCCCAGCTTTCATTCTCTGCAAACCATTTTCACCGTTGATCTTAGGAAGCGGTTGTATACAGCTGACAGTTTAGATAATTTCTGAACGGGTTTTGGCGCAACATATGACGTGAACACGAAAGTCTCTATCTACCGAGTCTATTTAAGAGCACAAGAGTTTTCGGGTGGATGTTTTGGCCTCATAGCAATTAGTGGTTTTCTGCGAAACTACCTCTGGCACATACTAATGGCATGTAAAAAGATTCCGATATATATATATATATATATATATAATCTATCTGTCGCTGTGACTGAACAGACGATGTGCGTACATAGATGCCATCATTTGCTTTGAAATGAAAACCCCGGCCCTCTTTCTTTCTTTTGACCTCTTTCCGAAGATGACTGATATCTTATTACAAAACCCGCACGTCCCTTATCAAAATGGTCGTTTCCATAGTAATTAATTTTGCGAATGAACATGCTTACAAAGATGCGTAAATTTCAAATTGGTTATTCCTAAATTTTCGCTTGTGGATGAAACAGGGCTTGATGCTTTAATTCAATTGAAGTTTTTCGCTCTTGTTTTTGAAACATGAGAACTAATTTGAAGCGAAACAGTCATATTTTAAAAAAAAATTATAATTTAAGCTCTACTTCTGTATGGGGCACTGTTTGTTAAGAATAAAAACAAAAATAGTAAAGAACCCTGGATTATTTACCTAACGTGTTCTTTCTTATTTTTCTACATATTTGCACACACACACACACACGTGTGTGTGTGTTTCATTAAAAAAGCTTGTTAAAAAGCAAAAATAAAGTCATCCTAGATAATGGCTAAATGTATAGCTGAAAACGCTTGAAATTATATTTGTACTGTTTCTATACGCTCTGTGTCCATAAAAGAAAACACTTGTTCGGACACAAGAAAAATTAAATAAAAAGCTTAATCGTAGTACCTTGTTTAATGAAATATGTATAGATGAGGGCTTGCTGCCTAAAGACAAAATATGTGTGTATGTGTGTGTGTGTGTGAATGAGTTATCATGATGTAATATATGTATTGTGCAGTAGAAATAACTCTGAGGAAGCTAACTGCTATTACCAAATTTATGTCACTATTTTTTTTTTTTTTTTTAAAGGTCAATATTTTTAGTAATTTGGGTTTTAAAATGGCATCCACCAAATGATGGCCTCTATTCAACATACGGGGGAACCCAAGGGAGGAGAGAAGGAGCCCGGTACGGAACAGATATTACATCTGCAACATCCATCCCTACGGGGAAAAAACCCTTCTCCTCCTCTGCCAATCATCTTGGAAGAATCTGAGAGGAAAGCCACCGAAATTGATTTTCCAAGCGTAGCTGTGTCAGATGGCTGAAAGTATGGAGCACCTAATGAGGATCGAACTTACTATTCTGTCGTAATTGTTCTAGCGAGACAAGCTTGCTAACCACTACACCGCCTCGAAGTGCCCTGAACCCCTCTCCCGACTTTTTCCCTTTAATGTATCATGCACGATAAAATATGCTAGCTATAGGGCCAAGTAGACGCTATTATTAATTGGCATACGCGGTCTACGTTCTCTGTTAGCAAAAACACAACATGCGAGCGTTGCAATACAAATTCTCTAGATACTTAGCGCATCTGATGCGCCGTCTGTAGTTTGGTCAAACGCCAGCATTTTAAAAGTATAAAAATAACCTAAAAAAAAATTGACATTGATAGCGCAAAAATAACCCCTTCTTGTTATATCTCTGCTCCTTATTGTGACTATATGTTCTTCGCAGTCACGTTCGACGAACCCTGACAAGTATCAGCGTTGAGGAAAAAACTTGGATCGCCAGCAAAGAAAAGAAAAACGAAACGAAAAAAAATAAATGAAAAAGCAATATATATATATATATATATATATATATATATATATATATATATATATATATATATATATATATATATACTTAGTCGATTAATGTGCTTAATGGAGTTGCTTTAATTAGCAGAGACATTCTTCATAACCAGACTAAATAGCTACCTCATTCTTGCGTATACGCTGAAATACTTACTGGTGGCGCCACCTGTAGTGGCAATCAATTAGTCTTTTCGCAGAGCTGATTTTTTCGGCCATCTGCTTTTCTTCAACATGGCTCTTTTCTGATATAGAAAGTAAAGAGATAATGAAAGGGGAGATAACCACTTATAAAAGAATGTCATCATGTGTCTGAGCTGCCCTTTTAAGGGCATTTAATCTATAAAAATCACTAAAGCATCATTGTAGTGTACTTTTCCTCGTCGCCAATATGATTTAATCGAATCTAGAAATGTTGATGCCATAACTCCGTACGTTGCAAAAACTTATATTAATTTGTGTTATGGGATCTTACCCATAATAATAATAATGGACTATTCCATAATTAATAAATACTGCACCTAAGTCAGTCAGTCGATGTCGGACGACCGGCTGAACGGTTAAACTCTCTGCCTTCGGGCGGGGAGGAACCCGAACGAGGCTACGCCGAAGGGCGGAATCTCGTTCGAGGAGGTAAACCGACCCTGAACCCGCTTAAATGGGTTCAAAGGGTATATTTTTGGCCGAGCCCACGGGCTCGGAGATCCCACGTTAAACCGGCCTTGTGCCACATGATACCCTCGTCGGGAGTGAATAAATACTAGTCGGTCGACCGGCTGATCGGTTGAACTCTCTGCCTTCGGGCGGGGAGAAACACGAAAGAGTCTACGCCGAAGGACGGATTCTCTTTCGGGGGGGGGGGTAAACCGACCCATAACCCGTTTATACGGGTTCAATGGGCATATTTTGGGCCGAGCCCATGGGCTTGAGCCACATGATGCCCTCGTGGAGTGGGTGACTAAATATTGTCAGTCAGTAGTTCAAGTCGAATCAAGAGTCAGACCGAAACAGAGTCGCGTTCAGACAATTACTGCAAGACATTGGAATAGTGATACTGGTCGAGACTACATTGTTCTCTCTACTAAACCTGATTCTTCATACTAACACTTCTACTTCTCTGTATATATTCCTGTTTGTAATATATCTGTGTTATTCCATATCTGTGTTCGAGTTCTTCTTTATTGGTTCTACCTAGGACTATCACCGTGGTACAAGGAACCGGACCCTAACAAGTCTTACCGGACATAATTTGTGACTCATATAAAACAAGAATATAAAATTACGGTCTGGAATTGGTGTGCCACGCTTGCCTCGGACAGAGGTTTTGAATCGTGACAGTGTCGGCCGATCAAGAAACAGCACGAAAGAAACGGGGGAATAAAATCCCGTCGGCAGCAACAAAGAATCGAGGATTGGAATAAATGATATATTGGATAAGGATGGGAAAGATGATTTCTCCCCGTAGCGGATAAATAAAAAAATTCTTTGCTTATAAAACCTGAACAGAATTTTCCTCTTTTTCCTTCGACGTAATGTAATAGTTAACAAATATATCTCACCATACCAATTTCAATTAAGTACGATAATCACTGAGCCCTCCATACTCTCGGCCCAGTGCTACGTTTAAGCTACGATTAGTATATGGCTATAAAGCACCCAATTGGGTAGTGTATCGTCGTAAAATGATTAGCATGCTTGTCTCGGTAGTTATAGATGAGTAGTGCATGCAATTCACACTAAGTGCTCCATATTTTCAGCCTTGTGCCACGTCTATGCTATGGCTATCAAATACCTATAAAACACCCATTTGGGTACTTCGTCATGTTATAAGGGTTAGCAAACGCCTCGTTGAATCAATTACAACGAAGCAGTGAGTTCAATTCTCAGTGTAGAGCTCAAGAGATTCGGCCTTAGGCCACCTCTACGCTCCGTTAATCTCTATAAGACACCTAGATGGGCACTTCGGCGTGGTGTAATGACTGTCAAGGTTGTAACGCTAGATCAATTATGAATGAATAGTGAATACGACCCTCACTGTGTGCCCCATTGTTTCGGCCTTATGCCACATCTAAGCTAAGCTTAGTAAATCGCTATATGATACAGAATTATTTTTCTGTATATAAAAAGACCGTGGATGTTTCTCTTTTCATTTTCCGCTCTTAACACATAGCGTTCAAGTTGTTTGCAAATGTCTCTGGGTTTCTTGGCCTTAGTCACTTTAGGAAGAAAAAACGGAATGTCGTGGGTCGGCCTAGATCAAAAGGATATTACGACATTAGACTCGAGTCCATGTCAATTTAGGCACCGACGACATGACATGAGACTGTTTAGATCTTAAATACCTAAAGTTGGTGGTAGTGACACCCTGGGAGTTGGTCATTCGAAAAATCTGGGATCGATGAGGCAAAAGATGCTGGTAGGGGAAGCTTAGAAAAAAAAAGGCTATTTGGGATGGACAGGGTGATATTTAATAAAATTTCCTTTTATTTTTGTACAAAACCTATACTCAGCCATTTACAATGAACCCTCTTCCTGAACCCCTTTCCCGTATCCCCTTCCTGAACCCCTTCCTGAACCCACCTCCTGAACACACTTCCTGAACCCCATCCCGAACCCCCTTCCTGAACACCTTTCCGAACCCCGTCCTGAACACCTTCCTGAAACCACATCCTGAACCCCTTCCTGAACCCCCTTCCTGAACCCCTTCCTGAATCCCCTTCCCGAACCCCCTTCCTGAATCCCTTTCTGAACCCCATCCCTGAACCCCTTCCCGAAACACCTTTCTGAACCCTCTCCCTGAACCCCTTCCTGAACCTCCTCCTGAACCCGCCTCCTGGACCGCCCTGAATCCTTTTTCTAAATCCCCTTCCTGAACCCCCTTCCTGAACCCCTTCCAGAACCCCTACCGAAACCCTTCCTGAACCACTTCCTGAATCCTATCCCTGAACCCCCTTTTTGAACTCATATCCTGAACCCCCTTCCTGAACCCCCTACCTGAATCCCCTGCCTGAACCCACTTCCTTAACCAACATCCTAAACCCGCTTCCTGAACCGCTTCCTGAACCCCCTTCCTGAATCCCATTCCCGAATCCCCTTCCCGAACACACATCCTGAACCCCCTTCCTGAGCCCCTATCTTGAACCCGCTCCGTGAACCCCTTCCTAAAACCCCTTTCTGAACCCCCTACCTGAACCCCCTTCCTGAACCCTCTTCCTGAATCCTCTTCCTGAACCCCCTTCCTGAACCTACATCTTGAACCCCCTTTACTGAACCCCCCTCCTGAACCCCCTTCCTGAACCCCTTCCTGAAAACCTTCCTGAACCCCCCTCCTGAATCCCCTTCCTGAAAACCTTACCTGAACCCTCTTTCTGAACCCTTTCTTGAAAACCTTCCTGAACCTCCCTCCTGAACCCCTTCCTGAACCCCTTCCTGGCCCCACATCCTGAACCCCTTCCTTAATCCGCTTTTCTTGAACCCCCTTCCTGAACCCACATCCTGAACACCCTTCCTGAACCCCTACCTGAATCCTTTCCTGCACCCCCTTCCTGAACCCCTACATGAACCTCCTTCCTGAACCCCTTCCTTAACCCCCTTCCTGAACACATTCCTGACTCTTTCGGTAAAGACGTGTATACACGTCTACGCCACGGGAAAGGATTAAAGAACAAGAATGCTTTACAATGAATCAAATTGACAGAAGATTTATTTGGTTTGGTTAAATGTCCGGGCGTTTGTATATATTGCTGAAATGAGCTAAACAGGACGCTCCAGCCGTCCGACATCTTCAGGCGGGGAAGTAATGCTCTAGATTTCTTGGTGTAGCAATATATGTCCAGAAGTACGCCTGGAGAGATCGTAGGCAATTGAAGGACCCAAGTTGGAAAACGATATAGAAAAATAAAGTTATGAACCAATATAACTTGAATGAGATTACAAATTCAAAGTGGAACATGCTGAGAGAAACACGTGTGACATCAACGAATGAGATCTTTCCAAGAAAATACGAGACAAGAAAGGTATGACAGAGGAAATTCTAGAGATGATAGGCAAGCAAAGAATAATGCTACGGAATGGAACAGAATAACAAACACTGAACATAGAAATAAGAAACAGATGCAGGCAACCTTAAGAGGAATGACTCAATAAAAAGTGGGCAGAAATAGCGAGGAAGAGTAACACAAATAAAGGATGTCCGTGCAACACAATAAAAGAAATATCAGGGTAATAGATGAGCCGATCAAACATTTCGATATTGTCAAATAAAGGATCACTGATAACAGAAAAAGAAGGAACATACCCCGAAGATGAAATGAATATGTCAGAGAACTTTTTCATAATGAAAACTTACAAAACTTAAAAATATGGACGGGAAATATCTGAACATCTGCCCTGCACAAGATGAAAAAGAATAGCATCAGCACCAAATGGGGCCATCACAGAAATAATCTCATCCTTAGACAACAGAAGTATAAAACGAAATATACGATAGTGGTGAAATAACGGAGGATCTCAGTAAATCCATCTTTGTAGCATTACGATAAGAAACATGATGCAAATAAATGCGAATTCAACCGGACACCCCTCCTAATTATTTTGGGAAATACTTTTCATTTTCCGACAAATGTTTTTATTTGGTTTTTAATATAGTAACTAAGAACCCGAGGTACCTTGGAGTACCCGAGGGGTGGCTAACACCTCTACCAGACGTATGAGCTGAGAATTGCACTCGTTTCAAGCTTAGAAGGGCATAAAAAAGAATCAAGATCGACGTATAAACACGTCTGTAGCTGGTTTTTTAGTGTTATGTTTTGGCCGAGTTTATTCGTCTGTGTTTAAAATGACACTTTCGGCAAAAACGCATATACACGTCTAGGGGACGGGCTTAATAAGCTACTGAACCAAGCAAATTCTGATGAATAGAGCAAAATTTGATGTTTTTCATTTTTAGAATGATGTTCGATCTGTACAACTCAGGAGCCACTCGATGTAGAGCGTTACAGTATAAGAGGAATAACTTACGCGGATATGTGGGGAAGATAACGGTTAACCCTCGACTTGAAGAAGTTAAGATTGTAGGGATCGAGGAAGCATTTTCTTGGGAGTCGGTTCTACAAAGCATCATTTCGGGCTAAAGGGTTACAGAGTAAGAGGCACAATTTATGGGGATATGTGGGGAAGATAACGGTGAACCCTACATTTGAACAGGTTATGATTCTACTGATCGGAAATATGTTTGGAGTCGGTTTCACAAAGCAGCCGTTTGTCGGAAGAAACTGCTCAAGTGGAACATATATCTCAATTAATGGAAAACAACGGGAATGAGGGTGGTTTGCTGCAATGTGCGTGGCATGTCGAGTCCTAGCCGTGAGGGTTAGAACTGGTGGGACTAAAGAATGTAGTCCGTCTGAATACTTTCCATGGAAATAGAGATAAAAAAAAGTGATAGGCCTGCGACTTTTCGTCTGTGAATAAGGGGTTGTAGGGTGGGAAACTAATTTGTCACCCATAAGAACGGGAAAACACTTTTGCATTCTATCGATACTGGAAAGCGAAGACTGTACAGCTCCTGTCTATATACGGCAGTAGTACTTCATTTTAGGCTATTGTTAAGCAAGAGGATAGCACGAGGAGTCAGGTACTTACTGGAGCGGTACAAGCAACTGAATATTTTTCTAGCATCTTCATTGAGGACTCGTATTTCTGAGCTCTGCATAAGATCTAAATCTAGTTTCAAAGCCCGCAAGGCCCGCAAGGCCCGCAGCCTCCCGAGGAAACATCCATCCATCGTGATTGGTGATAGTCCAGGTTCCGATTGACGATGATGGAATGTAACTAGTTTGGTTAGGACAACAAACAGCGCGATTTTGTCAAGGACACCAGAACAAGAAATACGATATCTATGATTGAAATGATACAGGAGAGAGCAATACAAATGCAGAAGCATAGGCACTTATGTTTTATAGATTATGTAAAACCATTTGACATGTTACGACACAAGGATCTATTGGAACGGCTAGGAAATCTCGATCTATTTGGGAAATATTTTAAAATAAACCAGAACTTAGACTGTCTGCATACAGATCGAAAATAAATTCAGTAGCTACATCAAAATAGAAATGGAAGTAAGACAAAGATGTGTCTTCTGCCCAAATTTATTCAACCTCTACAACGTCATATCCTAAGGAAACTGGAGATTCTACCAGTATCTATTATCAGTGGACCTAATGTTAACAATATAAAATACGCAGGTGACACCGTGTTGATGACTGACAGAAAGAAAACTACGGTACCTCTGTTAATTGTCTATTTAAGATCATGATTTTAGTTAATATTTTGATTTTGTAAAACAGAAATGCTTTCGGGCGTAGACGATTTTGACATCGACAAGATTGCAGAAATAAGAAAAGAAATATACAACGGCGGTGACATAACGGACGACCTCACTAAGTCCACCCTTGGAACATCTCCATCTCAATCAGCTTAACCAAATTATTGATGCTAATCCCAACGGATCGAGCGCTATGCAGAATTAGAGCGGAAATACAAGAACAGTGTTAAGGACGCTGGAACAAGAAATGCGATATTCATGATTAGAATGCTATCAGTGAGAATAATACAAATCCAAAAGAATGTGCACTTACGTTTTATAGATTACGCAAAAGCATTTCAGAAGGTAGGACCCAAGGATCTATTTGAACTGCTAGGAAATCTCGATCTATTTGGAGAATATATTAAAATAATCCAGAACTTTTCTGGTTGCAAACTGTTTGCATACAAATAGAATATGAATAGAAATGGACGTGAGACAAAGATGTGTCTTCTACCCAAATTTATTTAACCTATACAACGTCATATCCTAAAGGAACTGGAGACTCTACTAGTATTTATTATCAGTGGACCTAATCTAAACAATATAAAAATACGCAGGTGACACCGTGTATATGGCTGACTCAGAAAGAAAACTACGGGACCTCCAAAACAGCATAGTAGAAAAAAGCGAGGAAAAAGGACTCTCATTTGCAAGATGACAGAAAGTATGGTGATCAGCAAGAGTAAAATCCAAAGATGCGAATTACAAATTGCAGATGTTGACATCAAGCAGGAGCAGAAGTTTAAATCAGGAAGTATGGCTTCCAAAGCTTAACTCCCATGGGACATATTAGGGGCAAGAGAGATAAAGCAGAATTAGACCGGAAATAGGACAACGATTGTGCGGCTTTGTCAAGGACGTTGCAACAAGAAATGCGATATTCATGACCAGAATGTTATCGGAGAGAGCAATACAAATGCTGAAGGATGTACACTTATGTTTTATAGATCACACAAAAATATTTGACATGGTACGACAAAGGGAACTATTTGAACAGTGACGAAAGTTTGGTCTATTTGGAAAAGATGTTTAAATAATCCATAACTTACACTAGGGTCAAACTGCCTGTACAAATGCAGAAAATGAATTGAATAGCTATAATAAAAAATATAATAAAAAATATAGAAAGTGGCGTAAGACGAGAATTGTCAACTGCTGATACACCCTGACGAGTGGACGGTGTAATTCCCGGAGGTTCCGCCTATGAAACTCTGGAGTCGAGATGCTGAAGGTAACATCAGTCAGGTAAGTGATCCTTTACTTATATTAATTCCGTTAATGCTCTGTCTCTGATATCGAGCACGGTATTGCAAAGATTGCTTACTTTAAATGTCTTTCCTCTCAGTATCACACCGACTGGCTTAATACTATCTTTGATATCGCTATATATATATATATATATATATATATATATATATATATATATATACGAGATAGTAAAAAAAAACGATCTACTTGGAGTCGGCTAATTTAAAACCTACAAACCACAACGGCTCTAATATGGATAAATGTGGGCATGTGTTTATATGTATGTGTCCATGTGTATATGAACATATATATATATATATATATATATGTGTGTGTGTGTGTGTGTGTGCGGGTATATATATATATATATATGTGCGTGTATATATATATATATATGTGTGTGTGTGTGTTCGCGTGCGTGTGCGTGTGTGTGTGTGTGTGTGTGTGTGTGTGTAAAAAAACAAACCAGGCCTCCCAATGTGATTCATAATATCAGGAAAAACAGCGCATTCCACAAACAAAATAAAAAAAAATGACTCTTGATATTATATTGTCTGCGTGTATGTGCGTGCGTGCGTGTGTGTTCGTGTGTATGTGTTTGTGTGTGTGTATGTGTGTGTGTCTGCATGGGTATATATGAGGGAAACATACACGCACGCACACACACACATATATATATATACGTGTGTATATGTGTATGTAAGAAATGTGTATATGCGTGTACATGTGTTTATATGTGTCCATGTATATACACGAGATAGTAAAAAATATATAAACAGGTATATATCGGTGGATACGTATATGTGAACAGGTATGTAGAATTATGCACAAAAAATAATGCTTCTAATATATGTATATACCTCGGTGGGTGTTTATGTATGTACACGTGTGTGCAAGTACATGCATGTACATAACAAACAAACAAAAAATTCAAAAATATCTGATTTAAATTCCAACAACACCGAATGTCTCTAATATAGATATAGATTTATATTTATAGATATAGATAAAACAAACCAATTAGCCGACAAACAGTCTCTTAAGACTGGGCGTTGGAAGGTGATAAACTGAGGTACTTTAATTATGTACTTTGTTTCATCATCATCTCTTATGTTTCGGGTGCTATTATGCATCCTACAAACACACACTGATACACCCACGCAAATATACACACCCACGCATATACAGAGTGTATAAAATATTTTAGAAACTTTTGGGAGAGGGTTCCTCACACCAAAACAAGGTCAAAAGTTCACATAAACATATGCCGACAAACCATTTGTTTTTGAGTTATTAAGTTTAATAAATATGGTAGACAATGCTAAATATACAATCCAAGATACAATCCAAAAATACATATCCCAAATTTTGGGGGTGAGTTTCTGACACCAAAACAAGGTCAAAAATTCACATAAACACGTTCACAAACCCTTCGTTTTTGAGTTATTAAGTTTAATGATTACGGTAGACAATGCTAAATGATCAATCCAAGATACAAACCAAAAATACTTTTGCAAATTTTGGAGGCGGGTTCTTGAAACCAATACAAGATGTTTTAAATTAAACGTTGAAGACAGACTAGCCACGAACGTACACGAATGACAAATGTAACCTAGTCAACTACACACGTTAAATATTAAAGAGAGAATAGCCACAAATATATACGAATGACAAATGTAACCTAGTCTAGATAGCAACACAGTCATCTACCGTGAACTTTCTTTAAACCTAAGAAGGATTTGCGGCAGATGCTTATATGGAATGTCGTCCTTGTTTTGATGTGTAAAAATATTTTTGATACACCCTGTATATATACACACATACATACATACGTACATATATATATATATATATATATATATATATATATATATATATATATATATATATATATATATATTACAGTACAAGACTGTAATGTTGATAATAAACACATTTGTAACTCATTTATAACACTTGACTTTACAAACCAATCATTAAGCAAAGTGCGGCTTTCCACTTTGTTTTGTTTTTTTATGAGATAGAATTCATTGTGAAGTAATGTCTTTTTTGCATAATGACTTGCTGGCATAAAACGAACAACAAAAGCGAGTTCATAGCAAACAAGGTCGTTAAGTGCGGGTTACAAAGACCTCAGTTATCTGTGAGCATGTAATCTAGCATTATTAGCAACTGGGTCGAATTATTGTGCGCCCGTCACAGAATAAGATAACATCTCACTAATTCTAATTTACTAGCGTCGCGGGTTCAATTCTCAATGGGGTTGCCATAAATAAGTTGTTTTTTTGGGGAGGGTTGCCCGACTAATCTAATCTGTGCGAAATTTGGATTCTAACCATGAAGCAAGATTTATCAGGCTCATTTCCTAGGCTACTACTCGAGTGTAATGACTTGGAGCCTCACTGGGCGTCTTATTAATAAATATGGCCCTATGCCAGATCAGTTAAGATCGAAGTAATATGGACGCCTACGTTAGAGCAACTGATATAAGGATTTCAACCATCAATAATTTTCCGCTACTATAGTGTTGTGCAGTTAGTGAATCTGTGAAAAATGTTGGCATTAATGATGGAGCCGTATTGTAGTATAAAATCACTACTGGTGGTTTTTTTTTTTTTGTTTAATAAATATGTATTACTCGTAATTTTACTATAAAAATGTATTTTTATACTTTTTTAGTGTTGAATTGTTGGTTATTTTACTATTTAAATAGATTGTTAATTGCATTACCAAGAAAATGAATTGTTGCTAATTTCGGTACGAAAATGTGCTCTCCGTAATTTTTTTCTAAAAAATGTATTACTGGTATTTCTATGATAGAAATATATTTTTATAATTTTCTTGTTATACGATTTTTTCTTTTTTGTTTTATTTTTAAGGTTTCACTATTTACCCATAGTTGGGACCCCGGTTCAGGATGGACCTAGGAACAACAGTAATTAAGCTACTCAAACAATCAATTTTGCCTTATACATTAATAAAAATAATGGAATTAATTAAATTTTCTTCTTCTTTTCTTCTTTTTCTTCTTTTTCTTCTTTTTCTTCTTCTTCTTCTTGGTGGCGGTAGTGTTGGTGGTGGTGGTGTTTTTTGTTGCTGTTATTGTTCACTCAGGTAGTTGGCAATCATGTCTCTCCACAATTTCCTTTCCTTTGTAGCGCTTAATAAATTTTTCCTTTTTGTTATCTTTTCTAGACCTTGTTCCGCCGCCTTGGGTATGACGATAAACTACATCTGGCAGCAAGGCCGACTTTTCATCCTATCCGGAGAGCACAGATACAGCACTGATCGTAGGCATGGCGCACATACGCTAAATTTGATCGTAGGCAGATCACTGAAGAACGAATAGTTTAATCGTTGAGAGAACCCACAGAGTATTCACTGATGAGAGGCTGAACGAAGAACACACATTTGGACTTTTGTGTTCACGTAGATAATAAGCTGATCCTCGGTAGACCGGCCAAACGTGATACTTTGATTCAAAACAGAGTACATCGTTATTTTAATGATTGTAGGCAGATGGCTAATCTACTTTGATCCAAGGTAGAATGTGTGGATGCTTCGTTCATCGTATTTAGATATCCGAGAAGCAACAGATTCATACAAGAGATATGTAGGTATGATATAATCTCAATTAGCCTAGAAGCCAATCTTGTGGCGGACTTTAGGCTAGCTACTGCGGAGAGCTTTGGGGCTTTCGGCCTTTTATCTTCAGCGTGCTATGTACGTATAAGTTATAAGAATTTAGAAATAATAAAATTATTATATTTTTATTCGGCATAACCTTTCTTCGTATACACAACCGATCTCCGTAGTTTGTTTGCATTTATTTTGCGCACAGTTTTTATTTTCTTTTAAAATCACCATTCTTTAACAGCCCTTCACATGAAGTTATTCTTAAAAGACATTAGAAAACCCGAACTATGTAATATTTCGAAGACCTCAAGAAAAAAAAATCTGAGCGACGTACCGTGCCCCGCTTAAGTTTTAATTACGATTCATTTAGACGATATCAATTGCGATGAAAAGCGAAATTAATGGTAAACCTTTAATAAGGAATTGATTTTTTTTAAACCTTTTTGATCTGTTCGATATTTAAATTTAACTTTAAATGACTTATTTCTTTCATTTTTTTTAATCGCGTGTAACGAGAGTAGTTACTACCTCTTGCTTCAGCTTGTTTACATTTCGCCGAGATCGAAAAACGAACGGACAGACGGACAGACACAAGTACACTGTGCTTTATTTACCTTTGCTTCTTCTTCTTCTTCTTCTTCTTCTTCTTCTTATTATTATTATTATTATTATTATTATTATTAGTAGTAGTAGTAGTAGTAGTAGTAGTAGTAGTAGTAGGGCTGGTATTTAATCACGTCACCACAAAGATGGGGATAATGCCGCTAAGATTCAGGGTAGTAATGACCGTGAAAGAGGATGAGAAGACTTTAGTAAGGTTAAAGAACAATAAAAAGAGGTTTTGTGAAGACAGAAAATTTCGGTTGCATCTAAATTTTTGAAGATTTTAGGTGAAAGAGAAGCACGAACCCAGAAGAAAGTTCCACAAGCGAGAAGTACGAGAGAATTAACATTAACATAGAACTCATGTTTACATCCAGCTAATTTAAAAGTAACAGCATGAGACCTAATTACCAATCTAGTAGTACGCTTGAATTCATGCGGTCGAAGTACCAAAGGAGGGAAGCTCATGAGAATAACTGCCATGAAATTATTGATAGAACACGTCACGAAGATGGGAAAGTCGACTGGTGTCGAGATGCCAGGTCAGGACCGATAACATTACAGACTCCTTGGATTTTGGTTCGAATGTCGAGATATATCTTTGGATCCCCAAATCAGATATGGTAGCAATATTCAATGCACGGACGAATGGTAGAGTTATTAATAGGTAAGATGGATTCTGGCGAGAAAATCTGTCCGGTTTGATACAGTGAACCAACTGTTGTGACAGCAGACCTAGTAAGTGTTTCAATATAATAACTCCATTTCATATCAGTAGAAAAAGTGAGACTAAGAAGTTGCAATAACTTGCTCTCCTGGAGGTTACCATTAGCCATACTGATGGAGGGTAAAAAAAAGGTTCTCTGTGATGATTAAAAGACAGTAGTTTCGTTTTGGAAACGTTATAATTTATAAACCATTTCTTGTCCCAGTGTATTATTATTATTGTTATTATTATCATTATTATTATTATTGTTATTGTTATTGTTGTTGTTATTATTATTATTATTATTATTATTATTATTATTATTATTATTATTGTTATTGTTATTATTATTATTATTATTATTATTATTGTTATAGTTGTTATTATTATTATTGTTATTGTTATTGTTATTATTATTATTATTCTATTGTTATTATTATTGTTATTGTTGTTATTATTATTATTATTGTTATTATTATTATTATAGTTATTGTTATTGTTGTTATTAGTATTATTGTTGTTATTGTTGTTATTGTTGTTATTATTATTATTATTGTTATAGTTATTATTATTATTGTTATTGTTATTGTTGTTATTATTATTATTCTATTGTTATTATTATTGTTATTGTTATTGTTGTTATTATTATTATTATTATTGTTGTTGTTGTTATTATTATTATTATTTTTATTGTTATTATTATTTTTATTGTTATTATTATTATTATTATTATTATTATTTACTTTTGATTTCTGGTGCGTACACATTTCTTTCCGGGTCCCAGCCAGAGACCTAAGCTTAGAAATGGCGTCAGGACATTTTCCACTGACCAATTAAAAAAAAATACAAACATATTTTACATTAAGCCCTTCGTAAGGTCTGGGATATACACGTGGGAACATTTTTTTTTTTTTTTTGTATTTCTTTAAGGCATAGGCGTCCAGGGGTTCCTTTAAGAGTCTACTGGAATCATTTCCAACCAATCCGAGGGGCTTCAACTGCAACACGAATTTTTGATGTTCCCATGTCCCACACTTTTGAGATTTCGATTTTAAGATCCTTGTATTTTGATGGCTTGATATCTTCTTGAATATTGTATTTTGATAGCTTTTTTGAAGATTTATTATTATTATTATTATTATTATTATTATTATTATTATTATTATTATTATTTCCTTAGATTTCTTGTGTATAATCATTTCTTTCTGGGTTTCAACCAAAGACCCAAGGTCAGAAATGGCATCATGACATTTTCCCGTGAGCATTTTTGAAAAAAAAACAAAAACAAAAAACAAACAAAAACAAAAAAACACCAATAGTCACACACATTTTACATAGATGAAGTCCTTCTCAAGGTGTGAGCTGTACTTGTTAGTTAATTTTTTTTCTTTGCATTTCTTTAAAGCTTCAGCTACCAGGGATCCATTCAACGAATCTATCGGAACTTTTTCCAATTAAAACGAGGGTTCCACTTAGAACTGGAATTGTTAATATCCTCATATACCAGATTTTCGAGATTGTCATTTCAACGTCCTTGTACATTGACAGTTTTTGAAGATCTTCAAATATTTATTACAGTCTGTAGCGACTGCCATGTATTATTATTATTATTATTATTATTGTTATTATTATTATTATTATTATTATTATTATGAATTTTCACGCTTACGTTATCATGTCCTGTGGTTATTGTTGGGGTTAGAGGGAAAGGCAAATTTCCTCGAATTGTCATCCGATCCGCATTATCTTCAAACACCGGTTCTCTTACGATTAAGTAACCTCAAATCGGATCAGTACCAAAACAACAAGTCTGACCAGTCAAATGGCTAAATTGAAATTATAAGAAAAGCTGAGTTCATAACCGCTCCCTTTATTGATTATTTTGTTTAAATTTTAAAATAATTTGTTTATTGTTTATTTTAAGTTCTTTTGTATTAAATGTTTAACTTAATTTACTTTCAGCAGTAATTATCTGAGTTATTTTATCTTTCAATTGATGCATTTATTAATTGGAAATAAATTTTATACATTTAATATTTTATTTAATATTTAATATTGCATTTAATATTTTATTTCATATTTTATACATTTTATAATTGGAAATATATTTTATACATATAATATTTTATTTAATGTTTTATTTAATAATTTATATAATATTTAATATTTTATTTAATATTTTATACATTTAATAATTGGAAATATATTGTATACATTTAATATTTTAGCTAATATTTTATACTTTTAATAACTGGAAACATTATTTAATATTTAATATTTTATTTAATATTGTATACATTTAATAATTGGAAATATATTTTATACATTTAATATTTTATTCAATATTTTATTCAACGTTTAATATTTTATTTAATATTTTATACATTTAATAATTACAAATAACATTATCCTATGTTAGTATTAGTTTGATTGGAGTTCCTGAGGAGCCTAGAACCACGTCTTAATTGCTGTTGTTCCCAGGTGCACCCTGACCAGGTGTGATATCGCCTGTTAGTATCACAACTATGGGCAAACAGTGAACCCTCAAGCAAGAACAAAACATTGTAAAAATATGAAAAATACATTTTGTCGGAGAATTTACAACAATAAATATTAATATTATAATGACTAACAACACATTTTATCAGTAGTTTGAATTGCGTTCAAAGTATATTTATTTGAAACCATAAAATTATGTTCAAAATATTTAGATTTCGGGATTAAATGATCAATAGAGATTGATATGACACTAGAGAAAATCAACCAACAACCAACTAAAACCCGTTTAATATACAACAGGCTTCAGAGACGTTTAATAGTGAATAGTACAGAATAATCTATATTTAAAGCCTGTTCGATATTTAAGAAAAAAAAAATTTACCAAAAATACCTATTTATAGTAAAACTACCAATAATATATTTTATCTGTAGTTGAAGGCATACACTGCATTCGAAATATATTCAGTTGAAACCATAAAATTGTATTCAAAATATTTATATTACGGCATTAAATGACCCATAGAGGTGTCGATATGCCGCTAAGCAAAATCAACTAAACCAAACCAATATTTTTTTTTATTGTGGCATTAAATAACCCATAGAGGTTAATATGCCGCTAAACAAAATCAACAAAACCAAACCAAACCTATCAAAACATTTAGATTTTGGCATTAAATAACCCATATATATGTTGATATGTTGCTAAGCAAACTCAACTAAAACAAACCAATCAAAATATTTAGATTTCAGTATTAAATGACCCATAGAGATGTTGATATACTACTACCAATCAAAATCAAAGCAACCAAACAATCAACCTGAAAAGAACTCTTTCATGACATTAAAGAAATCAAACTATATTTAAAAAAAAGAAAAACAAATCTACAAAGTAAAATACACATATCACAGACTCTAGTAATTATGTCCATGCAAATATTTATATCTACAAAATCTAAATATCATCTACCATGTATTTAATTATGAATTATATTTTTATTGCTTCAAAGCTCCGAAGAAAATTAAATTTCGGCATTAGGCATTGATACACCGTTAAACAGATCAACCAACTAACTATCTAATGAATTTACTAAGTAACTGTTAACTCCTTCCCGGTGACTATAATAAGTGTAATTGTAATTATATGCTCATTTTCTTTCTAAATAGGAGACATTTGAACTTATACTAAGATGTAAGTTAATAATAAATAACACTTTCAGTCTCATAGTTCACCCTAGCACATATACTCTGAGCCAATCATACAATTAACCCAACCATTTTTGGCATATTTTAATGTAAAGTGTCATGGCTGACAGCGGAGTTTGAAAGTGAATCTCTAGACAATGGAAATGTAGACCGTCATTTACTATAAAGATATGCCATTGATTGGGTGGTTAAAATTATATGTTTGACTATTGTGTTAACCCGGAAGTTAAAGTCGAGTCTCGCGTTTTTAAAGACGAATTATTACTTTTCTTAGCAGCTCTGCGCAGTTGTGTATTAACTGATACGTAATCAATAATCTTTCCGTTGATTTGTACTTCTTTGGTGTTAATGCTTTTGGTAATTAAATACTTTATTATTTTACATTGAAGTCTTCCGGTTATTAGTTCTGTTATGTATGTGTGACAGATTACAAAACTTTTACACGGAACTTACTTCCTTTTTGTTCAAGTTTGGTAAGAAAATACAAATACGAATAGTCGAGATTGATGTGGTCACAGCCATAATATCGAAATTAACTGGTCAGTTACATAAGTTAATGTATAAATTGAAAAAAAACTATAAATTTTTTATTGTTGCAAATAGATAACTTACCAATGCTTTCCCTTAGCTAAGTAACCTTGCTTCTACGATATTAATTCAAATAGGGGTTAGAGGATACTTACCCTCGAGCAACCTTTCTTAATCCCCTAATCCAATTGGGTTTTTATGTATATGTATAAGCGGGATTATCTTGGTACCTTTAGGTCTCTGGCCGTTACGATGTTTTTAACCCAAGGAGAAGTTCTGTTCCCTTGACTTCTGGGTAGACGAGACACGTACACACAGAGTATCAAGCTTGAATCTTTTTTCTTGGATTGTTTTGTCCCTTCGAAACAGGCTATCCTATCAGTAGGTGAATAATATCGGGGATATTCTACTGCCAATTTTGAATGGGTACCGCACTGTGCATTAATCTTCTGTAGGGTCATTCGGTACCGTGATGAAGGGTACTGTCACAGCTGTACCTCTTAGCGAATAAATGCAGGTTGATTTTTAGATGCCTTCCTGTGGTCGTGTCTGTGTCACTGTCTGCTAGTCTTCCACCAATCAAAATACAATACACACACGAAGTCGATTAAAGTGCCCCAAATTAGCAAACCGAACCTCAACGGAAAAGAAAAGCAGACCCCAGGTATACCATCTCCTACGCCAATGTAATGTGTCTCGGTTTCGACTTTCCAGAAATGGAACTCCGCCTTCTTGAGTCCAAACCTGACCTCCTTTTCTGTGTGAAACAGATATAAATGCCCCAACCCCACTGCAAGAGCTCGTAATGCGTATCTGCTCACTAGCCAAACACAACCACGTAAATCCTCACGGCCACCGACTCCGGCACCTACTTAAAGGACAGGCTAACCTGTGGCAAGGACGAAAAAGAAAAACGAAAACCTTGATCTCCCATACCTTTGCTTCCGTGTGTTAGTTATCGGTAGTACCACATTCGTTATTGCTCTCTATCGTCCTCAGGACGATAGGACCCTAATTTTTGATCAGATATCTGAGAGGACTGAGAATATCCTCACCAAATCTCTAAATGAATCCTTTTCTGGACTGTTAAGTTTTATAGTACCCGAAGAAATTACGGCCAAAATCAAACAGCCAGCCATTGTTTCCCGACTGAATGCGTTACCGCCATAATTCAGCGTAACCAATACTTCAATATCTATCACAAGGAGCGGTGTAGTTTGATTCTAACTGCAGTCAGAACCGCCCGCAATCGCTGCAAGAAGGTTCTGGAAAATGAAAACTGTAGCTATACATAAGTGGTTCAGGCCAAGGTCGAAAAGTTCTGGAAAATCTGAGACCAAAGCGGGTGTATCCACTATTATAAATGGCCCCGAAGTCTTATCTTCCTCGACAGATAAGGTGAAGCTCTTCGCCCCGATCTTTGACTCGAATTCAACGTTAAATGACAAAGGCCACCCCTTTCCCAACTTCCTACGTCTTACTGAACACAATCTGAAAAAGTCACAAGACTTATTAAAAGATTTGACCATAAAAAAGGGACTGGCCAAGACAAAATTCTAGTGGTTGTCTCCAATGATATAAGCTCGGAATTATACGCGATCATACGAGATTTATTTAACCGCTGGTTGAGGGAAAAACTTTCCAAAGTTAATGGAAAGCGTCAAGCGTATACCCGATTTTCAGGAAAGCAGGAGGGCCATCATCGTCCTCTCAGTATAGACTCACCATTCTCCTCAGTATCATTAGCAAGCTTTTTAAGGCTATAATAAAAAAGAAAGTTGTTGAGAGCCTAGAAAAGTACAGCCTCTTGAGCGCCAAGTAGTATGTGTTGCGATCGGCTCGAGCCACTGCTGATGTCCTAACTGCCTTTACTCACAATCGGTATCATGCCTGTATTTTCTTTCCTGGATTGTTTTTCCCTTCATTAAGGGGTCTGAAGATAGACGTTTGGTGGGTGGGGGTTGGCATTATCCGCCTGATAGTCAGGGATTCAGAATTTCAGCAACTTCATTAGAGGCAATGCTGTCTTCATGTGTATAATATCGGGACTATTGTACTGTCATTTTTGAATGGGTTCCAGACTGCAATAGTCTTCGATGGGGCCGTTCGATGATATGATGAAGGGTACTGCTACTTCTGTACTTCCGGACGAATTAATCAAGGTCATTTTTCACATCCCTCCTGTGGGCATCTCTCTCTCTCTCTCTCTCTCTCACACACACACACACACTACCTACTAGGCGTATATCAAACAAAATACAATCCACACATGAAATCGATTAAAATGGACAGTATAAGCAAATCAAAGCTGAAAATAAAGTAGAGTGCTGAAATAGACGTGTTCTTGATTTTGGCGTTATTTTCTGGGATTTGATCCTTTGATTAACTTCGAAGGAGGGTATTCTCTCAACAGGTTCCGGATCGAACAGTTGTCGGTCTGAGCCATAATATCGAAGAGCTTTTTTAGGTTTCTTTTCGTCTTTGGAACAGCCTTTTATTTTCGCTGATACTGTTCATTCACAAGGTTGAACCCAAACAGTTTGCACGAGTCTCTTGGTATTTATATTATCAAGATATGCCTCAAGAATATGTATTGAGTATGCATTCTTCGTTGATGCAACGATAAAAAGAATGCAGGCGGTTAGAATTGGAGACAAAAAAAGGAAAGAAACAAACCGAAATTTCATGCAAGAATCAGAAGTTTTGTGATGGATTTGCTTGGAATCTTTCTAAATCTTCTTAAGATTGATGAAGTTGTCACAAGAAAATGAAAAGCGCGACTAGATGAAACGAAGAATTATCGCCATGCTATCGAGATCTTTGGAGCAAGACGAATAGTTTTTTTCTTTCTTTTTTGTAAGTTTTTTTTTTCTTTATTATATCTTTAAAAAGCCAAAGCTCACGTTGAAGTTACAAAATGTTTGCGAAGGAAGCCAGCAGTAAAATAAAAAGAAAGAAAACAGAGAAAAAAAAAGGTAGGTTTATCTATTAAGGTGACCATTCCGATCATTTCTAGAATAAATTCAGTCTTTGAGAAAATGATTTATTTAAATCGGCAAAGGTTACTAAGTTGTTTACCGAAAAGAACATTTTTTTTCTTATTTTGAACTCAAGACGATCCTTCTCAAAGATAAATATATCAAGTGACTGAACACGTTGCAAAAAATACAATTCAAATAAACAGATTTTTTTTTTCACATTTGCCTTTATCTTGAGCTGTAAAACATATCAAGTCTACTAGTTGCATTTATATACGCGCTCTCTGGCCAGATCCGCATCAGCATCTGTTGACGTAAACGTGTTCGGTGATGTAATTCTGTGACGTGTCTTGTGCTTAGCGTTGTTCCACTTACTTACATGTTTCCGATTTTGAATGGTATGACATTTGCCATCGTCATCTATGATCCTTTCTAGTTAAACACCTGTGCAGAATATCTTAATTTTCCTGCTTACCAATGAATTTCACTATCTTTTGCGAGGTGGGGAGGGTTCAAATGTTCAGATGAAAAAGCGTAAGGGAAAAAAAAGTGGGGGACGAAGAAAGAAAAAATGGGAAAAAAGAAAGAAAGAAAGAATGAAAGAATGAAAGAAAGAAATATAGACGGAATTAAATTAAAAAAAAAATAAACCATAAAAAGACAGAATTAAAACCAAAAAAGAAAGAGGGAAAACACAAGACAAGAATAAAAATAAAAAAAAAATAAGGGAACGAAGAAAGAAAGAAAAAAGGGGAAAAAAGAAAGAAAGAAAGAAAGAATGAAAGAATGAAAGAATGAAATATAGACGGAATTAAATAAAAAAAAAATAAGCCATAAAATGACAGAATTAAAACAAAAAAAGAAAGAGAGAAAATACAAGACAAGAATAAAAAAAAAAGTAAGGGAACGAAAAAAAGAAAGAAAAAAGGAGAAAAAAGAAAGAAAGAATGAAAGAAAGAAATATAGACGGAATTAAATAAAAAAATAAAACATTAAAAGACAGAATTAAAACAAACAAAAAAAAGAAAGAGAGAAAACACAAGACAAGAATAAAAAAAAGAGAACGAAGAAAGAAAAAGAAAAATCTAACTTCATTCACAATCTTCATTTCTTGAGACGTTATTGATGACAAAAACTCCTGAAACTGTGGCTGCTAGATGCATTCTAATTTATTCCCCAGCGTTGTTCACTAAAGAGGTTTCCTGTCAAAAGTTCGAAAAGAACAAAGCAAAAATGCTGTTGAGTGGGTGTATCAGGGCGTGGCTCAAATCATTAGTAATTTTTTGGCACCCGCCGATGGACACGTTAGCGTTAGGAGACCGATCAGGAACCAGTTAAATATAGTAACACTATTGCAAATGGCGTAAGACAAACGTATACAATGACGAAGCGCTGAAGTATTTTGCACGCGATGTCTTTACATTCACGGAACTGGTTTCGTTTTTAACTTATATTCAACTATATATAAGAACAATTGTACAAAACAATGTATGGAAGAAAGAACACGTAAAGAACAGCATTTAAAAATACATTGTATAATATAAAATATAGTGAACAGTGTATATAAGAAAAGTATATGGAAGTTTTTTTTATGCTAATAGTAATGGTAATATTAGCTGTTTCCTTATAAGGAAACATTCGGCATTCATTAACCAAACAGCCAGTGTTACCGTTGGCTGAAATTTATAAATATCTACTCTTTCTATTGAAACGATTTTTCAGGGAAATAGTTTTCCAAATCGTTATTTTCTTGTTAAATAATATTTTAGCAGATTATTATTTTTAGGGAGTATGGTGTCTCTGCTCGAACTTCCTGAGGTTGACCTTTGGGGTCAGATGGAAGACAAAATAAGGAAGTTGATTTTGATTAACTGAACGAGCGTGATAACGATAGATAGGTTTCAGTGAGTTGTTACTTAACTGTCGAGCAATGTAGATGTGTTTCCTTTCGTGTCTGAAACGGCTCCCCAAGGGAGGGAGAGAGAGCGACCCCAGTGGATAGATAGAAGATGTATACATCGACGTTAATAAAATAGTTAAGATTAAAATTCCCTGTGTTGAAGTTCTTTTATCTCTGGACTCAAAACAGCACGAAGAGGCTACACAACATTCTGTCATCTTAATTCATGTTATTTTATACTTCTCTCTCCTTAATAGCATTTTCACTCATTAACCACATGCGTGTTAGAGGTGGTATTGCGTTGCTTGGGGTGAAATGATTTAAAAAAGCTTTACTAACTGCTAACGCTTTTCTACTATCGATGTGGTTTTCATTCCTAAACTTTTGTTCAGGGGTGGGGTATGGAATATGAATATTATATATACAATAAAACCTCGAATCAACGGTTTACTGGCGCAAACAACAGACCGAGATTTGTAGGTCCTCGAATATCCGCTGTTATTTAACTTGAGCGATCGCCGTCTACACGTATGCATCGTCTCTTGAACAATTTATACTGATTTTGGTACAGTATACAGTATTGTTTATTTTTATTTATTTATTTATTATTTTTTTTGGCAAGCCCTTCACTACGGCATCCGGACAGTAACGGAGATGAGAAAAAAGAAAACGTACTGACCTTAGTATTGGTGAAAAATTGGTATTTATTAAGAAGTTGGGGTCGGGAGTTTCCGTGACATAACTTAGTATACACACAGCTTCTCTCTCTATCTGTGGTTGTGAATTTTTTTTTTAAATTACTATATAGTAACTTAAAAATAAAATACATACATACATATATATATATATTTAAATAAGTTTTTTATTTATCGATTTTTGAGCGGCTTTATCAAATTATTAATTTTTTTAAAAATTATCGATTTTTTACGTTAAGAACCTGTCTCTTATATTGTACAATATATGTGCCAAGTTTGGTCAAAATCGGTTGGATGGATCCCGAATGAAAAGGTATCACACAAACAGACAGACAGACAGACATCCTCTCTTTTATATATATAGATAACTATAGTTGCATACACAGGAAAAAAAATAAATATGGATGACAAATAGAATAATTGAACATTTAACTTCCGTTTAAATTTATTGAACATTCTTGATCGTTTATATAAGACAGTGAGGAAAATAGACAGAAGAGCAGCAATTGGAAGAATAATCCTCGTCCCTAAAGATTCCAGGTAAATCTTTTTCTGGGTTATTTAAGTACAAAAGAGCTCGAATCATCTTAATAAAGACATACTGTGTGACGGGTACACACCTGGCCCAGGGTCGAATCCTTTGGTTACGGCGCCAACTGTGACGTCGCTCCTCCTGGTCCCAAGCGTGCCGCTCCAACCTCTTGGTTAGATGACCACCAGCCTCGCCTTTCCCAACCCGCTTCCAATACCTGGTTGCTAAAGCAACTGTACTGATCTCCGGTCTGTCTACCCACGCTGTGTTTAGATCTTAGACAGACGGGACCAGCAGGGGTTGGGCCGTATGCAAGTTGAGTCCGACGGGGGTGGCAAAACACAAGCAAAAGAAAAAAAAAACTCACGAGACAAAAAAAATTACTGATAAAAAAAGGGTGACAACCTTTTATATCTAATGTCCGTTACATAAAGAAAAATTGTTCTCATTCCCGACCCGCTCTGTGGACTATGGCACCAAGCTTCTATCATACAACTTAACGATTTCGAATTGTCTACTCTCCAGAATTGTGTATGTCGGAGTGTGGTTTAGTTCGACACTGGGGCTAATTTCTATCAATCATTCGCAGTCGATTCTTCTCTTCGACTTGAGTTGTATTTCTTCACTTCGATCTGGTTGGGTCGAATTCTGTTCTCGGCTGGGCTTGATTTTAACTTCTTCTTCTTCTTCCGTCCAGTAACTCTTTGGCCTTGTCTTCGACTTGGCTGCAACTTCTCCGCGGCTTTCGAGTAATCTTCTCCTTCGTCGACTTAGATAGAACTTCTCTTGTCTTTGACTTGGGCCGGAAGGATTTCTTGTTTTCGACTTGGGCTGGAAGGATTTCTTGTTTTCGACTTGGGCTGGAAGGATTTCTTGTTTTCGACTTGGGCTGGAAGGATTCCCTGCCGCAACCCAGCCGCAACCCCCCGTCGTCCGAGGTGATCTCTTCTCGCTGCCGTCCGAGGCTGAACTCATTTTTTTGTCGATTGGGGTCCTGCTTTTATTGACGCCGCAGCAAACCGGGGTGGGTCTGTCGGCGTCAGGGCTCTCTCGATAATCCCAAAAGTCGCATTAGTTCTGATTTCCCATTATCGCTATTATTTTCACCCCTACTTCCTCACAGTGCCTCTGGGGGGAAGACGCATACCCATCTCTCCCGGTCTCTCGTATGTCAGGTGACCGTTTTCGACCAATGGTTCTTGATCGAGCATTCTCCCTCCTCTTTCCGCATATCACGTGACCGCTTTCGGCTAATGAGACTGTGGTGGGACGCCTCCCGTCTCCAATCGGGCGTGGCTTACATCGTTCTTGTTCTAAAAAAAAACAAAATCTAATTTGGCCTTTTTTCACACGTACGAAAAATGATAATCTTGGCTTTTTCTCACCTGGGTTCTGTCAAAACAGCCTGCCGCTAATTAGATGTGACTTCAGGAAAGAATATTGGCGCTATCTGTGAGCCGAGACAATCGTTTTCTTTCCTTCTTTGTTTTTGGTCAGACCTGATAGTCAAAAATCTTAATTATCTGAATTGAAAATGTCTCCACTTCATCATCGTGGGGTTCCAATTTTTAACAGGTCAGAATCTGTATACAGTTCCACCGGTCACCACCTCAACACAAAAAAACACCTTTCCTCCGATTAAAATTTCGTTTCCATTGTTCTAAAAAATCTTTATTGTTTCAGCCAACCTTAACAACTTCCATCCTACGCGGACATGGAATTAGTTCAAGTGCTTGACCTGATAATTTTGACACTTGTTAGGTGCTGGTCGTACGTGTGTGTTTTCGCTTACGACCTGGTTTCGTATTATGTTTCTGTCTTTCCTCTTCTTTTTGTTTTATTTTATTATCTCCAAACTCTATTTCTTCAACCAAATATAACAATTTCTATTTCCCTGGATTTCGGTCAGGTAATTTGACCTGATATATTTTGACACCTGTCTTGTCTTAGTTTTACTTATGACCGGGTTTTGTATTATCTATTCCTTTCTCTTTCTTTTTATTATTTTTTTTTTTTTCTTCTCTTTGGATCGCCTAAATACAGTTAGAGAATTATTCTCAAAACTCAATTATTCTTCGTTTCTAAATAACTAACAACTGGTTAATAAACCGAATAAAAATTAAATCATATTTCTATGAATATCTCTTTTTAGTCTTTCTAAAAATGCAGGGTGCCACACTGTAAATAAATTTTTAAATAAGTTTACAGTTATTTAGTTTGGTTTAATACAAACAAAAGCCTCGTTTTTTTTATCGCTTGGAAAATTGTACTATTTTGAGTATATGTAGCGAGTTAGAGGAATACAAGGGAGGTAATTCAGTGTGTGATATTGAAATTTTCTTAAGTATGTCATTGTCAACAATACACCGTTCTTTTGTATTTTCTTCAGTACAAATAAATCTTTATTTTTCAAAAATTAAAAAAGAAACTGTTGCGCTAATAGAGTGAATTAAATAGTAAGAATATCGTTAATTAATATCAATATCGTTAATTAATTAATATCGTTGCAGATTTGACACCCGATACCAATCCAAACCAAAGTAAAACCTCAACTAAGTTTTAGAGCAATAAGCCCTCCTCATTTACTTAAAAGATTGACAAATGTTATTCTTCTATTTTTGTATGTATTGGGGTGTAATTACTTCAGGTTCCAGAAGGCGCAAATTTCTTTTGAAGACATAATTATATGGAGAAAATAAAAGCTATAGTCTTATTTGAAAATGTTTTATTGAATAAAAATCTAATCTGACATTAAAAAAAAATATCAGTATATATCATATTTTGTGCTTTGGAGTTTCCTGCGGTAGCAGACGAACAGGAATATCCTGGTTCATAAAGAACAGATTTTTTTTTTTTTTTTTTTTTTTTGCTATATACCCGAGGAAATGGAAAATTTCTAAGACATATTTTCGTCCTGAAAAAGCGAACGATATCCGAATTGTACGATAACGGAGGTACTCGTTAATCGAGGTACCTCTGTATGTCATTATTTTCGATTCACATCCGCTGTCCATTTTAGTTGTTGCTGCTGTTCAGAGTCCTCCCTTATTTGAAACAGTTAGTATGCTCCTCTCTAAGACATACAAGATTCAATGCTCGAAGTCATTTTTTAATCTTTTATCTGGCACTAGTTGATTTTTTTTCTTTTACAACCTTTCTCTGTAGATTATTTAAAGCCGAAACATACTTCGGATGGAAGGCAGTTGCCTACTTTAGCCGGTGTTCCCAAGTGGTCCACCATCTAATTATTGACCAGGCTCAACTCAGTGCGGTTTGAACATTAGCGATTTATCTGAAAAAGGATTTGTATACAGCAGACACATTCTGAATTAGTTTGGCGCCAAACATTACGTCTCCATCTGACGAGGTTAAAGGTCACCTGAATCAACTTGACATGAGTAAAAGCGAAAATGACAGGAAGTGACGATTATGAGGATAGGGAGGATAGATAGCGGTTGACCCTTGACTTGAAATGGTAAAGATAGTTGAGTTCAAGGAAGCGCCTACCGAGGACTCCATTACACAAATTAAAAGTTCTTGAAAAAAAGCTGTTTTGAATTAAATTTTCCCCTTAAGCCTGGATTACGGGGGAAATGAGGATGATTCGACTGCGAG
The DNA here is from genome assembly GCA_963932145.1 of Acanthosepion lycidas. Taxonomy (NCBI): domain Eukaryota; kingdom Metazoa; phylum Mollusca; class Cephalopoda; order Sepiida; family Sepiidae; genus Acanthosepion; species Acanthosepion lycidas. The sequence continues at coordinate 129,279,063 of OZ010580.1, read as the reverse complement.
TAAGTAGCTTGATGTGTTCGACTCTAAAATGCTTGATCTCGTGTAAATAAACAATTGAGATCCTCTGGATATTTGCAGGTGATATGGCGATGGAGAAGCGAGAAACGTCTGAGGTTGCATCTGTGGTAAAGAAACAGTGTGGGGAAATTTTGCAGAATTAGTATCTAGAAGAATATCATATGCAGTAAGATTATGGGTATACCTCACCCTAAGTCGTTAATTGGTTCCAGATGTCAGGACTTAGGTCGAAAAATGACTTAAGTCAAAATAATCTCACTATAAACCGCAAATAATCACTCCCCGTTGCGTATTACAGTATTTATGATATGTACGTACAATATTCGGAATAAAATAATTTATCAGATGTATAGCCTTACGTTTAGTATTAGTAATGAAAGAACAGCCTGGCAATTTATCCCACTATAATCCAGTTTCGTCAATGTTAAAAATCTGTTCAGTAAAAAAGCTGTTTTCTTTGATGATCTTAGCCAATGCTTTAGGAAAATCAGCTGCTGCTTGTCCATCAGCTGATGCGCTTTCACCTTGCTTCTTAATAGAGTAATCACTTCTTCATTTCTTAAATCTCATAAACCAGACTTAACTTGCTTTAAACTCTACATCTTTCTCATCTGGGTATTTTTTTGTTCAGCTCCTCAAACAAAGACAATGCTTTCACTTGAATGATTTCTTGACTAATAGCAGCATGAGGATGATTCAACCTATCAATCTAAAGAGAAAGAAGTTGTTCTATCACTTCAAAGACTTTTCCTCAGTATTCTTCATCCCTGGAGCATCAAATTTGATATGTGCCAAAATCTTATCCTTATTGTAAACAATTGTTAATACAGTTGTCCAACTCCTTCCAAAAGATCGAGCAACCGATTTCACCTTTTTCATGGTGTTTTTATCATAGTAAGTTTATCGTCCAACATTATAGCATGACCCTTAGCACTTGCACTGGAAATTTTCTTAGGAGTCATTGGGGCAAAATATAAAGTCACAAATGAATGATAGAGTAGGTAATAGGCAGATGTATACTGTGCAAAACTAAACTGGATTTCAATTTCGCAGTAATCATGAGTGATGCTGACAACGTCAAACAGTAGATATTGGATATACCGTGGAAAACACCAATATTGAGCTCTTAAAGACCACTAAATAAGATGACAGATGTTTTCATATTTTGTTCTCTAGGATTTATGATGATTATATTTACTGTAAATGTATGTATTTTTAATAAGATTTTACATACTTTTATTCTTATTTATTATACAGTAACATGATTTTATGTGCTTTTAACACTTTTCTAATAATATTAGGACTTCAATATTTGGGGTGGACAGATGTAGAGTCAAATAAAATGGCTTAAACTTGATTATTAATTTTTTCATATATATATATTTTTTTTTGACAAACGACATATAATCGAGAACGACTTAACTCGAAACGACGTAACCCGAGGTATACCTGTATTTGGGCAGCAGTGTCTCTTGTATACAAGTTTCATTAAAAACGATTGACAAAGAACTGTGGTTGAGTTATTTTTCTTTCATTTTTCTTGTGTTCTTATAATGTACTTCTTTTCTGGGCATAAATTATGGTGAAATTTAAAACTGATAAGCTCATCATTATCCAAATATAAGGGCTTTTGCGGCTATATCACGTTGAAACCCCGGTTCCCAAGTAATCATCTTCCTTGTGTCTTGTTAGATATTAAATGTACTATAGATATTTCTGTTCTATAAATCGTACTCTGTATTCATCTTCTTTTAATTGTCTCCGATATTTATCTCTTCTTAAATTTAGGCCATATCACGCTGAAACATCGATTTCTGAAGTTAAGCAATATCGAACCTGATCAGTAACAAGATGGGTTACCGCCGGGGAATAACAGGCGCCGTAAGTTTAGATATGATGTGGTGTAATAGACAAAGGCTCGGAATTGGAATTCGGAGAGACGAGCTCCGGAATTCGGTGAGTCGAGTTCCGGAATTCGGAGAGTCAAGTCCCGGAATTTGGAAAGCCGACTACCGGATTTTGGAGAGTCGAGTTCTGGAATTCGGAGAGCCGAGTACCGGAATTCGGAGAGCCGAGTACCGGTATTTGGAGAGTCGAGTTCCGAGCACCGAGTTTCAATTTCAGTCGGGTCTGCTATATTCACTTACGCTCAAATAATCTTGTAAAATATATGAATCCATCTCTTCTACCCCGCCCCAGTAAAAGATTAATTAGTAATATTTCTATCAGGAAATCATTATGTCCAAAAAATCAATCAGTCTATAAATCCCAGTTGTTCCACTCTGACAACTTTTTTCCCAGACCTGCTACTTTGTAAAACAATCTCCTGCGTGGGTGCTTCCCTGAACACTACAATGTTAAAGACAGGTTCTAATCGCTCTCTATCCTCCTTATCCTAATAACCTTTCCTTTATTCTACTATCTCTCATTTAACACAATACAGAAGCACTTGGGAATTCTATAATAATAATAAGTAAAACGCAAGAAAAACACCTAGAAAATAGCATTTACCTGAGATGCATTTTTGTAAGCAGTTTAGGGTTTTTACCTGTAAAAAAAAACAACATGCAAATAGAATCTCGTCGAGGTCAACAAAGATGAGATGCCGACATTGATAAATGGATGTAGTCAGCTCGAGCTGAAGCAAAACATGACATAGCGGTCTCTGCAATCAATCAGAAAGAAAAAAAGAAAAAAACAGGCGGAAAATTTTGATTGCAATCCGATATAATGTGTTCACTTACCTCTTTGCTTATGCAAAAGACACTTGCTTCTAACTTGTCCCACGCATGATTTCTGGGGCATCTTATGCTGCAATAATTGTTTCAACTGCTTTAAAAACGCACATTCGTACTGCCTGTGCAAGTATACATATATATACAAGAGAATGCGAACACGCAAATATGTTATGAACGGTAGCGATAAATCTTTACTCGAATTTCAATAGTAGAAGCAGCCCGATGAAGGTAAACTATACTTTGTAAATATATAACGGGTGCGATGCATAAATTGTCGTCACAATGACGCAAAAATTAAAATAAAACTGCCATCTCATTTTAACAGATGTATTTACCAAAATTACATCAAAAATATCTTGAAATACTAAAGTGTAAATTTGTTCAATAAAACAACCGATGGCCTCAACAATGGCTCCCAGACGACTTCGGAATCTCCTGTTACTCTTGCAGACGGTCTTCTTCTTTAACTTGGTCAATGCTGCCATAAACCTTGCCTTTAGTTCATCTTTGGTGTTACAAGGGGTTTTGTTGGTCTCTCACCCAACTGAGCCCCACACATGGTAATCAAGAGGGCTGCAGTTTGGGTATTTAAGTGGCCAGATGTAAGGGTGATGTGGTCGTAGAAATTGTCTGATAACCACTATGTAGGGTCTTCTAACAGTCTTGATCAAGGGCAACACTAGTTCCTCAAGGCATTTGATGTAGGCCACCGAGTTGAGTCTGATGCTCTTACCAACTTACTTTCTTATTAGAACGATCAATGTGTGATCTCAGAGCTGCCATACCTTCGTAATCACCATTAGACTCATCCACTCTTTCCCAATCCTCTAGACTGTTTTCAGATTGCCACCCAAACACTCTGAAATTTTCTTATTAGAACTTCCGGCGCGACTCCCAAAGCAGTACTGCATGCCTTTTCCAAAATTCTGGCGGAGTGAACTATGTCATGGTGCTCTTTTTCTCACAGAAGGTGCCCAACTGACTCTACTATACTGTGCAGTCGACAAAATCAAAAACAAAAAACACGCATGCGCAAAATTAAAAATCTAAAATGCGCCCTGTATATAAATATAAATGTAGATACTAAGGTCAACGACTAATGGCGACAGTCGGTTTCATGCCTAAGTGAATAGCCAGAAGACTGTGTTCAAGCATTAAACAGACAGTGGACATTCGGTGTTGTCTTGAGTGTTGACTTTATAGACGCTCTATCCCTAATATTAAGCATATATCCCCATAAACATAGTATAGCTTCAAACTATATTTTGATCATATATATGTGTGTGTGTGTGTGTGTGTGTGTGTGTACCGTGTGTAACAGCAAATTTTCCAAACCATGTAACTGCATAATTTTTCTCCCAACAAAATACTTAATATTTAAAAAACACTAAACTAATTGAGATTTTTATATTTAAGATGAGAACATCATGACACCATTTGTCGTAAGAATGACTGAAAATTCACTCATAAAGAGAACAGGTTAAAATCGTTTTGAGTCAGCCCCACTGTCTTATCAACTGAGCAATGATGAGAGGAAAAAGAATATTCAGGCCTTAAATAATGGTACCAACATTCATACTCTGGCTTCCATATTTAATGGCCATTCAATAAGCCCCAAGAGAAAGGTTAACAAGTTTGAAAAAGAGGGAACAGTAAAGTGGAAAAATTGATCACAAGAAGAGGGATCTTCATTTCAACTAAGGGCTAAAGAGATCAATTAGAAAATATCCAACTCAATCCATAATACGTTTGGCACGCGAGAGAGGAGTTTAATCTATGACAGTGCAAGGAGCACTGAAAAAAAAACTTTAAAATGAAATCGTACGTGAACCATGTGAGGCAACTTCTTACTCAAGGACAGAATGTTAGAAGGTTAGAGAAGGCAAAGATCATCTTGAATAAGTAGAAAATGATCCTGGCTTAATATATATATATATATATATATATATATATATATATATATATATATATATATATCTTTGAACTCAATCATTCATGAGCATCCGATCCTTAGGTATGATTAATTAATGATGAACATGTCATTTTCGTTTATGCTCGATTTCATCACGATTCTTCTGGAGCTTCGAGAGTAATTATACATTCTTATTGTTCAAAGTTGTGCCCAATAATGTTATAAAACCTCGAAGAATTCCAGTAAGATATCTTTAATCATTTCTAAGAACGATTCAAAGCTTAATCTAACAATTGGACAATTTTGCTTTTACACACGATTTGAACAATTTTGCTGTTACACACGGTATGTGTGTGTGTGTATGCGTGTGTGTGTGTGTGTGCGTGCGTGCGTGTGTGTATGCGTGATTTTGTGTATGTGTGTGAAAAATTCAGATCATTTTTTTTTTAATCTATAAAATGCAATATGAAAAAAGAAAAAAGGAAGGCGTTTCGACCTCTGATAGACTTCGTCATCCCAAATGTATGGATTTTATTTTGCAACATCTCATGAGTCATATACAAAATTTCATTACCCGAATTTTGATGTATAGAATTCGCAGTGGAATCAAACCGGAAATAGGATAAGAACAGTGCGGGTTTGTTAAAGACGCTGGAACAAGGAATGCGATATTTATGAAACAGTGTTGAGAGAGACAGAAATTAAACTACAAAAACTCCAGAATGTAGTGAAGGAAAGCTAGAAAAAATGATTAAATATCAACGGCAAGAAGATTGAATGCATGGTTGTTATCAAAAGGGACAAGCCAACATGAAAAATTACAAATAGGAAATGCCAAAATCAAGCACGAACAATAATAATGCTTCTTAATACTCTGCTGAACTTTTGCAACGCGCCTTCAGATTTCAGTGAGAAGAAGACTAAACATAAATTAGAAAGATCTGTATGAATGGAAAAGGATGTATATCTTTGTTTTATGGCTTATGCAAAAGAGTTTGATAAAGTACTCTACAAAAAACTGTTGGATCTCTAACATATTTGGCAAGGATATTAGAATTATCCTCAACCTCTACTGGGATCAAATCGTCTGAATCCGGATAGAAAATGAATTCAGTAAATATACAAAACTAGAAAGAGGTCTAAGAACAATGATGTGTCTTCTCATCTGTACAGTTCTTAGAGAATTGTGAGTATTCGTTATCGGCGGCTACCATCATAAAAGAAACATGAGATATGCAGATGACATAGTGTTGATAGCGGACACCGAAACGAAACTACAAGAACTCTTACATTTGCCTTTGATACAAACGTCGGGAAAAATATATTTCTCTTCTGTCATTATTCATATATATATATATATATATATATATATATATATATATATATATATATGTCTCGGAAAGGGGTATATTTGATCGAAGTAGCTAAGTGGTTTTGGCTACTGCAACCAAGTAGTACACGGTAGCAGTAATCGACTGGTACTCGTCGTAGACGCAGGTAGTAGGTGTAGACCAATAGGATAGCCAATGGCGTAGTCCAATGGGCGTCGTCATAAACTTAATCTCTGTCTTACCTACACGTCCGTCTGTATTTATGACGGGCACCAGCCAATCATATTCCAGTGAGGAGCAAATATTCCATTATATCATATATATATATATATATATATATATATATAATGTTTATTTTAATACCTATTCTCGTCCTGCATAAAAAAAAATCTCTCATAATACCATTTGCAAATAAAAATATATTTAAACAAACTGGTAACTGGGGAAAAATATGAAAAAAAGAAAAGACCAAAAACATCCTAGTAGTTCGAAAAAAAAATTGCAAAACACCGCCATGCCTAGTCAAAAGAAAATTCACAATCGAGTAAAATAAGAAAAAAAACGTAAAGAGCCCAATACACAAAGTAGAGCAGAGTATAAAAAATCTATAGGAGAAACCTACGTAGATAGTTTCTGGCTCACTAAGATTATATATATATATATATATATATATATATATATATATATATATATATATATATATATATATATATACTCAGACAGACTGTTTCGCTGTATCACAACTCTTTAGTATGGCTAGACGTCCGATTCCTTCAAGCCGGGATCGAAACCCGACCGATTTGGAATCAGTCAGATGTCCTACCCACGGCAGAGAGAAAAGGAAATTTTAACGTTTTCTATACGAAATACGGCAGTGGCCCGGAGAGCTCAATTCAGTTGAAGAGCAATGCGTTAGTAAAATGAATAGACCACTGCGGCTGATTGGCATTTGTTTTCATTCTTAAAAACAATAAGCTAGATTTTGATGAAGATAGCTCAGTGGTAGAAGCTTTGATTAACCGCCTTTTAGCCTTTTTATATCAGTCATAAAGTTTTGTACCACAAAACATATCTTTAAATATATATATATATATATATATATATATATATATATATGTGTGTGTGTGTGTGTGTGTGTATGCGTGTATGTGTGTATGTGTGCGTGTGTGTGTGGAGATTAATGTCAACACCGAGTCGCGACAGTCTGTTTCAGACTTGAACGTAATCATCGGGCCATAAAGTTTGTGTTCAAACATCAGACTCTTACTATTCGGTGCTGACATTATTGTCCACTCTCCTTATATTTACACGCGTATATGCCCGATGTTGGACATTTTTACTCTATAAATATAGCATGAATTAAAACGATACAAGTATCGTCTACCGGGTGATCTGCTTCGCGGTTATGTAAGGCGAAACCACAGTATAACACGAAGTGCCTTTTAGACCCGCTCAGAGAGGAAGGACTTTCACAGAGAGCCAAATCTACATCAAAGCTGCACATCTGGAGAGGACAGGGTTTGTCGTGCTCGTCTTTTACACAAAGTGGCGTTCGTCTTAAGAGACAAAATTTAGAGGGTGTCATTAACTATGCTGTTTTTTTTTTTTTTTTCAGTTTCTTCTTGCAAGCGAAATATGTCAAAATTCTCGAGGGTCAAGGAAATAATTAAAAAGCTAATATAAATTTCCGCTACTTACTTGAGTAAGTGTGTATAATCTCTCTCTCTCTCTCTTTCTCTCTCTCTCTCTCTCTCTATATATATATATATATATATATATATATAGGAAGAGAGAGAGAGAGAGACCAGTTGCCATCCAAGTCTATAGAACCCGTTCTGTCCTGCTATTTACCCATAGCTGGGTGAAGAAGAAAAGGATTCATACCTTTTCCAAGGGTATTAGCACGTAAGTGAATATATTTGACTTGAATTCGAACTCGGCCCTCCGATTCATCAATCCGAGCCGCTATCCATTACTGGACATTTTTTTAGTATGAAAATAGGTATTGAATACCAGCAATACTTTTTTTGGAAAAAATATTACCAGAAAAACAAAATATTACCAGCAATGAAAATCTTGTCGGCATTAAATAACCCATTGAGGTTAATATACCGTAAAGCAAAACAAACAAAACCTATGTCAATAAGACGACATCGACTCCAAAGAACATACTTTTTGATTGTTACCTTCATTCAATACAATGAAGGCATAGCGGCTATATAGAGGACCGTGGGGTGAAGATATAAAGAACACACGTGGGTTAAAATTCCCTGCTAGCCGGTCCAGGTACATGAGAATGTTGGACTTAAGTCCAAAGAAGACTAAGAAAACAAACAAATCCGATAATTATATATAAACAAATATATGTATTAACAAGTTACGAGCACATGGAGAGTTACATTGAGTTTGTATGGGGAATATTATGTGTGTGTTGTGGTGAGTGTTCATACGTACGTGTATTGTTCTTAGTGTATTCCCAGAATTTGGGAAACGCTGTATTGGTGAGAGCTCACATATTGGTATTAGCTGAAATGAAGAAAGAAGAGAAAGAATTACCTCACCTCCACGCGAGGTGGTATACGGCCCAAGGCCTGAGGGGAAAAAAGAGATCGAGGCAAAAGGGTCTCCCAGTATTTATAGCAAAGGTAGAGAGACCCCTGGTGAAGGGTTAAGTGACTAAGGAGGAGGTAACTCCGACATCTACTTATCTTCTATGCTGAAATAACTCATCCATACACCGAGGTGTTTGTTATTATCCAATTCTTCATTCTGAATTTTAATGGCAGATACAGGGTACATGACATCATTGCTTTCATTCCAATTCCAGATCTTAGTTTGTTTTTTGTTTTTTTTGTTTTTTGTTTTTTTTTTGTTTTGTTTTTGTTTTGTTTTGTTTTGGAAAGTTAGTGACACACAAAGCATACCAAAATGAATGAGAAAATCTTCGAATTCCAAATCTAATACTTAACACAGTCTGTGGAATCCCGATACAATATTCGGTCAAAATATACGGTTTACTCTGTTTTAATTACAATAGATTTAATAGCAGAAAAACAGAAAACAATAGCAACATTAGCATATATGTCTCAAGATCCCAAATTTAGATCTGAATATATTATGTTTCCTTATCAATTATGATAAGATAATCTATCAACAAATACGATCTTTTCTAACCTCTTTTCTATTAGTCCCTTCCTTGTCAAACATCGTATAAGAGTGGGTCAATATTTAATGCATTTTCTTCATTAATTACGACAAATTTAATAGTCCAAAGGAAAGTCAAAAATTATCCGCCATCCTTTGCACGGACATAGTACGGTGAAAGCGCGGTTCATTTTTGAGTTACCCTCTTAGAAGTTAAAAAACCGTATCAAAATGAACGCAAAAAGCCTCAGTATCCCTAATCTAATTCCAAACATAATTTCCTTCCTCATCAGTTTTGGAATGATGATTTCCTAAGCGGAGTTTAGATGTGGTAAAAGACCCAGTGAAGATCGAACTCACTGTTCAATCGTGATTGATCGAGATAGACAAGCTTGCTAACCATTGCACTACGTCGAAGCGCCCAAAATGATTTTCTAAGCGTAGTTTAGAATTCTTACAAGCTCGAATGTATGGGGTACTCAGTGAGGATTGAACTGACTGTTCAATTATGATTGATCTAGGTAGACAAGCCATTACACCTCATCGAAGGGTCGAAAATGATTTTCTAAGCGTAGTTTAGATGTGGTACAAAGCCCACAGTGGATCGAACTCACTGTTCCATCGTTATTGATCGAGATAAACAAGCTTGCTAACGATTACAACACGTCGAAGCACCTAAAACGGTTTTCTAAGCTTAGTTTAGGAACGCTATAAGGCCGAAGGTATGGGGTACCCAGTGAGGATGGAACTCGTTGTTCAGTCGTGTTTGATCTAGATAGATCAAACCTTGCTAACCATCACACCACGTGGAAGATCCCAAAATGAATTTCTCGGCGTAGTTTAGAAGTGATACAAGGCCGAAGTTATGGGGCACACAGTGAGGATCGTACTCACTATTCACTTGTAATTGATCTAGGTAGACAAGATTGCTAACCATTGCACTACGTCGAAGCGCCCAAAATGATTTTCTAAGCGTAGTTTAGAATTCCTACAAGACCGAAAGTATGGGGTACTCAGTGCGGATAGAACTGACTCTTCAATAGTGATTGATCTAGGCACACAGGCTTCTTAGCCATTACACATTGTCGAAAGGTCGAAAATGGTTTTCTAATCGTAGTTTTGATGTGAGACATGGTCGTAAGTATTTGCACCTAGTAAGGATCAAACTCACTATTCAATTGTAAATGATATAGCGTGAGAAGCTTGCTAATCAATAAATCAGATCGAAGTCCTCTAAATGATTTTCTAAGTGTAGCTTAGATGAGGCACGATGCCAAAAGTGTGGCGTAACTAGTAAGAATCGAACTCCCTATTCAGTAGTAATTGGTCTAGCAAAACAACCTTGCTCACCATTACACATCGAAGTGCCCTTCAAGTGGAGAACAATCATAGAAAATACGAAGAACAGAGCCAAATAATACGAGAAATGAACAATGCAATAAGAAACAAGGAAACTATAAGTAAATGATAAGCAGGCATCCATATATCTTCCGAGATAAAGGTAACGCCCTGTTTGGCAAAATCCCGTTCTTTAGTGGTGAAGCAAGAGTGACCTCTCCAGGGCGCAGGACTCGGCGAAGGTATATGGAGGCCTTACCCTGACGAGACTTTATGACTCCCTTCTCGGCAGTAGCAACAAGATCCAAAGAAATACAGGGCATTGAATTTGGAGAGGGCATGGCTTCAGGAGTTGTCGGTAAGTTGTCTGTGTTGACAGATCCACTCCGAGTTTACTGTCTGGATTTACATCCATAGCCTTTTCCGTGTTTTGGATATGATCGTGGAGGTTTAAAATCAGAGTGTTTCTTTCCTCCTAAACTATAAGTAAAGCAAGGCATTTATAAGGCAGTAAAAAAGAAACACTATTAATACGCAGACGGGATACAGTCATATTATTATAACCTTCTGATGTCAAGGCAAGAAAGAACTGTCCATTTTTTATTTATTTATTTTTTATTTCATTGGTTAGAAAGTTTATATATATATATATATATATATATATATATATATATATATATATATTAGGTTGGTACAAAAATAATGACGTATTATTACGTCATTATTTTTGCACCAACCTAATATAAATTTAGCCAGGGAATTTTTTAGCAAGCATCGCCTCGATTTAAACAACATAAATCATAGTATTCAGCCTATGGATGATGGCATGTATAGCTGCTTCGTAATAGCTTCTTGTGTGCTTTTTCATCGCATATAGGTCGCTTCTTTCGTTCTTTATTACAGAACCACTGGCCTATGAGTGGCTGCTTCAAAGGCCCAAACAAGTGAAAGTTTGAGGTTACTATATCAGGACTGTAGAGTGATTGATTGATTAATGTGTTTATTTACGGACATATCAACACCTTATGAGTCATTTAATGACGGAATTTAATTGAAATATTTTGAACATTATATTATGGTTTCAACTAAATATACAAGGTGTCCCCACACAAAAAAAACGACATTTCCGCAGACCAGTAATTTTGGCAAGATTTTATACTTAATAATTTATTTATTTATTTATTTTTAATTTAATTGATTAATTATTGTTTTATTTTTGTTATCGCAATGAGAATCTGCCAGAGAAATGGATCAGGCGTGGTGGTAATGAAGACAGTTTTCTGATGAAATGGCCGCCGCAGTTACCGGACATGTCCCCGTGTGATTTCTTTTTATGGAGATATGTGAAGGGACTGACCTATGCCCCACCTCTTCCTGCTAGCATTGATGAACTGAAGTAGAGAGTCACTTCCACACTGGATAATGTTACCGGAGACATGCTACAGCGTGTTTGGCAAGAGCTTAACTACCGACTTGACGTGTGCTGTGTCACAGGCAGTTCACATATTTTAACACTTATAAAATCGGTCCCATAATAAACTCATGATGTTCAGCACCTCAACTGTTCAATTTCATTGAACTAGACTCTGTAGTTTTCAAGATAATTGCTTTTAAAATGATGTCAAATTTTGGGGGACATCCTGTATTATGAACGCAATTGTAATCCCTTGTACAGATAAAATGTATTGTTGGTCATTTTGCTATAAAATTTATTGGTGGTGATTCCACTATAAAATATATTCCAGGTCAATTTGCTTTAAAAATATATTGTTGGTAATTTTACTGTGAATATTTAATGTTGCTATTTTTTCATATAAATTTTGTTGGTAATTTTACTATAAATATATATTGCTATTATTTTTTTCATATAAATATGTATTGTTGGTAATTTTACAATAAATATGTATCGTTGGTATTTTTTTTATATATAAATATATATTGCTGGTATTTCTTACTATAAAAACGTGTTAGGATGGTGCAAAGATAATGTCGTTTTCTCACATATGTTACTATGTGAGAAAACGACATTATTTTTGCACCAACATAATATTATTATACATTCATAGTGTATTGTTGTTGTTTGAGGGTTGGCTATTTGCCCATGACTGGGACTCAAACATATGCTACCACCCCGGGTCAGGGTGGACCTGGGAACAACAGCATTTAAGAGGTGGTTCCACAGTTTAAACCTCCAATTTTCCAGTCTGAGTTCTTACTTATGGAATGTCCTTTATCGTCATACCTAGATCAAACGGTGGAGAGAATGCAGCAAGATTATCCACCCAAAATGTGTGAGTGCCGAACTAGATACGTTTATTTAAATAAGAAAGCACTGCCGTTGGGCAACTGTTAGGAAGTTAGTCTCGTAGGGAAATCGTTTTGTGGGATCCATCCTCACTGGGTGGCCCATACATGTAAATACGTGTTGGTTAAAAAAATACCTGACGTTAAAAAAAAGTAATAATCATTTAGCTACAGGTAGATATCTACACGTAATGAAAGTGAACAGTAATAGGAATATTTCTTTGAGCACCCCACAGTGGAGCAGTTGATAGCGATCTAGCGTTACAGATGATTACAACGAAAGCGGGTAAATAAAGAAGTAAAAAAAAAAAAAATCAGCAACCGATACCCTTAGCATTCGTCCCCACCCCCACACTCGAGCACCATCGAGAACAGAAGAGTAGAAACAGAAGTCGGAGAAAAAAAAATAGTGCCCATCCTGATTCTATTCAAAAGATCTTCAATGGATTCCCAACGCGACGTCCTGGGTAAGACGTTAAACTACATCGGCATCCTGGGTAAGACGTTAAACCAGCAGCAAGGCCTCTGATCAAGAGGTTTTGAGGAGCGTGAAACCACCTCTTAATTGCTGGCGTTCCCAGATGCACCCTGACCCGGAGTGAGAGCACCTGTTAGGGTCCCAGCTATGGGCAAATAGTTAACTATTACCAGCAATACAATTTTGGAGGAAATATATTACCAGAAAGAGATTTGACAAAACAAAATATTACCAGCAATAAAAATGTTTGTCAGCATTAAATAACCCATTTAGGTTGATATACCGTAAAACAAAATAAGCCAAACCAATCTAAACTAAAGAATACATATTCTATTCATACGAATCTATCCTAAAAATGTTGTCCGCATTAAATAACCCATTGAGGTTGATATACCGTAAAACAAAATAAACCAAACCAATCTAAACCAAAGAATACATATTCTGTTCATACGAATCTATCCTAAAAATGTTGTCGGCATTAAATAACCCATTGAGGTTGATATACCGTAAAACAAAATAAACCAAACCAAACCCAATGCGAATCCCACATGGTTAAAGAGTAATGCCGGTTCATTTTCATTTCGACAGTTTTACTGGTAATGGTAATATTAGCCGTTTCCCTATAAGGAAACATTTGTCATTCATTCATTGACAGAACAGCCACTGCTACTACTACTACTGCTGCTACTGTCAGTTGAAATTCATAAAATTTCTCTCTTAACGCAAATTTTCAGTGAAACAGATTTCTCAGTGTATTGAGACTATTGAATATTTTGTTACAAAACGACGAAAAGAACGTTAAACTTGTGCCCTAACTATCCTCCTACATAACAATAAATGCTGATCAATTTCCTTTCTACTGAAGAAGAGACTCGAAACGATAGACTATTCTTTTATTGTCCTCTCTTCACAATAGCTTTTTTTTTCAGTTTCATTCACTCTCAGTAAACCCTTGCGTCTTAGTGGCTTTGTTGCCTTGGTTGGGGATGAAAGAGTTAAAAATAAATAAATAAACGCGACTCGAAACGACAGAAACATGGTTCTATAGGCGGGATGCTAGGAATCACATAGTCTGAACACGTGAGCAAGAGGGAAGTTCTAAAATATGACAACTAGAAAAACACTCTTACATAAAAACAAAAACAACAGGTTGAGATTTCTGTGGCGCATTATGAGGAAGGACGGATTAGAAAATTTAATACTCACAAGACGTGTTGAAAGAAGAAAGGGTAGAGCAATATATATAGTAACTTACCTAATCGGTTTGTTTGAGTGGATGGCAGTGCAGGGACATGAAAAGATATAACGTTGCTTAGAACTATAAGGAAGAGGAAGTTGTGGAGAGCTATGATTACTCACGTCCTGAAGGGACCCTGAAAATAGCTGGTGATAAAATAATGAGAAAGATTTGCGGACAATAATTCTACCCACTTTTGTAGCTAGGCGAAATAGAAAAACGCATATTTAAAATCAGAAAAAGTTGACATTTCTGTGCACATTATGAGGAAAGACGGCTTGGAAACTATAATACTCAGAGGACATGTTGGGAAAAGGAAGAGTAGAGAGAAATAGGTAGTAACCTACCTAATGAGTTTGTGATTGCAGCGCAAGGACAAATAAGGATGGCAAAGAGACAGCGTTGTTTTAACTACAAGCAACCGGAAGTTGTGCTGAGCCACGTTCTGAAGGGTCTCCGTGCATAAATGGTAGCTGTAGCGAGGCTAAAACTTGATAATTAGAAAGTCACACCTAATTAAAATCAGAAAAATGTTGAAATTTCTGTGCACATTATGAAGAAAGACGGCTTAGAAACTATAATACTCAGAGGACATGTTGTGAGAAAGAAGAGTAGAGAGAAATAGGTAGTCACTTACATAATGGGTTTGTGTAAGTGAATGGCAGTGCAGGGATAAGGAAGCTGATAAAGAGACAATGTTGCTTAGAACTCCAAGGAAGAGGAGGTTATGGAGAGCCGTGATTACCTACGTCCTGGAGGGACTCGGAACATAAACAACGATTGTAACAAGGATAAAACGTGAGAATTAGAAAGGTACACATAATTAAAATCAGAAAAAGTTGCCATTATGAGAAAGGACGGCTTGGAAAATATAACACTCACATGACATGTTCAGAGAAAGAAGGGTAACTTACCTCCTGAGATTGTATAATGGATAAAATGCAGGGGACAAGGGCGGTGGTAAAGAAACAACATTGCTTAAAACTACAATGAACAGGAAGTTGTGGAGAGCCATGATTACCTGCGAAAGGTTTCGTAATATAAATGACGATAACCTAATGAGAAATTATGGACAATAATCATAGTAATGCTTGAAGCAAGAATTAAAAAGTCAACATAATTAAAATCAGAAAAACGTTGAAATTTCTGGCGTACATTTTAAGGAAGGGTGGCTTGGAAAATATAATACTCACATGACACTTTGAGAGATGGAAGCGTACAGCTAAATAGGTATCAACTTACCTACTAAGTTTGTGTGACTGGCTGACAGTTCAGGGGCAAGGAAGAAGGGTTAAGAGCCAAAGTTGTTTAGAACTTCAAGGAACAGGATGTTGTGGAGGGACATGATTATTCACGCCCTGAAATTACTCGGAGCATAAATAACGCTTGTAACAAGGTTAAAACGTGAAAATGAGAAAGACATATGCAATTAAAATTAGAAAAGGTTGACAATTCTGGGGCGCGTTATAAGGAAGAACGGCTTGGAAAATATAAAACACACAAGACGAGTTGAAAGAAAGAATGGTAGAGTGAAATGAATAATAAGTTACCTAATGCGTTTGTATGAGTGGATGGCAGTGCAGGGACAAGGAAGGATGTTTAAGAACCAAAGTTGTTCTGAACTATAAAGAGCAGGAAATTGTGGAGAGTCATGATTACCTACTTCCTGGAGGGACTCGGAACATAAATTACGTTTGTAGCAGAGCTACAAACGTAATAATTAGAAAGACACAATTAATTAAAATCAGATGAAGTTGACATTTTTGGTAGACTTTATAAGACCAGACGTCGCCTCTCTCTGTCTGTTCTACAAATACTTTCATGGAAATTGCTCCGAGGAGCTGCATTCGCTGGTTCCCAGACGTCATGAGTTCAAGCGCCCTACGAGGCAGGCATCCCGCTCTCACCCCTTCACTGCCGAAACTCATAAATGTAGCCGTCTCTTCTACTCTAATAGCTTCATGTCCTGCACCTCTCGCCTGTGTAACTCCCTTCCCTATTCCTGTTTCCCTGAGAGCTATAATCTCCAGCTATTCAAATGTAATGTCAGTCGACATCTCCAGTTAGCCTTGATCTATCCACTACCCTTTCTTCTCATCCTTTCTTCTATCACTCCTATCTGATCTTGCTTCAAATTTTCTGTAACCCCTTGCGTCCTAGTGGCTTCCCGCCTTGCTTGCGGTGAAATACTTAAAAAAAAAAAAAGAAAGAAAAGATCACTTCAACCTACAAAGCCCTTTTCCTACAGACACAACGTCGTAACTCTCTCACTACTCCAGCGCTATTTCTATGGTCTCTAGTTCAAACCCTTACAGATAAGACCCGCCATATCATGTACATAGGGACGAAGGATCCTCATTCCTTTCGTATTCTATTAGTAAGGAAGAAGTTCCACACAGACAGCTTCTTCCCAAGAACTATTCCCAGGGGCAACAGATTCCCGAGAGATATTTCCCCGATCGCTACAATCTTAACCTCTTCGTCTAGAATCAACCATTAATTATTCTAGATATCCACATAACAATTTATAATACTCGCGTACACAAAACAATCATATTCAGTAA
>OZ010580.1:129099499-129259499 GCA_963932145.1 Acanthosepion lycidas | reverse complement strand
AGCTATGTATTTATTTTTAACTTATTTGAAAATTATTGCCACTAGTAACTTGTGAGATAATATTTAATTTAAATATTTGATGCGATTTCAAGAAATGTATCGACATTTTGTAAATGTCTATTGTTGTTGCTTTTTTTTATTGCAGCCATATATTGCAGCCATATATTGCAGCCATATATTCAAGGCGCTGAACTATAGTTGGGTGGATTATAAATTAACAAACGACTTTGATAGGTTAACGTTTATGGACCCCGGTGACTTTTGCTCGTAATACAAATGCTCAAGCCACAACAGGATGTTTTATAGATTTTATTTTTCTGTTAATGCAAGATGTAATGCAAAAGATATCATAATTTTGTCTTATAAAACATTTTCAATAAGTTTTTATTTCAAACCAGTCGTACGCGGAAATTCAAAACAGAAACTAATAAACATACTAGCAGCAGAACCCGGCGTTGCCCGTGCTTGATTAAAAAATCGTACGACTCATACAGCAATCGCTATCACTTGACTTAAAATATTTTTGCCGTTCTTTGCCTTTAAAGGAGTGCCCTTTGCCGTGCTGATGTTGCTATATGCCTTACTTCTTGCCTATCTCACACTGCGAATTTTTTTGTAAGCTCTATACTAAACATTAAATCTGTTTATGAAAAAAAGAATTAAACAAAATGAACACAAAACGATCAGCTTTAAAAAAGGACTCGTAACTGGAAAAACCGAATGAAAAAAGAATGTTAACAACAAATACTTTTTCACACCCAGCCCAGTTCTGCGGAATCAGAATGAACGTTGAGTTTAAGGTAGCGAATGATCCAATTGGAGTAAAGTGCCATGCAGATTTAAATTTTTCCCACTTGTGACAAATGCAGCTATCGATATTTTTTGCATGCTGGCATGCTAGTTAACATGCGTGTCAGTCAGTTGTTGGCTCTCACGCTGGCCAATAGAATCTTCCTGCCTATTCGTGGCAGCCAGCTATAGGCACTCACTCTGACCAGTAGAAAATGGCCGCAAACTACATGAAAACTGTCGTAGAAGCATGAAAAAATCGATTATTTCCACTATCGATGGATGTTGGGAAATGCAACTTGGAGCATGTGCATGTACATTTTTGTGCAAATCCGTCGAAAATTGCGGCCGTGCATTCGTTACACACACACACACACACACACACACACACACACATATCCTGCTTTTTATAGATAGAGATTCCACAAAAATAAAGTAAAATAAATAATTTATTTAGCTGCTTTCACATCACGAAAGAGTAAATTTAGAGTTTAAATTGGATCGATACACTTGGTTCATGGATATCATTTCTTCCATAGCCGACGGTAAGGCAATGAAATGAAGTCTTAGATCTATGCGTTCAATATTTTTCTATTTTGTAGCGTCTAATGAAGATTGGTAAGTGAATCGAAATTCAGTTCTATTAAATATGATGCATAAAAATAAGTAAATGTTCTCATCTATGTGATCATGGCTCTCCCCCATTTCTATTCCGTGTGGCTCGTAGCAGTTTTTCTCACTTTGCTAACACCATCTATTCACACAAGCTCGTCGGGTAAGCGGCTTGCTGCCTTTCCTCTATTCCCTCTCTTACCAAGCCATCCTTCCTTAATAAACCCCTTTGATAGCTTAACGTTTATGGACCCCGATGACTATTGCTCGTAATCAGTCAGTTATACGCCAGGCGTGATGCAGTCTTAGGCGATCATGTATCTTTTGATACATGACTGACGAGGCAGATTTTTTTTCCCGCTTAGGTTGCCATTTCTTTCTGTAGCAGACCAGTTGCTATCCAAGGCTATACAACCCGGTCTGTTCTGCTATTTATCCATAGGTGGTGGGAGAAGAAGAGGATTCATACTTTTCCCAAGGAATTTCGACCAACACCCAAATTTGAATTTTATGGTGTCGGTGGGTAGATTTGAAAATGCAAGGGAGTCTTTTTTTCTTCTCATCTCTCTCTCTCTCTCTGTCTCTCTCTCTCTGTCTCTCTCTGTCTCTCTCTCTCTCTCTCTCAAATTTAAACGCTTTTGCCTGCATTCATTAATGCAAGTTGATTTGATGTTTTCTTTTTAAATATTTGGACAATATCTCTTGAGAATAATCGATGCTCAAAACCTTTAGTAAGTGAATGTAATGGATTCGATTCCTCAATTCGAGCCGCTATCCATTACTCCCCCGTAATGCTAAACCCACGAAAGGATGATTTATAGTTTTTATTTTTCTGTGAGAAGAAGTAATGCAATCTACGTGTCCAAAGAATTTCAGCTGACTTTTCTTGGATTTTAATTATACGAATTCTTTCTATTACCATTTTCTTCAAGAACTACTTGATACTAATCCGTCCATGAAAATTTCAATATCCTTCAGGTAGAACGACATTTAAGCTGACTCTAGTTTTCATCATCCGTCGGGAACATTGTCCAATATACATTGGCATATAAAAGGACTGGCAATATAACCCCTCATCGACTGGGTGTTTCATTACTAAGAATCTTTGCCGTTCAATTGGAGCATTTTAACTTTAAAGTCAGCCCATCCGAAAACCAATATTAGTAACAACATTTGGGGCACATCCCCAAATGGTGGGTGGGTAACAATTTGAATGGCAAGTGGCCCTGAAAAGGGACGTTTTTGAGTTCTCAATCTTGCAAAGAAGGAACCTCTTCCATGGACCGTCATAATAATAATATACAATTATTTTTATGAAATGGACAATGTCCGACAATTATTTTAAGACATTTTTATATTTATACATTCTTTTTATAGATACAAATATTTAAGTAAATGCTCTGTTTTATAATAAACAGTATTAAACAACATTTATCGGCCTGCATGTCTGAGAAATTTTCATCTTCAAGGTTGTAATTTTTTCCAGCCAATTTGGACTCAAAACCGGTACTGAAGAATTATCTATCAAGCAAAAAAAAAAAGATTTCCTCGAATTTACTGTATTTGAACCTTACTAACCGAACGCTCCTCTGTGTCCAAATCGGTTAAAGGCACGTCAAGCTAAATGACCGTTCCGTATAGTATACAGGTTCGAATCCTGTTAGAGGACGAATATTTTCTGTGAAAATTTCTCGGACATTCAGGCCGGTAAATGTTGTTTAATACTGTTTATTATAAACAGAGCATTTACTTAAATATATGTATCTATAAAAAGAATGTATAAACATAAAAATGTCTTAAAATAATTATTTTTTTCATAATTCTAATAAATTTACGTTATAATTTCCACTATTTCTAGTAGGTTGGTGCAAAAATAATGTCTTTTTCTCACATAGTAACATATGTGAGAAAACGACATTATTTTTGCATCAACCTAATAAATTAATTGTATGCTTTTTTTTACAGACATTATATTTTCCCTTTGATTTTTGTGTAAAGTTTAAAAAATATATTTTTTTTTGGGGGGGGGGTCACATTCAAGGTTGTAATTTTTTCCAGTCAATTTGGACTCAAAACCGGTACTGAAGAATTATAAATCAAAAAAAAAAAAAGATTTCATCGAAATTGAATTGTGGAAACGCTTAAACAACATACATACACACACACGCATTTTGAGAAGTATAGATATAGATGGTTAACATATAACAATCCAGCATTTTTTTCTTTGTTCCTAACGAAAGTTTTCCGCTTCTCAGCCGACTTCTTAGCTTTTGGAATGCCTCTTCCATTCGTCTAATTCGTACTTCGGATCCTGGTGTCGCATTTTAAAACGTTTCCCAGATATTTGAGCCTTTCCAGTTTCTTGCTTCCCTGACAACTACGATCTTCAAAGATTTAAATGCATCCTCACTTGCCATCTTCTGTCTTCCTGAAATATGTTCTTTTTTCTCCTTTCTCTTCTCTAATCTTGTTATTCTCTTTCATTACTAGTAACCCCTTGCGCCATAGTGGCATTATCGCCTTGTTTGGAGGGAAATGATTAAAAAGCAAAGATCGACATAATTTATCATGCCTGACGCACATGAGATAAGAGACCAGTTTAATATTCATACATATTTTTTTTAATTTAATTCAATCAAATTGCGTCCAAAAAACAGAGATGAACTTGTCAGCAATAAGACGTAGTGTCAAACGGACTGTTTTTCCCCATGACAGCATTTTTCTAACTGCACTCACTCAATGGCAGTATTTATTATTTTAAAAAGATGCTATTATAATTGTAATAAAACCTGAAGGGAAAATTATACATTTTCTTTATTCTAGAGAAGTGACAACAAAGATGTTAAACACTATTTATTTATTAGATTATTTATTGAAATAATTGTCGAAACATCAGCTAATTGCCAATTTATTCAAACTTTATAAAATGATAAATAATAAGGATCTCTGTCTATATTTCTGAGATGAGGTATTATGCACATTATTTACATTATTCGGGCTATTGACTGTTCTCCACTGCCAGTGACAGGACCCAAAGAGTGTGAGTTCAATACCCGGTTAAGGCAGTGGAGAACTTTCAGAGATAAATTAACAGGAGATAACTGACAACTGACATCCATTAAACATGGTATGTGGAACTAGAACAGTCTACCCCAGTGAGCGAAATAAAGGGTTCAGTTCGACATTCCAACCACCTAAAGAAGGCCGGAGCGTACAACGGCCGAAACGTTGTGATAAATATGGCGAAAAAGATGAGGACAATAGACCGAATAATGTAAATAATAAGGATTTCGTTATAGTTGGTTCGCACATACAGAAATTATTAGGAGGATTTGATAATTAAATTTAAGTAATTCATCGAGTCTGAAACCTCAACAGAATGCAGAAAGCACTGGACGGCCGTTTCGTCCTATATTTGGGACTTATTACCAGTGCGCATCCACTACCGAGAATTGGAACCCTGATAGTGAGGTTGTCAAACAAACATCATACCAACTGTTCCAATAGGCCTCGGTGACGAAGAGATTGCAAATCAGACTCAATATAGCGCCGACTCGCTCACATATTCCGTAACCATAGGACTGTGCCCCCTGGAGCCACGACTACTCTCACAAGCCGCTCACTCTAGAGCTTTAGAAGCCGGTTCAAGCGATGATATATACACATGATAGAAATTAACAGTTGGTATGATGTTTGCTTGACAACCTGTCAGTGTTTCAATTCTCGGTAGCGGATGCGCACTGCTGATGAATCCCAAATATAGGACGAAACGGCCGTCCAGTGCTTTCTGCATTCTATTGAGGTTTCAGACTCGATGAATTATATATATATATATATATATATATATATATATATATATATATATATATATATATATATATATCGGGTGTAACTCCAAAATTGTCAAATTGTTAGATTAAGATATGAACCGTTATATCCTAGAAATGATTAATGATATATTACTGGAATCCACCTACGTTTTTATAGCACTATTGGACTCCACTTTGGGCAATAGGAATGTAAAATTAAACTCCATACTTAACACAAGAATCATACGGTTACCTCCAGCCATATCAATTTCAAAATTCCCTCGGTATAGTCAACTAAATACATGCTTATTTAAACATAAATTAAAAGACCCAACATTTTATCTGATATTAATTTTACACCATTTATTTATCTTTTATCATTTCACACCAATAGGTAATAAAGCCACTAAGACGCAATTGGTTATTGGTTTCTAGAGAATATGGGAAAAACACTGCTAAAGAGAGAGAGTGAACAGTAAAAGAACAACAATTAAGAAGACAGATAACTATTACATTTACATTTTTGAAGAGAAATATTGACTGGGAAGCTAGAAACCGGAAGGGAGTTCCACAAACGCAAAGTGAGATAGAAGAAACTGTCAGCATAGAACTTACGGTTGCATCTCGCCATTTCAACTGTAAAATGATGAGACTTTACTGCCAATTTAGTACTGTGCTTAAAATCATAAAGACTTGGTATCAGAGAAAAAAATTAACATTTATTTTAAAAATAAAAATGTGGCACAAGGCCGAAATGGAGGAGGACGAAGGCTGATCTTCAGTCTCTCTTATCTTAAACTCAGCTAGCCGCAATTTCCATGCCACAGTATTCCTTACAGCAAGACAACACATTCTTCCTTACCATTCTTACTACATCCACCATAATACCTCAGAGTCTCTATGAAGTCCTAACTAGTTCCTGTATGTACAATTTGTTTGTGGGGTGGGGGCTGAGGAATAAAAGTGGATAATAGAGGAAAGTTCATCAGAACAATTACGATGAACGTATTTATAGAAAAGGCATAAAGGGAAGCTATGTTACTGCTGTGAGAAAGTGACAGAAGCCGAGATGCCAGCTCAGGACCAATAACATTGCAGATTCAGCTTTGGGTGTTAACAAGTATCTCTAACTATGTAACAGGATCACCAAGCCAGAGGTGGCAGTAATATTCGAAACAAAATGAATGGTAGCTCATAAATATGTAAGATAGATTCGAGAGAGAAAAACTGTGTATCCAGGACACGGTGAGCCAACTTTCCGAACTACAAACAGAGCAATTGATTAAAAAATTTGAATGGTTCTTGATTTTTGGTATGGTTTGGTTTGGTTTCTTTTACAGCATATCGACCTCAGTAATTTATTTAATGCCGGCAGAAATTTTATTGCTTATAATATCTTTTTTCAAAAATGTATTGCTGGTAATATTTTTTTCTTCAAAAATCTATTTCTAGTAATATGTTTTTCTTCAAAATCTATTACTAGTAATATATTCTGGAAAATGTATTGCTGGTAATATTTTTTTCTTCAAAAATCTATTTCTAGTAATATGTTTTTCTTCAAAATCTATTACTAGTAATATATTCTGGAAAATGTATTGCTGGTAATAATTTTTTACGAAAAATGTATTTCCGGTATTAAAACCTATTTTTACACTTTTATAGTGTTTTGACTCCTGCTTAGGGGTTAACTATTTGCCCATAGCTGGGACCCTAGCAAGTGAAATCACCCCGGGTCAGAGTGGACCTAGGAATACCAGCAATTAAGTGGTGGTTCCACGCTCCTCAAAACCTCCTGATCAGAGGCCTTGCTGCTGGACGTAGTTTATCGTTTTACTCGGGACACTTGGTTTTTGTATTGATGAACAATAGTGTAAAAATATACTAACATTTATTCGCCTGGGTATGACGATAAACTACATCCGCGTCCTGGGTAAGACGATAAACTACGTCCAACAGCAAGGCCTCTGATAATACGTTTTTGAAAAAATGATGTAGCCAGCTGTACGTTTTTGAAAAAATAATATTACCAGCTATACGTTTTTTATCGAAAGAATAGTGCTGCCGGCTATACGCTTTTGAAAAAATAAACTTACCAGCTAAACGCTTTTGAAAAAATAATCTTATCAGCTATACGTTTTTGAAAAAAATAATCTTAGCAACTATACATTTTTCATGAAAAAATATTAACAAAAATAGATTTTAGACAAAACAAAAATATTACCAGAAAAAAAAAGTTGTCGGCATTAAATGACCCATTGTGGTTGATATGCCGTAAAACAAAATAAACCAAATCCTTTATAAGAGCCAAGTCAGGCTGAAAATGGAGTACCGTTGCCATATTTGAACGGGAGATACCTTGACTTCACTTTCCAGATTTGATAGAATTCAAAAGTGTCTCCGACTCCTTGTCGGAAAAGAATTATTTTCCATCCTCCAACTTCTCTCTCTATTTCTCCCTCTCTCCCGCTCTCTCTATCTCTCTCTCTTTCTCTCTCTCAGGCGGGATATGGCGAATCTTTCACGGAATCTTTCCAGACGAACTACATTCCTTGGTCCCGGCAGGTCTAACCTTCATGGCTAGGACCCGACATGCCATGCACATTGTAGCAAACCACCCACACACCCCATATTCCATCGGTGAGAAGTTGCACTCAAACAGATTTATCCAGCGAACCACTGCTCTGCAGGACAGACTCCCATGAAGATGTTGACTCGATCACCACAATCTTAACCTGTTCAAGTCTAGAATTTACCGTTAACCTATCCATATAAACTACCACTTAACATAACCCTCTACCTCGAGTGACCCCGGGCCTTATACAGTAAAAAAAAAGATTAAAAAATGTCGACTGCGTTTGAAGAGCTAATTTTTACTTTTTTTTTTCTTTATAAACGCTTATCTGTCTTCATTCGCAATTCTTTCTTTTTAAGAAAATGCCTTTTCATTTCTTCTCCCTCCGAGTAGGTAAAACCCTGACTTACATTTTCTGCATAGTTACGAGGAAGGATTTTTTGTGGCCTGTACTCAAGAGGGCTACAAGTACTTGTTAAGTGGATCTGATACTAGAGCTCTTTTGAAGTGTCGTTTTTTTGTTGTTGCAGACTCACACAGACACACAAACACATTTATACTCATATTGTGCAGCGGTGTATACAAATGACTATTATATATATATATATATATATATACACACAGTTAACAATTTGCTAAATTTATTGGGGGAGAGTGCACAATATCGGAGAGACAGCGTTTGTAGATATAGTCAGTTCGCAAATTGTAATCTCTCTCATATATATATATATATATATATATATATATATATATATATATATATATATATAGTCTTAAGGTGTGCTACATTTATGGGATAAAGTGCTCAGTATCAGAGATAGAGCGTGTGTAAATATAAAAGTGAACATTGAAGTCAACACTTAGAGCCGACATTCTGTTTCATACTAGACGCAATCGTCAGGCCACGATTTCATATAGCATGAAACAGACTGTCGCCTCTTAGTGTTGACTTCAATATTCACTTTTGTATATATATATATATATATATATATATATATATATATATATATATATATATATATATATTACTAACAGACAGTACTGTTTCGATGTTTCACAGCTCCTCAGTACGACTAGACATCCGAATGACTCCAGCCATGATCGAAACCCAACCGATTTGGTTTCAGTCAGATCTTCTTAAGCTTATTGTTTTACAAATGTAATCAAATGCCAACCAGCAGGAGTGCTGTATTAATTCAGTGAATATTTAATATATTTTCTCTTTATATGTTATTTTTATTGATGCAATTTATTTAAGAAATTCTCTGTTTTTAATTAAACATTATTAATTAGATGTATCGGCCTGAATCTTCGGTAAATTTCGTCGAAAATACGCATTCACCGACAGGAATCGAACCGGTATTCCTATACGAAAACCTTTATTTGATCTGGTGTGCTATACAATTTATCTACAGAGAAGGGTGTAGTTAGCAAAGTCCAAATTATTGTTTATAAACATACAATCTTCGACAAATGTTCTCGATCGATCATATCCATCCATGAAAATTATCTTAATGGAAACAGTGACAACATATAATGAACTCGATTAAATCCGATAGTTATTTAATACATTTTCTGTTTATATGTTATATGCGAGGAGAAATTTCGATCATCAGGGTGTGCCCTATACCTGTAACCTTGTAACAGACTATGCAAATATGCGTAAATATCAACAACTTATTGGCACGCAATTTGTATACTTACAATAAACCATCATCTGATTAAAGGCCTCACTCTCTTTGAAAAGGCATCATTCACTTTTTGACACCATTACTCGATTTGAAACACATCGTGTTAATAAAGCCACCACAAAATTTCTAAAAGCATCATTCTCTTTTTAATGACATCAAACTACTTTAAAGGCATCATCTTTTTAAAAACATGAATACCTTTTTAAAACTATCAAACCTTTGCCAAGGGTAAAATATGCATCACTGTCTTTTTATGGCATCACTCACTTCTTAAAAACATAATTCACTAATTAATTGCATTTCATTAAAGGAATCACTATTTGTAAAAACATAATTCCCTATTTAACGACATCAATCTATTCGAAGGCATCATTTTACTAAAGGCGTCATATAATTAAAACATCATTTTATGTTAACGACATATATCTATTTTCAAAGTATCATCTGATTAAAGGCATCACTCTAGTTTTATAAGCATCATCCTCTTTTAACAACATCAATCTATATTAAAAGGCATATTTGATCAAAGGCATCACTTTCATTTTAGTGATATCATCAAATTAAATGCTCCAAACTCTTTTAAATGTATATGTTTAAAGGTATCAACATTTGTAAAGATAACACTCACCTTTAATAGTGACACTGATTAAAATCTATTATTCTCTCTAAAGGGATCAATATATTTTAAATGCATCATCCTGTTAGGGTTAACATTCTTTTTAAAGACATCATTCCCTTTTTAAAGCGATCAATACCTCATAAATGCATCATCCTATTAAAGGTGTCATTCTATTTTAAAGGCATTATCTGATTAAATACATCACTCAAATGCATCATTTAATTTAGAAGACATCCTAGGGTATGAGCACTGATTAAAAATGGCTGCTGAAGACATTAGGTTTATAATACCCAGAAATTCATACACAGATATCCTCAAAGGCGTTAGTTAGATCCAGTGACAGGACCCAAAGAGTATGAGTTCAATACCCGATTAAGGCAGTGGAGAACATTCAGAGGGAAATTAACAGAAAATAACTGATATCCATTAAACATGGCACATGGAACTAGAACAGTCTACCCCAGTGAGCGAAATAAAAGGTTCAGTTCGACATTCCAACCACCTGGAGAAGGCCGGTGCGTACAACGGCTGAAACGTTGTAATAAATATGGCGACAAAGATGAGGACAATAGTCCGAATAATGTTGTTAATGTATAATCACCATTATCATTATATTCAGCTTTCTAGAATCAAGATGGTTTGCGCCAAAGTGTTTTGTGTCTATCTCCGGAGAAAGTAAATCAACATTTAGACTGGCGGCTTTGTTTCTGGGAAAGCGTTACTTCCCAGTTGAACTAAACAGATAAGTCACGACGAAAGTTTTGACCTCAACATCATTGTGATATCATCTAATTAAAGTTGATTCTCTTGATCTTTAAAATTGAGAAAAGCCTTCCGTAAAATATTGATTCTATTGTTAATCGGCCATGTCTCAAAAGTTCTATCTACTTTAAAGCTTTTTTAAAAAACGGGCCTTGTTTATATTCTATATTTTAACTTTTATTTAAAGAGATTCACAATTCCTTTTAACTGTTAGTTTTGTCTTAAAGGAATATCAAAACAGTTTGGCCATACACTAAGATACCGGAAGTCTTTTAGTGTAGGATATCTTTAAAGAAGTATGATACCCTTACCTAGATGATGTCTTCAAAATTAAATGGTAGATTTGAGTGATGTATTTAATTAGTTTAAAATAGAACGATGTCATTAATAGGATGATGAATTTATGAGGTATTGATTCCTTTAAAAAGGGAATGATGTCTTTAAAAAGATTGATAACATTAACAAGATGATGCGTTTAAAGAGAATAATGGCTTTTAATCAGATGGCTCTATTAAAGGTCGGTGATATATTTACTCCGGTGTTGTCTTTACAAATGTTGATAAATTGTATTGTGCTGGCCGGTGTAGTAGAATAACTGAAATGTCCAGAACACATCTGCATTGCTGGTGGGGTTTGACCCCCCACTCCATGTTTTTTTTTTTTTTTTGTTATTTCTAGGTATTTGACTT
The DNA here is from genome assembly GCA_963932145.1 of Acanthosepion lycidas. Taxonomy (NCBI): domain Eukaryota; kingdom Metazoa; phylum Mollusca; class Cephalopoda; order Sepiida; family Sepiidae; genus Acanthosepion; species Acanthosepion lycidas. The sequence goes on along the minus strand of OZ010580.1, from coordinate 129,247,956 downwards.
TAGAACGAACATTCCGTATAAATACTTCACTGGCCTCATTTTGGGCTGCAGTAAAAAGAAAAAAAATGTTGATAAGAGCTACAAACAATATGAGGTTGTGGAAAGCCATGATCGTCCACGTCCTGAAGGGACACGGCAGATAAAATATTTTCGGCTTATCCTGGATTTTCTGGTTTCCTGGCATTTGGGGCAACTTGTTATTCTTCTACAATCTAGAAACGCGTGAGCAAAAGACACTTTCCACATCTGCAACAAAAAGATAATGGTTTATAAATACTAGAAAAGATGGGACGTTTTGGAGAGGCATGATCTTCAGGTCCTGAAGGGACACGGCAGATAAGATATTTTCGGGTTATCCTGATATTTGGCCAAAAGTCTGTGTGAGCAAGTGGTTCTGGCTACCATCTAGAAAGGTGTCCGTAAATAATATTACGCATCTGCAATAAAAAGATAAAGGATGATAATTAAAAAAAATGGGACGGAGTGGAGAGGCCTGATCCCCACATCTTGAAGGCAAAGGTCAGATGAAATATTTTTTGGGTTTTCTTGGTGCAAGAGCAAAAGTTCATAGGAGCAAGTGATTCTGGCTAGCAACTAGGAAAGTGTACACAAATGACACTTTCCACATCTGCGAATAAAAAATAAAATAAAAGCTGATATGAGCTAGAAAGTATAGGAAGTTGGGAAGAGCCATGGTCAATCACGTATTGAATCCGAGTCTGTACTACCCAGACCCAGGGATGGAACTCGTATTTCATAGGACAAAAAATTTGGGAGCTATAGAAAAAAGTGAACGAAAGTTGGAAAAAAGAACACAAAAAAAAGAATTTTTTTAAAATTGAATCAAATAAATTATATATATAAAAATATAAATTATATACATATATATATAAAATAAACGTAAAAGAAGGAAAAAAAAGAACCATAAAAGTTCTGGTTAGGCGACAGCTAAATCTGTTTTATATAAAGCCTTGAAATACGCTCTCTCTTACAATCCAGATAGCGAAGTTGGTGAGGACGGGTCGGTAAAAGTAAGTCAAATGACATATTTATTATGTATGTACTTGCCTGCATTTATAATAAATATACAAAGAGAAAATGATGTACTTATTTCATATGTACTCAATCAAGACATGTTGTTGCTAGATAAGTACTTACAGTGGACATACAGCTAATTGGTACACGCTGGGGGAGCAGCAGAAGAACTTGTTATGAACTAAGTTATCATCTCTGCCCCAAAATCTTAGATAAACATTTCCCTGGGAAAGTTCTGTTAAAAGCAAATAATTTCACACTGAATATAAATAAATTCTTATTGGATTAAATGCAACGCACGTCAGTTCTTATAATGTTCGCCTGTCAGTCGGTTTCGAAGTTATGAATTCTCTTATAACGTGGTTTCCTCTTTGATCACGAAGATAAACCTTCTGGACTTCAAGAGAACTGATTGAATACACAACTAGAGAAAGACGAAAGAGTGCGTCACACAGAACACGCATAAATATAGCGAAAGACGTCTCCCAGAAACTAAGCAAAGCAATAATATATAGAAAAAATATCATTAGAAGCACAAAAAATGCTACTAAACCTCTGCGTAAAATTTAATTTTCTATATAACAGTTGTTTTTTACGGCTTACCAACCTTATTAATTTCTTTAAAGCCAAAAAGTATTTTTAAACTGCGAGATTTGGAGGGGGTGCTAATAATAATTTTACTGTCCCAATTGCTACTAATTAACCCATAGCTGGGTGGGGACGATGTGGATTCATACCGTTGCCAAGGATATTTGCGCCTAAGTGAATATAACGGACCCGACTGGACTTGGAACACGGCCCACTGATTTTCAATTCTGTGCCGGTATTCATTTCACCACCCGCACATCCAAAGTTACAAATGAATGTTTAAAATACCATTGACAGAACATGTGAGCAATCAGGAAGCTCACACCAGATCTCAAGTAGATTTCATATACAGGGTGCGATGGATAAATTGTCGTCTAAATGACGCACAAAAAAAAATGAAGTCCGGAATGTACAACGGTTGAAACGTTGTGAATATGGCAATGAAGATGAGGATAACAGTCCGGATAATGTAAATAATGTTATGTAATCATAATACCTCATCTCAGAGATATAGACAGATATTGACTGAATCTGTCTTATCAGATTGCGAAATGAATGTTATCTTGAACAGCCACTCTTCTAGATCTTTTTACATTAATGCGTATCTCCACGGGTTTTTATCCCTGGACTTACGTTTTACTTAATTTTTATTAACGACCCTCCCGGTGTTATCAGTTCTCAATTCGATATCAATGCTATTTTTTTTTTTTCTTTTTTTAGAGATGATTTAGTGATATACGTCTTAATAATTAACCCATAGCTGGAAGAGAAGAAGTGGATTCATAACTTTCCCAAGGTTATTTGCGCTTAAGAGAATATAACGAACCCAACTGGAATTAGAACTCGGCTCTCCGATCAACAATTCCGGGCCTTTATCCATTACACCGCACGTACATCCAAGCTTACAGCACCTGGTATTCACAAGCGTTAATGCATCTAGGTACTGACCAGGCTCGACGTTGCTCAACTTTGCTGATCGTACGAAAACCGGTGTTTCAACGTGGTGTGGCATTAAGCCTCATTACTTTGTGGAACGCTATAATCTCAAACAATTCTTCGTGTCGATCATTATCTATTTTTCCTAATGTAAATGAGTTATCAAAAACGACAGTCGAAAACCGGAAATGGTTTAATAGTTTTATTATTTAGGTTTATTATAGATTTATTATTAGTTGGTACTGGGAAACATAATGAAGAATAGGAACTGGGGAAGAGAATATTTAGCCCTGAATGACTGTTTTCAGTACAGGCTGCTGCTGCTATTTGCTCCTCCTGCTACTCCTCTTGATGTAGGTGTAGTTTTATGCCATTCGTCCGACAGCAGAGTCCGAACTTGTAGAGAAATATTCTGCCTCATAACCCATATCCTCCTAATATTCAGTTGATACTTCTTTTTCTGTCCATATCGCCGCCCCATTCAGTTACACAGTGGTTCTTGCGTCTTGTACCGCGGAAACATTTTTTAATCTATAAATTAATAACTTTAAAAATATTTTTTAATATTAATTTTAATAATAATTTTTAATAGTAATTTTAATAGTAACTTTTTCATAGTAATTTTTTAATAGTAATTTTAAAAGAAATCTTTTTAAAAACATTTTTTAATCTATAGAATATGAACTGCAAGGAAAACAATACTTACAATCAGAAAGAATAACTTTAAACATTTTTTAATAGTAATTTTAATAGTAATTTTTAATAGTAATTTTAATAGTAATTTTTTAATAGTAATTTTAAAAGAAATTTTTTTAAAAACATTTTTTAATCTATAGAATATGAACTGCAAGGAAAACAATACTTACAATCAGAACGAAACACTTGAAATCTCTGTGACACATAATGAACAAAGAGTGCCTAGAGAATTTAACATTCACAGAATATTAAAAGGTAAGAGACATATTTGGAGGAAGCGAGTAACCTCTTTAAGAAGAACGTGTGAATCGATGGCAGTTCAAATATAACAGGGAGGAAAGGATTAAAATTATTTAGAGCAACAGATGACAAAATGTTGTGGGGGGTTATTATTGTCTTCATTCGGAAAAAAAATGGTCAAATCAATGAAGACCGTCACCGAGAGACAAATTGAATCTTCCGTCTTTGTTACTAAAGCTTTTGTGATCAAAATGGTTTTTGGCTTTGCTTTAAAAACAAATGCACACGCTTCTGAGTAAATATGTTGCAACTCCTACGCGGATTGTACGCGGGTTTTATATCATTATCGCCCTTGATACAAGCAACGACAGCTTGTTTGTTTCTAAATCTTTTTACTTCGGACAGCGATTTAACTATATCCTATTTTTTTGAAATGTTGATAAGTCAACAATTTCGAGAAGAATCAACGTCATTCGATGAGTTTTTCGGGATAATAATCTCGTTCGTTTGGTTATGGTTACGTAAAACAACGCTGATTCTTGCTATCGTTGTCAAAAGCTTCGTCGTGACTTATCTGTTTAGTTCAACTGGGAAGTAACGCTTTCCCAGAAACCAAGCCGCCAGTCTAAATTTTGATTTAATTTCTCCAGAGATAGACACAAAACGAGTTGGCGCAAACCATCTTGATTCTAGAAAGCTGAATATAATGATAATGGTGACTATACACTATTTACATTATTCGGTCTATTGTCCTCATCTTTGTCGACATATTTATTACAACGTTTCGGCCGTTGTACGCACCGGACTTCTTCAGGTGGTTGGAATGTCGAACTTAACCTTTTATTTCGCTCACTGTGATAGACTGTTCTAGTTCCACGTGCCATGTCTAATGGATGTCAGTTATCAGTTATCTTCTGTTAATTTCCCTCTGAAAGTTCTCCACTGCCTTAGCCGGGTATTGAACTCACACTCTTTGGGTTCTATCACTGGATCTAACCAACGCCTTTGAGGAGATCTGTGTATGAATTTCTGGGTATTATAAACCTAACGTCTTCAGCAACCATTTTTACCAGTGCTGATATTGCAATCTTTTTACTGTTATCACTTCATGTTTTTACCTGAGCTCATATTGCAATTTTTGTTGTTATTATCTCTTTTCTCTGGCACTCCTTATTACTGGTTCCCATAGTCCGAACAATGTAAATAATGTACATAATACCTCATCTCAGAAATATAGACAGATGGTGATTATAGTATTAGCCGTTCGTCTACCTTCAAATAAAAGGTTAGGAAGCCACCAATCAATATTGAAAAGAGTGACAACAGCTACTGGACTTGAAAAATCTATTTTCCCGAAAAAATATTTTAAGAGAAATATTTTCTAAATTACAGCCGAATACAGTTGATCATTAAATGAATACCAAATGTTTCCTTGTAGGGAAACGGCTAATATCATTACCATTTCCATTACAAGGAACTATCTGATATTCATTGACAGAACAGCCAGTAATACTTTCGGTTGGAACATAATATATATTTCTCTTAAAAAACAATTTTTTTGTGGAAAGTAGCTTTTTCAAGTCCAGTAGCTGTTATCGCTCTTTCAATTACTGATGGGGTTTTCCTTCTTAACACTTTTTTTTTTTTGAATTAGTGTGAAATCTCAACGAGCAACAGAGATGAAAATAAATGAGGATATATTTACGAACCCCACCAACCTCTACAGACTAACGCGTTCATCACGGGAAATATTTTTCGAATGCGCAATATGGAATCGATTGTGTTAAATGTACTGCTTTGTTCTAAGCATTTTATTTGCGTTCCTTATCAATTTCTAGATTTCACGGACGTCAGAAATTTCACTGAAGCTTAAAAATATGATTTTCAACTTTATACACTATAGGTGGGTTTGTGCAAAACGTACTGTGATGGAATGACGCCTTTAGAAATAGTGTGAGTTAAATAGGACTCAAGATAAACCTCTCCAAAACAGAAACTATGGTCGGGATTTGGAATTAAAGCAGTTCTGGCAAATACCTTGAATTCATCATAAAAATCCAGGATATGGAATTAATAAATGCCAAACATTCTTGATATCCCTGCGTATGAATCAACGATAAAAAATATTACCTATGAGAAAAAGAAATTTAACATCGAATAAGCTGTGTCAGAGGTAGTTTCACACAATTTCGCCAATTGCTGCAAAACAAAAGACAAACCTGAAAACTCGAGCCATATTCTTAAATAAACCCGTCATGTCTCGCACCTCCCGTCTGTGGAATTCCCTTCCCATTACTTGCTTCCCTGATAGCTATAATTTCCAACTATTCAAATGGAGATGCCGATTGACATTACTCTTTCGTCTTTCTCTAGTTGTATTTTCCTTTCTTTGATAAAACAACCACCACCCTATCCAGATATTTAAATTTCTGCTCTTCTTTGATCCGAGTATCTCCGATATACAATCCTTTTGCTCATATCCATGCACTCTGTCTTCTGGCAGTTGATATATAACACTTTCTTCTCGTTTTTCTTCACTACCTTCAGTAGGAGTTTCTGTAGTTTCCTTTCCCTGCCTACTATCAACACTGTGTAATCGGCATACCTTATATTGTTAAGATTATGGCCACCAATAATGAATCCTGGTAGGACATGTAGTTTTCTCAGAACTTTCCGTCATTACTGAAGACGACGCTTCCCCTCCATCTCTATCCATCGAAAAAAAGAAAAATAAAAAGAGAGGAAAGACAGAGCCCGCGCTCAGAGTTGCTTGAGGTGGGGCTCGGATTGCGCAGTCCTAGCCACATGCATTTAACTTCCCGAAAGACGGTTTCAGTGGCAAGGAGACAATCCGAGACGACCGAGGGTTTCTCCGAGAGTAGCAGCCGGCTACTTAACCGCCATCCAGCGCTCGGTGTTGCTTTGGTAAGATTAGTCTAAGTAGGGTCACCACGTAAAGGTTCCAGAGCGCCAACACCAGAACTGTACAGGTTTCATGTCTGGCGATAAGACACATGATTATCTTACACCCCTTTCTATTTTTTTATAACTCTTAAATTCGTTTTCTATCCGTATGCAGTCAGTTTGCTGCCAGTATAGATTCTAGATTATTCTAATATCCTTCTCAAATGCGTCAAGGTTTCGGGGAAGCCCAAACAGATCTCCTTGGCCTACTTTATCGAACACCTTTGCGTAATCTATAAAACACAGGTACAGGTATCTCTGTATTTGTATTGTTCTTTCTGATAATATTCTGTGCATAATTATGACATTCCTAGTTCCAGTATCTTTGACGAACCCGCACTCTTCTAATCCTATTTCCGGTCTGATTCTGCTGCGCGCTCTATTCATCACAATTCGGATATGTGGCTCGTTTGTGATGTAGTGCTATGAAAATACCGTTTCTTATGTCTTCCGGTATATCCCCAGTTTTCTAGATTTATTATTTCAGTGATCTTGTATATACTGAGATAGTCTAAGGCCCCCAACATCCCTATTACAATTCCGTCTGGCCCTGCCGCGTTGTTTCTTTTCAAGCCGAAACATATTTCCGGTTGTAGGCAGTTACTTACATGTACCGGTGTTCCCAATCGGTCCCCCATCTAAGTACTGATTGGAATGAGAACCTGCCGTCTTCAGAGTGATTTGATTCACTCACACAACTTTTCCTCAAGAATTGCTACTTAGCCGAACAGGCTCCCTTGTAGTTGCTTTCTGGAACACTTCAATGTTAACCATCTTCTTATGCCTTCCGATATATCCCCACTTTTGTAGATTTTATTTATTATTTCAATGAATTTGTATATACCGAAATAGTCTAAGGTTCCCAGCATCTCTATTAGAATTCCGTCTGGCCTTGCCGCTTTGTCTCTGTTAGATTTGGTCAATAATATTTCTGTGTATTTATCATTACTATTTAAAGTAATAGATTGTTGCCGCTCAAAATAGATCCATGCCTTTAGTGAATGGTGCCTTTAAGGTCCTTCCAATGATCTTTACTCAATTGATTATGAAGCAATGGTTAGCGCACGAGTTGCAAACAAGGTTTCTGCTGAATTTGATCCTCACTGAGTGCCCTACATTAGTGATGCCTGAAATTAAATTAATTTTAATATAATTGCCTTGCCATTGTAAAAACAAAAAGCTATTTCTAACAGATGCGACGTTGCAAGCCTGTCGCTATTTCCATGGAAAATGTTCGGGTGAGGCTTATTCCACCAGTTCAAACTTTTACAGAGTCAAATCACCCTCATTTCCTCCGTATTCGAATGTAAGAAAAAAAGTTCCACTCAGGGATTGATTGATTTTTATGGCTTATCAACCGTTTATGGGTTATGTAAAGATGAAACATATTTCGAGCTGTAGGAGGTTACTTACAGTACCGTTCTTCCGAATGGAACCTGCCTTCTTCAACGTGATTTGATTCAGACAGTTTTTCCTCAAGAACTGCTACTTTGTCGAACAGGCTCCCTAGTAGTTGCTTTCCGGAACACTTCTCTTCCCGACCTGGGACAATTGTTCTCCCCCTTTATTCTCACAATCTTAATTTCCTACCACTTTCTCACCCATTTATAGCCAACACCACATTCATCTTTATCATTCGAACTATAGCTCTCTACCTTGAGTGGCTCTTGAATCTAGAATTTCGTGAAATTTTGTATAAAATTGGTTAATGAGCTGTGGTCATTTGGAACATCACTGTGGTATCATGATCTATTAAGCTCAGTTTAGTAACTTTTAGGGCAACACAGTTTAGAGCAATGGTTAACGAGCTAACAGCGACTTTAATCCTCATTGTGTGTCCGTAAAAGTGTGACCTTGTGTTTGATTAAGTAAAGTTACGTCTGTATCCGTCATTAAAAGTAAAGGAAGGAGAATGGAAGAAAAACAGGCAGAATGAAAGAAACGGTAAGTTGGAATGGTAAATAAAAAAGATATTTAGAAAGCAAGAAACACGCCATTAAAAACATGTTTATCACATCAAACGTTGATATTATTATTATTATTATTATTATTATTATTATTATTATTGTTATTGTTAAGAAAAATTAACAAATAAAATAAAGAATGCGCTTTTATTTTTGTCGGGATTTTTTTTAACGGCGAAATAAATTTTGAACAAATGATAAAGAGGAAATAAAATGCAGTAAATTAGTAAAAAAAAAAAAAAGAAAGGAAAGAAATTAACAAATAAAAAAAAAATTTATATTAACTGATAATTCAAGAAAAACATTCCGAAAGTTTTAAGAAAAAAAACAAAATGAATACCAGAAATACAAAGAAGGGCCGATCAAAATGGAATCATTGTATCAAAAGTAAAAGCGATAGGAAGAGAAGACAACGCTAGAAGTGAAAAAAAAAGGAGTGTTAATAAACACGAATTTAAACAACAAAAAAAAAAAATAGGAAAGTCCCCTCTAAAAAAAAAAAAAAAAAAAAAATGGGTGTGTGATTGCGCATGTGCATGTGTGGAAAAACAAGACATTTAAGAATGGAATAAACAACGAAAGTGACAAATATCTAAAAAAAAAAAAGTGGTACAAAACAAAAAAAGATTAAAAAAAATTAAATGCTGGCGTTTGGCTTTTAAAAAAATCTGCATTTTCTCCATGACTCTTGAAGTACTTGAAAACAACTTGAATGTTTTTTCTTCGGTTCGACTCTTACATATTCACATCACAGTTTACTTTATATTAACACTTTACCAACAACAACTACGACTACTAATAACAATGTCAAAGAAATTAACGATTAAGCAACAGACAAAAAGAGGCCAACTTGGAACGCAAAATTAAAGCGAAAAATTGAGAAAGTCAGATGTGAGCTATCAATTTTAGATGATATTTCGAGGAATTCAAATGTTTCAACAGAGAAAAGGACAAAGCTCAAGCGGAAACATAAAATTAAAGCAGTAAATGAAATTTCACTATTTCAATTGAGCACTGTTGAAAGATAGTCTGATCTTATAAAAACAGTCACTTACGCTAATACAAAACTCTTCAGTAAAATAAATTGGACCACTCTGACTGTCGTTTGTTTACATTCCTAAAAACAATACGCTAGAATTAGCTGTTTCTCTCTGCCGAGTGATGATAGCTTAGTGATAGAAACTCTGGCTGACACCAGGTCGATCGGGTTTTGGTCCTTGAGGCATTCGGATGTCTAGTCGCACTGGTGAGTTGTGATACAGTGAAACAGTACTGTCTGCGAATGACATAACCAAGAAAATACTTAAACATAAATTGCAGTTAAAGGCACAGTGAAAAAGACGATATGAAAAGAGTTGTATTTTCTATCGATAAAATAAGATATGCCAAATGCAGCTCAATGAATTTGGAAAAGCTAAAGGAATATGATTCCAATGTAGAGTGGATCAAACGAGGCCAAGAATGAATGATAAACCTGTGCAAGATTAGAAAAATATAACCAAGGCAAGATCTAACAAAATCCCCAACTTAGAAATACCCAGAAAATGAAATATTCATCTTTTGGCTCTATCATCTGTCACCAAACAATAATAAAAAAAAAAACTTGCAAAACTTTATCAATGCTAATAACCCCAATGAAATGCCAGAATGGATCATGGAAAGTATAACATATCTTCTACGAAAAACGGTTGAAACAGATAATCCAAAAACTATAGGACAATAACCTGTCTGATCTAAATTGATCAAGTCTGTCCCGATGAACTGTACTTACTCTTATCTCGATGAAAACAATATTCTTGCCCTGGAACCAAAGGTATTTTGAAAAGGTTTATATGGCTGAAAAGAGCAACTACTAATGAATAAAATGATCCTTGAAAATTGCGGGAAAAAAGGTAGAAATCTCAGCGCATCTAAGGATAGATTACAGTAAAACCTTTGATAATATGACACACTCTTGGAATCCTTAAGGCTTTGGAAATGTAGGAAGTATCTTCGGTGATAGTAAATTTCCTTAAATATAGCAGAGACCTGAGGAGAACCACATTATACCTAAATCACACCAAAGGTACTGCCACTTCCAATGGTTTAAATATCAAACGTGTAATCATTCAAGAAGACTCCATATCGGCCCTTCTGTTCTGTCTGCCCTAAACCCCTATCTCGCATGAATTAAACGGTAATAACTATGAATACAAAATAAAAAAGGAAGTGTTTTATCACCTATTCTACATGGATGATCTCAAATTCTTTGCCAAAGACAACAATGAATTTAAGGGTATCCAGTTGATTGGAATTCAAGAAGCCAGAACCGAGCAGTTCCATAATAACTATGGATTCAAAATTAAAATAAAGAAGTGTTTAATCACCTGTTCTACATGGATGATATCAAACTGTTTGCCAAAGACGACAATGAGTTGAAGGGTATCCTCAAAACTGTAAAATGTTTCACTGACGACATCAGTATGGATTTCGGATTAGGGAAATGAGCAAAAGTAATATTCAAGAAAGGGAGAATTACAGAAACACAAGATTTTGTCTCAAAAATCAGGGAACTGAAAGAAAATGAAGCCTATAAATACATAGGAATCGGCGAAAGAAATTGAATACAACATACCCAAATGAAGAAGAAAATACGAAAAGAATATTACAGGCGTGTGTGCTTGGTGTCATATACTGAGTTGAATTCACAAAACAGAATATCAGCCATAAACACTTTGGCTGTCCTTCTGATGAAATATAGTTTCAATATCATTATATTAAATGAATGGATGTCAAAACGAGTAAGTTCCTAGTTTGCCACCGCATGCATCATCCTAAAGCTGATGTTAATCGTTTGCATGTCAAGATCCGAAGGAAGGAGAGGATTAGTTCAACTAGAACTCTCTTACAAAACCGCAAAGCTCATCATTCAAAGATGCCTGGAAATTATAGAAGACTGGATGATGACCTGTGTCAGAGAACATGAAAGAAATAAGACACTTTATTCAGTAATAAAGGAAAACGAACAAATACAAAATAGAATTTAAAGTGTGTGAAGACGTGCAAATAATTACACCTACTGCAGTGTCACCCCCCCACTAATAATAAGATCAAAAACAAATGCAAGTACCAAATACAAAAACGCTGGCAAGATCTTCATGGTCAATACTCAGCCCGTACCAAACAAACTGATGTGGACAAACACCTTACCCATTAGCGGTTATGTAATACAAGGTAAAAATGTGAAACCGCAGGTATTATATTTGCTGCACAGGGCTACTGCTTGTTAACTAGAAAATACGGACAAATACTGAAAAACTATTATTCCAAATGCAGATTCTGTGATAAATATCCAGAAAAAATTGACCATTTTACATCAATTTGCTCCGAGTTAGCACCCACTGAATATAAAAGCATGATTGAGTGAACCAATATCTGCAGTGGAAAATATGCAACTTTTACGAGAAGGAGAATGAAAGAATCTAGTATGAACATCAAGCAAACCCGGTTACAGAGATAGGATATGTAACAATTTTATAGGATTTTACAACACACACAGACAAAACAATCAGAGCTAATCGCCCAAAAATCGTGCTCAAAGACCACAAGAACAGAATGTATTTTTTATTGACATGGCAGTTCCTACAGATTGTAATGTATCTTTGAAAATCTTAAAAAAACAATCAAAATACAAGGATCTTGAAGTGGAAATCCCAAAAATGTGGTACATGAAGACATCAATAATTCCAGTTGTAGTTGGAGCACTCGGATTGATTGGAAAAGGTTCGGTTAGACTAAATGACAGCTAAGTACAAGTACAAGTACAGCTCACACATTACAAAGGGCTTTATATATGTAAAATGTGTGTGATTCTACGTGCTGTTATTTGTTCTTTGCAAAAATGATCTGTGGAAAATGTCATAAAGCTATTTCTGGCTTTAGATCAATTGTTGAGATCCGAAAGGAAATTTGTTTAGAACAGAAATCAATAATAATAATAATAATAATAATAATAATAATAATAATAATCTGCACTGGAAAATCTGCAACTTCTACGGGAAGGGAACTGAAAGAAACTGGTATGAACACCACCCAGACCCGGTTACGGAGATAGGGCCTGTTACAATTCTATGGGACTACACAATACACACTGACAGAACAAACAAAGCCAACCGCGCAGACATTGTTATTAAAGACCACAAACAAAAAAAAGTGTCTCCTTAATGATATGGCAGTCCCTGCTGACTGCAATGTATCTTTGAAGATCTTCAAAAAGCTGTCAAAATACAAGGACCTTGAAATAGAAATGTCAAAAATGTGGCACATGGGAACATCAACAATCCCTGTTGTAGTTGGAGCCCTCGAATTGGTTGGAAAGGATTCCAGTAGACTAATTGAAGGGGTTCCTGGAAGTCCATGCCTTAAAGAAATACAACAAATTGCTTTCACAAGTACAGCCCACACATTACGAATGGCTTTATCTATATATATATATATATATATATATATATATATATATATATATATATATATATATATATATTGCAATGTAAAGTGTCATAAAGCCATTTCTAACCTTAGGTCTATGGGCGTGGCCCAGAAAGAAATGTGTAAACCCTAGAAATCAAAGGAGATAAATAATAATAATAATAATAATAATAATAATAATAATAATAATAATAATAATAATAACTAGAAATACGGGTGAAAATCTCCCAGTCTTCTTATTTTAATATTTTGATGTTCTTTAATTCTGAAGTTAATGATGGAATAATCTCATGTCAAGTTGTATGACAATAAAATATTCGTATAAATTACCCTATCGCATCGTTAAATATCTGAGCTTAAAAACTTTAATAAAACTAACCGAAAACATATTTTGAAAATATTTTTATTAATAAATTTATTTATAAGTAAGGGTTTACAAAAGAAAAGATTTCAAATAGACAACTTTTCCATTTCGCTTAAAAATACGTTAAACACTTACTTGATACTTACCTGGTGTAGGGATCCATCCCTGTGCTGGTGGTATCACGGCTACGACTAGCTTAGACCAACTCTGACCAGCTTGGACAAGCTATGACCAGCTAAGACCAGCTTGGACTAGCAGCCCAAATGAAAATACTCGGGTCCCCTCGTTAAAAACTAACCTTGTGTCACAATCTGACTCAGTGGAGGGTGGGGATCAAGTAAATATCTACTTACTTCTTTCTTTATTTCTTTCTTTCTTTCTTTCTTTCTTTCTAACTGAATCCAAGTCGCGTCTTTGATATGTCATTCACCGCATTCAAAACGGAATATTTCATTTCTTTCTTTCTTTCTTTCTTTCTTTCTTCAGCTTCTCACTGAAACCAAGTAGCGTCTCTGATATGTCATTTTTGTGTTTACACGTGGTCAAAACGGAATAGCCCATTATTTATTAGGCACTGGCAGGGTGTAACGGTCGTGCGAACCAAGGAACTCCCCAAGCTGAACTATAACAGAATTGTAATATTAGATTTTAAGCCGGCTCTTCTTAGATATCGGTCTGTTTGGGTTCGATCCATATTAACGCTGATTTATTTCGAATTCTGCCTGTTTTTCTTCCCATTCATTATTATTATTATTATTATTATTATTATTATTATTATTTGCATTTATTATTATTATTAAGAGGAGGAGGAATTGTAGTGATAGTGAGAGGGCAGTACGTCAACAAAGAGATGCTGGCGTACAAATATCTGAAAGCCAATGTACTCATTGTTACAGTCTGGTAAGGGTATACCAGGCACATGCATCACAGCCAATATGAGCAATGTGATAACAAATTATTGATAAAAGATGCACTTAAACTTGAAGGTGGCTCCAGTTAGAAATACATCTAGCTCAGTTACCCTTGTCCGCTCAGATGTTGTCAAGTATCTTGATATTGCCCCAACTAGAATTGCTTGCCTCATCCTTCAAACTTAATGATTTTCCCTTACCACTCCCGCCAATGAACAGATAAGCACAGTGTATCAACCTTTATGGGACACGTTCAACCGCTTAATGCCAATCAACTGGCAAGCATATCTGTGATAGGAAATAAAATAGCCTTGTCAAAAATTAAAAAAAAAAAACAAAGAAAAGGGTAGATAAGATTCCTGCTTACACGAGAGTTTAAAAAAGTAGATACGGGTCGGCCCTGCAAGGAAACGCCCAGAAGGTGGCCTTTTATAGCGGTGGTTTTTGCTTTCTTCAGTGATTGCAGACAGTGTCAAAGTAAGAGGACTGGTTGATAAATAATGTATTTTATGCGTGTCGACGCTAACACTATAGACAGAAAAATGTTTTAAATATTTGATAGTGTATAAAATCCAGTTTAAATATAGTGTCAATCCGCTAACGTATGGTTGTGAGTAATAGTATTTATTAGCGTTGCATTACATTTAAAATCACTGATAACATTTTGGGCATCGAAATTCATATACATATGAAAGCGATGAAGCCTTGGAAGCGCTCAAACAACGCATTCATGGAATAAGATGAGAAAGGAGAACGCTTTCATGTATAGAGATAATCCCAGGCCACATTGCAGTCTGCATACGGCACACGCCTGAAATTCAGAATTCGTTGCCAACCCTCCGTAGAACTCCATATTGGCACCATAAGACTTCTAGCTGTATCCAGAATTGACAAAGGAATTGAAAGGTCAACATTTTTTTTTTCAGCCAATGCCGAAGTTGAATTTGCAAAGAGCAATTACATCAAAAGAAAACGAAAGGAATTTTTCTTCATGGACTGAACGCAAAAAAATATCTAGCACTAAACAACGAATATGTCTAAAAATAAATTGGTTACTTTGAAGTTAACATATTTACTTCATTTTCGTGGTTCTACAGAAAGATACTGAGAATTCACGTAGCGAGTAAGCCACGAGAAAGCCTTAAAGGAAATGGCAAATGAAAAATCACTTCTACTCAAAATAAAAAAAAGACACTTCATATTTCTTGGACACATAATGAGGAAGGAGGGATTGGAAATCTTAACACTCACATGTCATATTGAGAGTTTGTGTGAATGGATGGAGGAAAAGAGTGTGAGAGCCTTAGCAAGGGGAGAAAAACTGCCACAAGGAATAAAAGTTGTATAGATCCATGATCGCCTATACTTTATTTTCATACAACTTTCATTGTTGTATTTAGTCTAAAAGTTGTTTTATAGGATTAGAAACCTTAGTTGTCAATAAGACAAGGATGTATCGTCTTCCCAGATTTAATAATCCTCTACAGCGATGCTATCCCAAGATAACTGGAGCCTCTACTAGGATTAATTCTCAGTTGGCCTAATCTTAATATAAGACACGCAGATGACACTGTGTTGATGGCCGGCCTGGGAAGAAAACTACCGGACCTCCTAGACAGGGTAGCGAAAGAAAGACAGAAAAAAGGACTAACCATGTATTGCAAGAAGACAGAAATGTTTATGAGCAAAACCAAGATGCGAATGACAGATTAGAGATATAGACATCAAGCTGGTACAAAAGTTTAAATATGTGGGAACTGTCCTAACAGAGGATGGAAAATGTGACACCGAGATCCGAACAGGTATTTGACGACCAAAAAAGGCAATCCAAAAGACAAGCAGGAAGCGGAGAAACAGAACAATTTCGTTCGAAACAAAGAAAACATAGTTGTGTGATATGGTAGTCAATGTTGGACAAACTCCACACGGATGAGGAAAAAATTAGAGGCAGCAGAAATGTGGTTCTACAGAAGGATACTGAGAACTTCATGGACGGACCGAGTAGATATAGCAATATGAGCCAAGCTGAGGTTTGGTTAACTTTGACGCACAACTCGATACGGAACAATTACTTTCGACCGATGACTATAAGTTATTAGATTAAATTTCAGAGTAAAAGTGCAAGAAGCCCAGAGTGAGAGTAAGTGACGACGGAAGATTAAATACCTTTTAGACGAAGATGACAAGACAAAGGAAACTGTCCATCCCGCGAAAAGGGAAAAAGTCGTCCTCGCATAATGGACATAGACGACGCATGCTAAGATGCCCCTCACCTCACTTACGCCTCAACCCTACTACGTAAGAATAAAATCTGGTTTACTGTTAGCAATTTTTTTGTTCTTTACACTGTGGCCGAAAGGTAATTTTTAAGCAGAAAGAAACTGCACCCAGCCAACGAACGTGATGCCTGATCTGAACTGTAACGCAAAATAAGCAACAAAGAAGTCTTAAAGAAAATGGCAACTGAAAGAAAACTCCTGTTCAAAACCAGGAAAAGACACTTGATATATTTTAGACACATAATGAGAAAAGAGGGTTTGGAAATTTTAACACTCACAGGGCATATTCAGAGTTTGTGTGAAGGAATGGCATAACAGAGCGTCAGCCTTAGCAAGCGGAGAAAAAACTACTAATGGCCAGAAGGAGTAAGTAGTTGTAGAGATCCATGATCGCTTATATCCTGTAGGGATACAGAAGGATATACTTTCAACGTTATTTGCAATGTCGTGCCGCCACTTATAGAGCTGTTCTTTGACAGCTCTCTGAGTAAAATTTCGTAGGGGTTGATACGAAAAGTTTTATGACGAACACTTCAATGTGCTTTTCATTAAATAATGTCTTCTCCAGCAGTGAGCAAGTGAGGTACTTATCAGTTGTTGCAAGGTCAGGTAAAACATTTCATGCCTTTATCCTACTCTATCGCTATTTCCATGGAAAGTGTTAAGGGATCTTTTCAATAACTCCCCACAAACTGTGCCACCTAGTTCTCATTTTGCAACGGCTTACAGTCGTATTACGTTGAAACAGTATTTCTCATACGATCAGAGCAACGTCAAACCTGGTCGGTACCAAGATGGCGACCGTTTCGGATACAAGCAAGGTTGGTTTGTGAGTGAAATAATGGATAGTTCATCGAATTGAGGAATCGGAGAGCCGAATCAATTCCAGTCAAGTTAGTTACATACTTGGGAACAGTACGAATCCATCTCTTCTCATTAAATAATTATATAGGCCATACTACAACACGCTTGACATGAAAACTCACACTACACTTTTCTGACCATAGCTCAATTAGGACTCACTTAAATACCCATGGAGACCTACCAGACCTTAGTCGTAACATATTTGTTAAAAACACAAATATAAAAGCATAATCTATATGCAAAAAAAGGTTAAAAATAATGGAAGCCTTATTAATAAAAACGGAAAAATCTAACACTCAATCACATCAACTATGAACATGGACGCAATATCTTGACCGTGTTTTGAAAATGGAACATTATATAAATACATACATGCAACAAGCTATTTCTTGTTAACAGTTAATATATTTCAGCCTTGAAAATGGCTAAATGTATAGCCGAAAGCGCTTGTATAAAAATAGAAATTGGGCAGTTTTTATATAATTTTTCATCCGAAAAGGAAAAAAAAAATAGATCACATGAGAAATTGTATAAAAAACTAAATCAAAGCACCAATCTGTCGTATTCAATGAAATGTGCATAAAAGAAGGATTGCTGCTTAAATACACAAGTAGAAGTGGTGTTTCTTGGGCAAGATAGCCTGACGGAGACGGAGTCCAACCCTCTCCAAGCCGTCTTGAAGACAAATTTTTCCTACTCTTAAACCAGTTGCCGCCCAAGGCTATAGAACCCGGTCTGTCCTACTATTTATATATAGCTGGAGGGAAAAAGAAGAGGATTAATACTGTTATGGGGTTCACCCCTTTTTCATATAAGTGGACTCTACCAAGTGTACCTGGACTGCTGCCGTTAAATACCCAGAGTTACAGTCAGTGAGGGTAGTCAATAGTCGGAAGTCGGATAGAGAGAGGATATACGGAGAGTCAGAGAATATACGAACGGAGATAGTGTGAGGTAACCTCTTGTAGAAGTCAGTTACAAGCACGTAGACTCTAAGGAAGTCCTATTTCGAGACTGTATATATCTATCTGTATTTGCTACTAACCACGTTCCTGGACTTACTAACAGTATTACTCTTTGTATGATTGTGTAAATACATTTTATTTCTTATATTTAATTATTGCGTTTGTCATTCCTTGGAGACCGAATTGATCTCGGAATCCACAAGAAATACCTTTACCAATAAGTAGCGCGCATATATAACATATAAATAATATATATAAAAATTGCATATATATAAATAAATATATATATATATATATATATATATATATATATATATATATATATATATTTATTTATTTATATACGTACATATTATATATATATATATAAATATATATATATATATATATATATATATATATATATTGGTTTGTGAGTAAAAATTGTATAAATGGGTACAAAGAGAAGATGACTTCAAGAAACGTAAAGATTAAGTAGAATTATAAAATAAAATAAAACGGGAAATTGAAATCGAAAGGAACTCAGTCAGGGGTGTGGTCCGTTGAAGAGGGAAGAAATACAAAAAAAAAAAGAACCCTCCCCCCCCCAAAAAAAAACAAACGCTAACGAAAGAAAAGCATTTATCAGAGTTGGAATTTGGATCGGGTTTGGCCAAGAGTCGAGGATAGATGCTGTCTATTCGATGTGATTGTTGCAAATAAAATGTAACTGTAGGGTCGGGGCCAAAAGCACTTCTCGTTCCCAACCACCAGACGGAAGGCAGACGTCGGGACGGGTCCTTCTCCGACAGAGAACTTGCAAGATATAGAAAATATTTATCTCAACGAGCACCTGGCTATGGAATCACAAATACTGCGAGACACGATATTGGGTGGGGAATTTTTCGGCAAGACTTTTATGTCGCTTCGTCTGATAACCAGTTACATCAAAAGAGATTTTATATATATATATATATATATATATATATATATATATATATATATATATATATACTAGCACGAATATACGTATGTTTATTTGGAGCTATACCAGTGTGTGTGTGTGTATATATATATATATATATATATATATATATATGTCTCTGTGTGTGAGTGTGCTTGCGTGATGTGCGTAATACATGTAATCTTGTGTATGTACGAATCCTATTGACAGACACACATACACACATCAAGATTTCATATAACTTTAGATGAGTGGACGTTGAAAAGTTCTAAGCCCGACTAAAAACAGATTCTGTTATTTAGTAATTCGTCCATAATTTTTGGATCGGCCCAAGAATTATCAGATGTTGATGTTACTCAATATATATATATATATATATATATATATATATATATATATATATATATATATATATGTATATTTTGGCAGCATGTTTTCATTGAGACATGTTTCGTTGAATAACTTAGACAAGTTTTGTTTACTTATTTCCAATTGGATCCTTTCAGATTTACAAGATGTATCAACACAGTAATTTTCTCTCTTCCTTTCATAATGACACCAAAAAGCATATCCGTAAATATATATATATATATATATATATATATATATATATATATATATATATATATATATATATTACCAATTTGTGTCTGGTAAGGATAATTACAAGGAGAAGATTCAGGGAGAGCTCAATGTAAACAACAGAGCATAATAATAATAATAATCACGAAGAAAACCATTCATTTCCGTTATAATTTATTTCCTGAATATCACTATGCAGTCATTTCTTCAAATCAAATTTTTTTTAGTAAAGATTAAATAAAATGATGAATACATGATATTCATGAAATAAATTATAACCGAAATTAATCTATATATATATATATATATATATATATATATATATATATATATATATATATATATATATATATAAGTATGTAAATAGTATAATATATATATATATAAGGTTAATAGTGAATCTGACCACGAAACAGTAGTATTAAAAATACACGTGTAAAAAAAAAAACAAGAGTAAAAAATAACATGTAGAGCTTTTAACTTTAAAAATCAGGAGGTCATTCGAATCCGTTACCTTGGTTTCAACCCCACGGTATCTTCAAGCGGGTTTTTTATCAAATGACCACCTAACGCTTTTTTATATATTTTTAAACAACTAAAGAACGCTACATTATTATTTTCAAAAATAAATAAACAAAACCACTTCTTTGGGTGTAATGGAGAAGGAGGATGTGAAGAATGAAGAAGAAAGAAATCTTCCATGAATCTCGTACATTCATAACTGCTCATTGGTGTATCGAATGTAAACAAATGACGTCATATATTACGAAATGGACAAAGTCCGACAATTTATTTAAGACATTTTTTTATGTTTAACGTTCTTTTTATAGATACAAGTATTTAAGTAAATGCTCTGTTTATAATAAACAGTATTAAATAACATTTACCGGCCTGAATGTCCTAGAAATTTTCATAGAAAATATTCGTCCTTGGACAGGATTCGAACATGCATCATATACGGAACCGTCATTTACGCTGACGTGCCTAACCGATCGGCCACCAAGGATCGTTCGGTAGACAAGGTTGAAGTTCATAAGCAGTAAATTCGACCTTGTCTACCGAACGATCCTTGGTGGCCGAATCGGTTAGGCACTTCAGCGTTTATAATTAAAATTATTTCACTGCTATTTAAACAAAGAGCTATAGTTTTTATTCATTTCCTTTTTAAAATGACAACCTCCAAATGGCGGCTTCTTTTCGCCGTACACAGTTGAAGACGATGATTAAAGCCGTTCTACGCTCCGGCCTTCTTCAGGTAATTGGAATTTCGATTCGAAACCTTTATTTCGTCCACGTGCTACGCTTCTTCGGATGTCTCAGTAAATTCCATTTAACTAAACAAGTTTTTGGTTTACCACTAACCAGCGTCTTTATCTACTGGACCACGTGACCTTGAGAACATTTGTGTATAAATTTCTGGGATTATAAACCTAATGTCTCAGTAACTGTTTTTTTTTTTAACCAGTACTCATATTACAATTTTTTCGTTTTTATTATTCCATATTTTTTACTAGAGCTTATATTATAAAAAAATAAGAAGGCCGGAGCGTACATCGACCGAAATGTTTCGAATATGGCAATGAAGATGAGGATAACAGTCTGAATAATGTAAATAATGTAAGTAATCATAATACCTCATCTGAGAGATCTAGAGAGATGATTAAAGCATTGAGATTTTCAAGAGTTCGAACGCTTCGAGGTCTTCTAAATGGCTTTTTTTAAGTGCTGAAGTTTGGCCCTGGAGGATAGCATCAGCCATGCCGTTGGAAGTTAAAATGGTTATCTAAAATTAAAACAGAAGCTTAGATATGGTGGCGTTACATTCAAATCTAGCATGAAGAGGAATAAGCCCCCGTCATGTTATGTCATCGAAGACGCACAACAGACGCTATGTATTGCTGCCCGCCTAAATCGACGCTAATTTTAAAACCATGAGATGTGGAAAGTGTTGACGTTTGGAACAGCTTCATCTGGAAGTGAAAATCACTTTTTCGCGCAAACCATGTGAAGAGATACCTTAAATATTATTGATGAAAACGAAATCAGTTTCATGATAAAAATTGATGGCAATCGATTCTATTTTCTTTTTTTGTTTTGATTGATTTGTTTTTACGGTTTATCAACCTCTAGAATATTCTGCAAATAGAAAAACACAATGATAAGTACAGTTTTATGGCAAAGAGCCGCTTCATGTATCAAAACTATGGTGGCCTTTCTTATCGGACTTAGCATCATGTTCTTGGCTACTTGGAATCGCCACCCAAATTCATCGGACATCAGCTTAAAATAAAATCTATGGAATGTTATAAAAAAGAGTTTGCACTAATGAAAATCCCTCTCATATCAGATGAAAGAAGTACCAAAGATAATCTGGTCACAAGAAGTCAATGCTGATCTGCCCAAAAGATTTTTCAAACACAGTCTTCCAAAGTCAAGGCAGCAATCAAAAACACCTACTTTGCTTGTAACCAATAACTTTTCTCGTTGTCTGGATTAATTTTATTACACATAATAAAAAAAATGTAATATTTTCAAATTGGGGTTTCCAAATGTTTACAATGCCATTTCTATAAATATTTTCATGGCAACTTCTCTGAGGCTATTTTTCCTGCTGTATTAAATTACATAAATTAAAGATTGCTACTAGATTGACATCTTGCTCCCACCCTTTGTTGAAATAGGTAAATGCAATCGCCACTTCTGCTCCAGCAGTTTCTTTTGATACACTTCCGACCTGTAAAGATCCTTTCTGATTTATTGCTTCCCTGATCATCAAAAATTTAAATGGAACGCCAACGCCCCCTTCTGTCTTCATGCCACCCGTTCATCTTTTGTCCTTGCGTCAATGCTCCCTATTCTCAGTCGTCTCTTTCACTTTCCTGGTAAATCACTACGTAGGCGTATCAGTGGCATTCCCGCCTTCTTTGGGGTGAAATGAATATTGTACATAGTGATTTTCCAAGCATAGCTTAGAGGTGGCACAAGGCCGAAATTAGGAGGCAATCAATGAGAATCGAACTCACTACTCAGTCGTAATTGTTCTAACCAGACAAGCTCGCTAACAATTACAATATATATATATATATATATATATATATATATATATATATATATATATATATATATATATATATATATATATATATATATATATATATATATATATATAATTTAAATAAAAACAGACAACTTTAAGGTTCCATGTAATAAGTTAACAGTCCGTTAAGTTAACCGTTTAAATGTGTCAGTGTTTGAACCTCCTCAAGTTATTTTATGAAATAGAAATATTAAATGACATCTAACTCACTCATTCTATAGCCTTGGATGGCAACTGGTCTAGGAGAAGGACAATAAAAAGTGTGGATGGTCATGCACGAAACCTTCACCAGTATAAACAAATGTCATGTCCTGTTGTTGGGCTGTCGGCTTCCTAGGAACTGATCTGCTTGACCCTCATACGTCGAATTCGACGGGAGAGTCGAGTATATATGTATATATATATATATATATATATATATATATATATATATATATATATATATATATATATATCAGGTAGACACGAAAACACATGCAGTAATAGATAATGTCTCGGAGAGCCGGATTCAAATTTCAGTGTAGTTCGTTATATTCACTTACGTGCAAATGCCCTTGATTAATATATGGATCCATTTCTTCAGTACAAATAGCAGGTAAAACTCAGTCCTATAGCCTCTGATTGGACTCTAGGTCTCTGAATGCAAAACCAGAGTGATCGAGTGGTTGGCGACTGAACCGGTTCCCCCAATAATCTTGGTCAGGTAAATGGAACTCCAGCAGCACAACAAAACAAGAGCTGTTAAAGGGCGGATGAATTCCTCAGCGCCAACGCCCATCCACCTCAGCTATGGGTTAAAACACCTCAGCTATGGGTTAAAACACCTCATCAACCCACAATGTGGTGAGTACGGCTACATTCCCGGAAGACATGGTCCATCAAAGAGGGTTTCCTCCGATATTAATGAGATGGCACTTGATTTGAAAATATATATATATATATATATATATATATATATATATATATATATATATATATATATATATAGATAGATAGATAGATATTACAACAAGGTTCACCCTGTACAAGCCCCGAGTGTCACACGAGTTATAGGGTGAGATTAAGGGGTATTTTGTATGGATTAGAGGGGAAGATAACGATTAACTCTAAAGTTGAACAGATTGAGATTGTTGTAATCGGAGGAAACATCTTCATAGGAATCTGTTACACATGGCAGTGATTCGCAGGAAAAAAGATATTTGAGTTGAACTTACTTCTCTCCGATGGAATACGGAGAGAACGTGGGTAGTTTCCTACTATGTAAGTGGCATGGCGAGTCCTAGCCGTAAAGGTCAGTCCAAGCCACTTTCCTTGGTAGTAGCGATAGACCAGATTCTATAGCCTACATCACACACACACACACACACACACACACATATATATATATATATATATATATATATATATATATATATATATTAGACTTTATAAGCTCATAAGTGGATAACTCCTGAAAATGGTTCCACAACATGTCCAAATCGTTTACTAATTAAGTGCTGCAACTTAGATTGTGTGTCACTAGTTAATTTTCTTAAACATTTAGAATAAATTGAGCCCACATAATGAGAGAACCTAATCTATCAAAAAATGAAAGGCGAATAAAACGTTCTCTGCGAAGAATAATTATTATTAATAATTAGAATAATTGATATTATCAAAATACTTGATAAATTTCTTCTTATTAAGACAAGAGTAAGAAAATTAAAAAAAATTAATTGTAAATTTCTTCAAGCCTGTATAGAAAATCCTGTTTACCCTTCCTCTTTTCTGTTGCGAATTAGGATTGCAAAACTTCATCCAGGTTTTAAAATTGAGGAGATTTTCATGAGAGATTCTATTCAGTTTTGTAAAAATAGAATCCTTCAACTGACCCGTGATTTTATTATTTTTCGTAGAGAATGTTTTATTTGCCTTTTATTTTTTGATAGAATTAGGTTCTCTCATTTTGTTGGCTCCATTCAATCTAAAATTAACGAGTGACTGACACACAATCTAAGTTGCAGCACTTAATTAGTAAACCAATTTCAGGAGTTATCGTTAACTTCTCCACCTATGAGCTTTCTGAGCTAGAGTCTAATATATATATATATATATATATATATATATATATATATATATATATATAGCATGGCAGACTGGGTTCTATAGACTTGGTTTCGCGAGCGGTCTAGGAGTAAGACAACTCTGAATTTAAAACCGGCGGGGGGTCATCTGGAGACATTGTGTGATAATGTGCAACAGTTCTCTGTATTCGGTTCTCTGGCTATTGGTTCTATGAACTGAGCTGCTTGACAACGGAAGAGTCCAGTAATATATATATATAAAGTGTAACCCGGATATAAGAGACCCTGATATAAGAGAAACCCGGATATAATAGCGATTTTCTCTGGTCCCAAATTAGAGCCATACTTACCTGAACAAATTAGACCAAACCCGGATATAAGAGAAAACATTCTTCTCCGTTCCCGACAACTCTCTTATATCCGGGTTACACTATATATATATATATATATATATATATATACTGGGTGCATATATGTTCAAGAAAATTCTATTTCAGTTGAGCTCTCTGGGGGAGGAAGTGTGGGTTTGTAAACAGTGACTATTACGGCTAAAAATGCAAGACTCTTCAGTAAATCGAATTGAGCTCTCTCAGTCACTGTGTGTTTATCTAAAAATAAATACGCTTAAATTCACCTTCATCTCTACTGTGCGTCAACGACTTAGTGGTAGAATTGCAAACTGACGCCAATTCAGCCGGGATTCGATCCTAGCTAATGGCAAATGACGTTAGTCACACTGATGATCTGTGATACAGCGAAACAGTCTGTTTCTAGACTAGATGACAGTGTATATATATATATATATATATATATATACTATGGGTAACAACATAGTTGTCCAAATCGTGTAACACGAAAATTGTTAGATTAAGCTCTGAAGCTTTGTATCTTAGAAATGATTAAAGATATTTTACTGGAATACTCCGGTGTTTTTATAACACTATTGGACTCTACTTTGAGCAATAAGAATGTATAATTACTCTCCAAGCTTTACAGAAGAATCGTGATCAAATCAAAATGACATGTTCATCATTAATTCATCACAGCTAAGGATCGAAAGCTCATGAAGAATTGATATAAAGTTCATATATATATATATATATATATATATATATATATATATATATATATATATATATATATATAATTCTAGGACCATTTTCCAAGTTATTCAAGATGATCTTCGCCCTATCTAACCTTCTAACTTTCTGTCCTAGAGTAACAAGGTACCTCACAGGTTTCACGTACGATTTAATTTTCAAGTTTTTTTTTCACTACTCTTTGCACTGTCATAGTTGAATCTCCTTTCTGGCGTGCCAAACGTCTTATGGATTGAGTTGGATCTTTTCTAGTTGATCTCTTTAGCTCTAAGTGTAAATGATCTTCCTTTTTCTACTGTTCCCTCTTTTTCAAATTTATTCGCTGTTTTCTTAGTGGCTCTTGAATGGACATTGAAGATAGAAGACAGTATGAATGTTTGGTAACATTACTGAAGACCTGCATGATCATTTTCCTCTTACAATTGCTCAGTTAAATAGACAGTAGGGCTGACACAAAACCATTTTACATTATTCTCTTTCTACCTGAATAAGTCGATATTTGTCAGCAATGCACACCACACACCACACACACACACACACACACACGGTTGTGGTGTTAGGTAGCAATTTCAATATGTTTTTATTATAATCTCTTATCCAAACTGGCTTGGTTAAATAAACATATATATATATATATATATATATATATATATATATATATATATATATATATATATATACTCCCAGACAACTTCAACCCCTGAAGATGGTCTCAGATGAGAATGAAAGTACTTGAGAAGATAAAAACTATTCAAAAGAATATTTTGGTATTTTTCTTACTCAATTTTCTAAGTCTACGAAAAAATTAATCCGAGATCTTGAAAGGATCACAACGAAAACTAATCTACATGATATGTCTAAATTATTTAACCAAACTTGTCTATATATATATATATATATATATATATATATATATATACATATATACCTCTATCTCTGCCTATCTAGCTATATTTACGTGTGTGTGTGTGTACATTGTCTATTAATTCATGGTAGCTGAGTCTTTCATCTGACAGATCGTAAATGATGTATCTTTGTTCCAGGGCCATTCGAATACTCTTCGTGCCACGTGTTACGAATATAAATCAGAGGCGTCAGTTCCCTCTTTAGAACCGAAAGACCAACCGACCGACTTGCTGAACCCGTTCCCCCGCCCGACCCTGCGTCCACTTTATACTCTGGCCGCTGGAGAGGACCTGGTGCTGATGAGGTCGGGTGGTGCGTATATCTTCCTCTTGCTTCGTCTTTTTTCTCCTTTTTTTTTTACTGATTCACTGCCTTCATTGCTCACATACGATGTGCCTTACATTTCTCTCTCTCTTCTATATCTCTCCACCTGACTCTCTTCTTTCTCTCTTTTTTCATTTTCTTTAGATCTCTTTTCTACTTATCTCTCTCTCTCTCTCTCTCTCTTCTATATCTCTCCACCTGACTCTCTTCTTTCTCTCTTTTTTTCATTTTCTTTAGATCTCTTTTCTACTTATCTCTCTCTCTCTCTCTCTCTCTCTCTCTATTCTATCTCTCCCTCTCTCTCGTTTTTCTTTTTCTTTTCATTTCTTTTCTACCTATCTCTCTCTATTCTATCTCTCCTCTCTCTCTCTCTCGTTTTTCTTTTTCTTTTCATTTCTTTTCTACCTATCTCTCTCTATTCTATCTCTCCCTCTCTCTTTCTCGTTTTTCTTTTTCTTTTCATTTCTTTTCTACATTTCTCTCTTTTATCTCTCTCTCTCTTTCTCTTGTTTTTCCATTTCTCCTCATCTCTCTTCTTCCTTTCACTCTCTTCAATCTCTCCTCTTGTTTTTCGTTTTCTTCACATCTCTTTTCTACCTTTCTCTCTCTCTCCTATCTCTCCTTCTCTCACTCTCTCGCTCTCTCTCTCGTTTTTCATTTTCTTATCATCTCTTTTCTACCTTTCTCTCTCTTCTATCTTTCTTCAATCTCTCTCTCTCTCTCTCATTTTTACTTTTATTCCCATCTCTTTTCAGACTTTCTCTCTTTTCTATCCCCCATCTCTCTCTCTTTTCCTTAACTTCTCATCTTTTTCTCCTTTTCTCTCTCTCATATCTTTCGAGTTTTTCATTTTTTTATCACCTTTTTTCTACTTTTCTTTCCCCCTCACTCTTCTCACTCTCTCTCTCTCTCTCTCTTGTTTTTCCTTTTCTTCTCATTTCGTTTCTACTTTTCTCTCTTTCTTCTAGCACGTCTAACCCCTCTCTCACTCTTCTTTTTTCCTTTTCTTCACATCTATTTTATACGTTTCTCTCTGTCTCTCTCTCTTCTATCTCACCTTTTCTCGCTCTCTTTCTCGTTTTTTCCTTTTCTTCTCATTTCGTTTCTACTTTTCTCTCTTTTTTCTATCACGTCTAACCTCTCTCTCACTCTCGTTTTTCCTCTTCTTCTCGTCACTTTTCTGCCTTTCTCTCCCTATCTCTCTCGCTTTTCTTTTCTATTCATCTATTTTATAATTTTCTCTCTATTCGACCTCTACCGTTCTCTCTCTATCTCTCTCTCTCTCTCTCATACAAGTTTTCCTTTTTTCCCACCTCTTTTCTACCATTCTCTCTCTTCTATCTCTCCTCCCTCTCACATTTCCTTCTTATCAACCCTTTTCTATCTTTCTCTCTTTTCTATCTCACTCTAATTTTTTCTATCATTTTCTTCTCTTTTTTAATTTTCTCTCTATTCTCTCTCCCTCACTACCTCTCTCATTTTCCTCTTCTTCTAATCTCTTTTCTACATATATCTTTTTCCATCTTTCCCTCTCTCTCACACACGTTTTTCCATTACTTCGCTTCTTTCTTATTTTCTCTTTATTCTTTCTCTACCTCTCTCTCTCTCTCTCTCTCTCTCGTATCTCACTGTCTCTCTCGTTTTTTTTCTTATCATCTCTTTTCTACCTTTCTCTCTGTTCTCTCTCTCTCATTTTCATTTTCTTCTAATCTCTTTCTACCTATATCTCTCCTCTCTCTCTCTCTCTTTCACGTTTTTTCCTATTTCTTCGCTTCTCTTTTCTTTCTTTCTCTCTATTTTATCTCTACCTCTCTCTCTTTGTTTTTATCCTTTTCTTCTCACCTCTTTTCTACCATTCTCTCTCTCTTCTTTTTCTCTGCCTCTCTCTCTCTCTCTCTCTCTCTCGTTTTTCATTTTTATTTTTTCTCATCTCTTTTCTGTCTCTCTATTCTATCTCTCTCCCAATCTCTCTCTCTTTCTTTCTCTCTCTCTCTCTCTCTCCTTTTCCTCCTCATCTCTTTTCTACCGTTGTCTCTGTTTTTACCGCTCTCTTCATCTAGCTTATCACATTCACACGATCTTTCCTTTTTCTCTTTCCTCCTCCCTCTCCACCATTTCTTAATCTGTCTCTTTTTCTCTCTATCGTTCTCTAAATCTATCTCTTTTTTCTTCTCGTCCTCTCTACCTTTTTCTTTTCCTCTCTCGTTTTGTCTTCTTTCCTTTCCTTTTCTCGCTATCTTGATCTATTTTATTTCTCTTTCTCTCTTTCCCCTTCGCTTCTCTGTCTCTGTCTCACTTTTTCTCAATATTTTTGTCTCTCCATCCCTATCATTTTCTCTTTTTTTTCTATCCCTATTCAGTCTCTCTTTATACTTTGCTTTTGCTCATTTCTCTCTCTTTCTCTTCACTGTTTTCTCACTATCTTTCTCATTGCCTATCTCTCTTTCTCTCTTCTCTCTCTCTTTTGCGCGCGCGCACACACACACACACACACACATACACAGATGTATACCGAATTGAAACCAAATATGGATTCAAATCGGACAGAATTATAGAATAAGGAAGAAATAGGAAACGTTTATAAATTTAATGTTTCTATTTTATTTAAGCTTCATCAGATATTTTAGAAAGTTAGTTGTTGAATAATAATTGGTGAGGTCGTAAATGAAAGCGAAACATGTTCAATTGGCAAACATTTCCTGTTTGTTGCTTATTCTTTTAACACACACATACACACACAGATATATATATATATATATATATATATATATATATATATATATATATATATATATATATATATATATCTGTGTGTGTGTGTATATATATAAAAAAGAACGTTAATCCTAATAAGGAATAAGAATTATTACCGTTTGTTTTTACTTTTTAATCCTGAGATGATTTTTTTTTTTTTTTTTTTTACAAAAAGCTGTCTTGGGTGATAATGAGTCTGTATATATATTCTCTTTGTAATAAATTACTGTAGTTTTTTTTTTATCTTAGCCGGACACACCCACACACATACAGACAGACCACTGCCCTTTATATATGTATAGATGGCTGAAAAATATGAATAAATTGTCAATAATAAACTGTTATTCAGAGATCTTCCGATCCTTAACTATGATTAATTAATGATGAACATCTCATTTTCGTTCATGATCGAATTCATCACGATACTTCTATTAAGTAGTAAGGAGTAATTATCCATTCTTAATTGCTCATAGTAAATTCCAACGGTGTTATAAAAACCTCGGATAAATCCAATAAGATATCTTTAATCATTTATAAGATCCGACGGTCCCTAAAAATTGTACAATATTGATGTTACCGGATTTTGACAAATTTGCTGTTACACACGGTATACAAATATATATATTTGACCGAATGATTGCGCTCAACCATGAAACAGACCATCGTCTTTTAGTATTATATATATATATTCTAATTATTACAGTGAACGAAATTTTGGGTCAACCTAACATACATATATATATATAAGACATTTTTATGTTTATACATTCTTTTTATAGATACAAATATTTAAGTAAATGCTCTGTTTATAATAAACAGTATTAAACAACATTTACCGGCCTGAATGTCAGAGAAATTTTCACAGAAAATATGTGTCCTCCGACAGCATTCGAACCTGTATCCTATACTGAACCGTCATTTAGCTTGACGTTACCGATTTGGCCACGAAGGAGCATTCGGTTACCAAGGTCAAATTTTCTGTATTTAAACTTCAATCTTACAATCTTCTCACGTATATTCATGTCTGCTCATGGCGTATCCAAATGTAAACAAATGACGTCGCACATTATGAAATGGAGAAAGTCCGACAATTATTTCAAGACATTTTATATATATATATATATATATATATATATATATAGTTAAGTTATAAGGAACTTGGTAAACCGAATTGGTAAATCCAAAGAGGATGAAATCCTGAGAGCTCAATGTGAGGACAGAGCTAATATGTAATGAAAAACAAACCACTTTAAGGTACCATTACGATAATTTATTTCACCTAAATCCTTTTTTAAGGATTCAGGATCATCATGTAAAATTTCCAACAACGAATTGAGAGGAAAAATGGGATTAGAAATTGGTGGGTAGTGTAATTTTTGTAATTTAATAGAGGGGGTTGAGAGTGGTAGTTAAACAGACAATATAAAGTATAGGGAGGGGTTAATTTTATATCTCTCTTAAGTATGTTTTATATTGGAGTAGGAGGAGTGACAGAAAACTTGGCCTCTTTAGATGGTTGATAAAACGGAAATGAATTGTAGAAAATGTATACGAGTGAGTCTTATGGTAAAGAGAGAGATAGGGGGAGGGGGAAAGAGAGATGGAGTTGTTATAATTTTGTTTTCACAAAATTATGTAAAAGGTAGTTTACAATGTTTGATAGAAAATTCGATGTCAAGGTCAAGGTTCTGTCACTCCTCCTACTCCAATATAAAACACACTTAAGAGAGATATAAAATTAACCCCTCCCTATACTTTATATTGTCTGTTTAACTACCACTCTCAACCCCCTCTATTAAATTACAAAAATTACACTACCCACCAATTTCTAATCCCATTTTTCCTCTCAATTCGTTGTTGGAAATTTTACCTGATGATCCTGAATCCTTAAAAAAGGATTTAGGTGAAATAAATTATCGTAATGGTACCTTAAAGTGGTTTGTTTTTCATTATATATATATATATATATATATATATATATATATATATATATATATCACAAAGGCAGCGTACTACACTTTGATCCAGGCCCCCAGGCCGAGCAGCTCGGTATTTATTAATCCACCCACGAGGATTAAATGTGGCACAAGGCCGGTTTAATGTGGGTAGCCCGCGAGCCCGTAGGCTCGGCCAAAAATATGACCTTTGAATCCGCCTAGACAGGTTCAGGTCCTGTCCACCTCCCCGAACGCAACCTTGCCCTTCGGCAAAGCTTCGTCCGAGTTCCTCTCTGCATTAGAGAGTTAGACAGAACGCCGACTCGGAAGCTCACAAAGGCAGCGTATTACACTTTGATCCTAGCGACCGGGCCGAGCAGCTCGGATTTGGAAGAAAAAAAGGGGCTAATCATATTTAGAGCGATTTATTCAAGTACTCCCCGGCTAGAGGGAGTAGAAAACCGTAGATATTAAATTAATATCAATGGTTGTCCGATGTTTGAGAAAGCGCTGCATAATCTGATGCTCACGAGGTAAGGTTTGGCATCAACGATATAGGACTAGTCGTCTAGTTTCTCGCATATTGCTTGACTTAAATCTGCGAGATCAGGGTTGTGAAGGTCAAGGCCGTCTTTCTAAGGCGCGGCTAATGGCGACCGCGACAAGGGAAAGAATTTAGCTTACCAATGGTTAACCAACTTTTATAAAGTCCATACTTAAAGAATCTAAGATTGTTCTTCCTAACACCACAACCGGTGTAACCTAAAATTAGTTCACTCCCACACAAAACATCTTCTATACAACATACGGACATCTATCCCGCATAGACGAACTGAAATTATGATACACAAACACACAAGAATTATACAAGCAAACGCTACTTGGCACGTGAGGTTTCCTTAACCAATTAAAAACAAACAAATATAAAAAATACCAGAAGTTTCTTTTCTAGTCCATATTTACTTCTCATTGAAATATGTTAAGATTATAAACGTTTCATATTTGTTCTTATCATATATATATATATATATATATATATATATATATATATATATATATATATATATATAGAGAGAGAGAGAGAGAGAGAGATAGACAGATAGATAAATAGATAGATATATGATAGTCAAAATGTTATAACTGAGTATGTGTGTGAGAAACATATTTGAGAAAATTACATCAGGATTTCCCGATCTTGAGGAAGTTTGGAACTAATCTCACTGTTTAAATAAGAGACATGTCAACTAAAACAAGTGTAGCCACTAAAAATAATGTTTATAGTTTTAAGCAATAATATATATATATATATATATATATATATATATATATATATATATATATATATATATATATATATACAAAATTCGTTAAAGACGACTGACATAACACTCCGATTAAGCTTTATTTATTTTTTCTTGTGTTCCTATAAATGTTTTCTTTTCTGGGCAAAAATTGTGTAAAATCTGTCCCAGCATACCCTAGTACTTTTGGCTAGTTATTATCAAGGACGATTTTCTATTTTTCTTAACTGAATATGTGTATCTGAAGTTATAGGAATGTTTTATTTTCAAACACGGTCAACACGTTGTGGTCGTGTTCATAGGTAATTGTTACTGAATGATGGCTTTTGCTTTTTTTTTATTATTATTAGTGATTCTATTATTTTTTTATCTTTTTTCCATGTGGATGAGGCTATTATTATGGATGAGGCTATTATTATATATGAGGCTATTATTATGGCCGTGTTCATAGTTAATGTTATTGAGTGTTGGTCTTTCCTTTTCTGTTATTAGGGCTTCCATTATGTTAAATCTGGGAGGTTTTTGTGGGTGTTTAAATGAGTCCAAATGGATTTATGGTCACAAGAAATTCACATACTTACTTAAAAATCTTAAAAAATTGCACTTGATAATGGCTAAAAATAATAGTGCTCGGGCATGCAGGACTTTTGGACAGTTTTTACACACTTTGTGTCACCCATCCAAAAAAAAAAGAAAAAAAAAACACATGTTCGAACACAAGAAAAATAAAAAGCTTAATCGCAGTACGTTGTCAGTCGTTGTCATGTATAAAAGAGGGGATGCTGCCTATAAAAACAAACAAACAAAAGCTACAAAGGTCACCTTTTTCAGCGAGAGTCATTTACGCCTGTCGTTCAATGCTATAAACAAGCAAGATTTTTTCTCTCCTGATGATGGTTATTCTGGCCGAAACTAGTCGAAGAACCTAATTAAAAGATAAAACATATCTTAATATACAACCCAGTGTGTCTGAAATTTTAATTTCTAAAAGATTTGTGTTCAAGACACACAATATATATATATATATATATATATATATATATATATATATATATATATATATATATATATATATATAGACACAAATTCTATGATAAAATATTTTTTGCATATATTATTTTATGTTTTTTTAGTTGAAATGTTTTAGTTGAAAAGTGTGAACACAATAAAGTACTTTGTAATCACAAAATTTTGGGTAGAACCAGTAACATGCTGGATAGTAAATAGATTTTTTTAAACTCGTCATTTTCATTGTATAACGGAACCATGTGGTTAATGTATCTTAATAAATTAAGTACATTAACCATATATATATATATATATATATATATATATATATATATATATTATGAAATGGACAAAGTCCCACAATTATTTAAAGACATTTTTATGTTTATACATTCTTTTTATAGATATAAATATTTAAGTAAATGCTCTGTTTATAATAAACAGTATCAAATAACATTTATCGGCCTGAATGTCCGAGAAATTTTCATAGATTCGAACATGTATCCTATATGGAACCGTCATTTAGCCTGACGTGCCTTACCGCTCGGCCACAAAGGATCGTTCGGTTGGTAAGATCGAATTTACTGCTTATAAACATCAATTTTCGATGAATCTCTCACGTAAATTCATAACTGCACATGGCATATCAAATGTAAACAAATGACGTCACACATTATAAAATGGACAAAGTCCGGCAATTATTTAAAGACATTTTTATGTTTAACGTTCTTTTTATAGATACAAGTATTTAAGTAAATGCTCTGTTTATAATAAACAGTATTAAATAACATTTACCGGCCTGAATGTCCGAGAAATTTTCATAGAAAATATTCGTTCTTTGACAGGATTCGAACCTGCATCCTATACGGAACCGTCATTTACGCTGACGTGCCTTACCGTTAGGCTACAAAGAAGCGTTCGGTAGACAAGGTCGAATTTACTGCTTATAAACTCAATCTTCCATGAATCTCGAATATTCATAACTGCTCATGGTGTATCAAATGTAAACAAATGACGTCATATATTACGAAATGGACAAAGTCCGACAATTTATTTATTAAAGACATTTTTATGTTTAACGTTATAGATACAAGTATTTAAGTAAATGCTCTGTTTATAATAAACAGTATTAAATAACATTCACCGGCCTGAAAGTCCGAGAAGTTTTCATAGAAAATATTTGTCCTTCATAATATATATATATATATATATATATATATATGTGTGTGTGTGTGTGTGTGTGCGTGTGTGTGTGTGTGTTGTAAAATTGTGCAAACAATATGGATTAAACATCTAATCCATTGTACAATTAATCAACAAGTGTCGTGTCGTTCAGCGAGTGGTCAGTGAGTTAATGCATTTTTAATATGTTAGGGAAGTGAGTTCGCCACTAATTAAATTAACTTAATTGATTTATTCTTTGAATGACTATTTTACAATATTAATTAAGCTGTATTATTTAATTATATATATATATATATATATATATATATATATATATATATATATATATATATATATATATATATAGTTCTCACGATCATGTTGTTTTTCTCTAAATTCCGTTTACAAAACTGAAAGTGACATTCTCAGTGAAACCTCTATTCCAACGAACGTGTGTCTGTTGATCTAACTCTATTGTTGTCTCGAGGATTGTTACAGATACCAGTCTGTTTTTGTTTGCCTATGTTTTATTTATTTATTTATTTATCTTCCTAATACCATTGAATTTGTCAGGGGCTTTATACCGACTTTTAACCTTTACCATTTTAAATATTATACACCTTTTGGGGGCCGTCGGGCATAAAAAGCTGAACATTCGTTTGAATTGGTCCCTTTTTTTGACATCGAAAGAAGTACGCTTTTTGGAAGTGTTTAAAGGGATAATTTCCCTCACCCTCCATTACGGACGCAAAAGCGCGCGAACCTCACCCATCATTAGCGATCTTTTTTTTATTTTTTTATTTTTTTTTTTATTGATCTCGGTGCAAGTTAATCCGGGGCATAGAAGTTGGAGCACTAACTAACAATGATAATGCAAAATAGAACCCGGATGTAAGTTGGACATTTTTTTTTTCGGCAACTGATCTCTCAATGTACCAATTAGTTTTGGGCACAAGTTGACAATCCCATATTCGAACATCTAAAAACCGAAAACGTCTGAAAAGTAAATATTTTTAGTGTGGAGTCTGACGCGCAAAAAGCTTACATACTTGACGCACGGCACTTAGGTACGACGTAGCAACACGTGTCATGATCGGTTCAACTCTGCGCACTCAGCCTGGTTGAGCGATCTGAACCCGCAAAACCTAAGTTGTTGTCAAGCGTTCGTATTGAGTAAACGTAAGAGTGTTCAGAATGTTAGCAATTATGGCTCTCCACAATTTCCTGTCCTTTGTAGATATTAAGAATTTTTTCTCTCCTAAATTTTAAGTATCTGTCTATATTTCGTAGATGAGGTATTATGTACACTATTTATATTATTCAGACTATTGTCCTCATCTTTGTCGCCATATTTATTACAATGTGTCGGCCTTTCAGTATCCGTCTATATTTCTGAGATGAGGTATTATGTACACTATTTACATCATTCGGACTATTGTCCTCATCTTTGTCGCGGTGTTCCTGAGCGGGGCCTGAGGAATACCGCGTCGGGACAACAATTGTGTATGAGTTAAATGAACAGAAAAAACAAGTTACTTATATATTTAAAAATGATGGCTATATGTTAATGAACAGTAGGAAAAAACTACATGCGGCAACAAAATTAAGAGAGAATTAAGAGTGTGCTCGTCCTGGGTATGACGATAAACTACATCCAGCCGCAAGGCCTTTGATCGGGAGGTTTGAGAAGGCCTGAAACCACGTTTTTAATTACTGTTGTTCCCGAGTCAAGCATGATTCGAGGTCGTAACACCTGGTTAGCTCCCAGCTATGAGCCAATTAACCCCCAAAGTGGGGTCAAAATTATAAAAATAGATTTTTATAGTAAAAAATACCAGAAGTACATTCTTGAAAAAAAAAAATTACCAGCAACACATTTGTCTCGACGGAAATTCATTTTACAAATATACGTCAATGGAACCTGAATTTGCAGACTGATTTGTTACAAAGAATACATATCCATATGAACCTATTCTAAAAGACTTTCCGCCATTAAATTAACCCATTGAGGCTGATATGCTGTAAAAGAAAATAAACCAAATAAATAAACTTGACCATGTTAATGGATCCGACAACAACGTAAATTAAAGTCACTGACTGGTTTGTCGGTCATGAAACAAACTGGTATATACCATGAAGAACTGAAAATTGAAGGCGAGTGTTAATATCCAGAAGGTTGACTGTAGACATTTAAGAAACGACATGGAGACACGTGACCTCAACATATATATTTTAGTTTATCGTTTGATGCTGTTCATTTTTTAAGTTATACAAGTTGTCTGCAATAAATAAAAAAAAATATCCCTCTATTTCATTTATCACAATATTACGCTATAAATAAACAGCAATAATACTCCTTATCTTTTTTTTTTTATCCCTAGTGGTGTGAGTATTAATAAGTTTTTTCTACAATATTGTTTGAGTTTCTGAAAACCGAAAATATCACTAAACTGAAGCATAACTGTATCCAAGAATTTCGGATATGGATTTGGGTACCTGTATTGCAAACCAAAAATCTGGGGGTCACTTGGAGACGACCGCTATATTTAGTTTTCATGTTACAAATGGTCGAAAACCCTGTTTCACCTTCAGAGTCTCTTGTATCAGTTTTAGGAAGACGCTAAAATCATTAAAATTCAGAGTGTGCATTTAGTAAGTACTAAAGACTTCAATTACTTCTGTTTACAAATTAGTTACGAGGGTCGGTCGATAAATTCGCAGGCTCACCAAGATATAAATATATAATTAGGCACGTAAGTAAACCAGATTACAATAATTTTTATAGTAGTCAAGTATAGTAGAAAAGAAATGCTCCGCCAGGCGTAGTTTCGCCCCACACCACAAATTGGTACAAAAACCTAAACCTAAAAACTTAAGTCTAAGCTTCGCTAGGAGTAGTTTCACACAACACCACAAGTTGCTACAAAACGAAAACATTAACCTAAAAACCAGAGTCATGTTCTTAAATAGACTCGTTAGATCGAGATTTTCATATGGATATCATGCATGGCATCAAACCCGTTAGGAATATTTAAACTATCAGCTTTATACAACGGATTTCTCGAAACAACAGTTAATAAACCGCTTCGAGCGGATGTTGGTTGTAGGTCTAGGTTTGAACTAGTCTTCTTCCAACGTCATGAGCTGGCGCTGCAGGTTCACAATGTTTGCACCAAATAACACCAACTGTATCACTTGTGAACTTTCAATAACAGCAACATCTAAAATGAATACCACACTCAAAAAGAAAATATTGCCATAATCAAGATGTTGATCTCTCACTACTACTTAAAATAAAAGGTTAGGAAGGAAACCCCCATCCATACTGGAAAAAGCCAGAAGAGTTACTGAAACCTGTTTTTCCTGAATAATTTTTTTAAGTTAAAGATTTTATAAACTGGCTGCTCGGTCACTGAATACCGAATGTTTCTTTATAAGGAAACGCCTAATATTAACCTTACTCTTAATATCCCGTCTTCAATTGAATGGAATCAGATAATGCTTCTATCACAGTTTAATCCATTCTTCATTTGGACAAACAGCGGAAAGATTATCATTCGCTTTTTATTCACTTTTTGTGTAATGTATTGATTCTGGGCAGAAAATATTGGCTATATGTTGATAACGCTGCGGTGTCATCTCTTAATGTAGCAACCACGTGAATATGAATGTCTTCGGGGGCTGAATTCTGTTTCTACAGGTACTTGATATTAGGTCGGTGCAAAAATAATGACGTAATAATGTCTTTTTTTGACGTTAGAAAATACGTCAAAAAACGACATTATTACGTCATTATTTTTGCACCAACCTAATAACAATATGATGCCAAATTTTGTCCATTTCCTAGAGAAGTCGCTACTGGTTCCTTTTGAAATCTACTTTGCATAGTCAGATGTCAGTTTACCTGGAAATGCAGTTATTAATAAAAAGAGTTTAAATTAATGCCTGCAGGATTTCACAACTCTAACGTCACCCGCGTACCTGGAAAGAAACAATACAGTCATGAATAAAAAGAGTTGGAATTAAAATGCCTTCAAGTTTTCTCAGCTCAAGTATTACATATCCCTCTGGTCTTCTCTGGGCTCACGATCGCTAATTCTTTTGATTCAGCAATGAAATACTTCAAACACAAAATTTTTTAACTATTTATATGTCGACATGTACGTTATCTAACTATCCAGTGGGTTCGCACAATCCACTCTTGCTGGGGATTCGTTTCGGACACGAAAGAGAACACGTCATATTGATAGACCAAGAACCAACTTGCCGAAATAGTTTTCCTATCTATCTTTCCCACGTTAGCTCAGCCAATCAAAATCGACTTACAATGACTTACATCAGGCCCCGAATGTCAACTTCCGGAAGTCGGAGTTGAGATACACTTCCCCTAAAAATAATAGTCTGCTAAACTATTATTCAACTCTAAGATCATTCCTTCATACTCAGCCTATGAACGTGTCAGTCT
Source organism: Acanthosepion lycidas (assembly GCA_963932145.1). NCBI lineage: Eukaryota > Metazoa > Mollusca > Cephalopoda > Sepiida > Sepiidae > Acanthosepion > Acanthosepion lycidas. The sequence continues at coordinate 129,208,039 of OZ010580.1, read as the reverse complement.
AACCATGAACATAAAATACATTCATTGCATAACTCAGAAGCCCATTTTAACTGCTGTGTTAGTATGAATACATTTTTGACGTATTCAATAAATTCTTTCTCTAATGGCATAGATTATATAAACAGTCTGTATTTAAATAAGTTACAATGAATTTTGTTATATTTTGTGCTAATAGGAATATATACTTAAAAAACAAGGTGGATAAAATAAGGAAAGGTTTATTGTAAAAACAAGTACAATGAGAAATAAAGTAACAATTATCGGCACGATCGTCGTAAGTCAATCCAGTAGTGAATGCAACTAGTGGAAGGTCGGTAGGTCTCGCGTAATTCTTGGGTTGTACTCAACAGATCCCAGCTAGACGGTATCTAGCAACTGCACCACGCAGTCACATCTGGTACAAAGCCGAAATTAATGTGGGTTTCTCGAGCCCGTAGGCTCGGCCAAAAAATCCCCGTAGACCCCGAATAAACGGGATCGGGTCTGTCTATCTCCCCGGACGAGGCTATGCCGAATGGCAGTCTCGTCCGGATTCCTCTCTACCCGAAGGCAGAGAGTTCGACCAGCACAGCTGGAAAAGATTCCACCTAGACTCTGTAGTCCGTTGACTTACCGATACTTATAGTTAGTTACTACCTATAGTGTAGTTACTCATGGGGGTAACAGGTTATTCTATTACATCAAATTTATATGTAGGAAAATATTAACATATTTATCTGGTCAAAATAATACGTAGTGTATTCTATATTAAACTCATTCTCAAAACATTTCGATAATAAAATCATTTGCCATAAAGATGCTGAATATTAAACTTTTTAATTCGGTTTTTAAAAATATTTTTTTCATTTTTTATTTATCCTTTAAAATCAGAAAGAACACCCAAGACAATATGGGAACTAAATATACAATGATATATCTATAATATTTAACATGGGGTGTGTAAAACCCCACGTTTCTAATTCTTGGACAATGTTCCACAATACCAATAGCCAGTTAAGAAATCCTACCTGTGATATCACAGCTTACGTTATTAAGTAAAAATGTTGAGAGTAAAAAGTTGCAAATATTTGTCCATTTTGAAACCAAGTTATAAAGGGTGTTCCAATAACTTGGACCGATTTCAAATATGAATTACTTTCCAGCCTCTAATAATTTTTTTCTTTTTCTTTCAGATTTGGCGGACATTTGAGCGATATTATTTTTCACCCTAATTCCCATGACTTAAATCACACGATCCAATAGAGAAATAAATAAATTTTCACCAATTACACTGATTTATTTACTGCTGACTTTGATTCGTCTTAATGAAACACCCTTATATATATATATATATATATATATATATATATATATATATATATATATATATATATATATATATATAATCCGTCTTAATGAAACACCCTTTATAATGTGCTAATGACTTTTCATGCGCAGGATTTGAACCCAGAACTTTAAAACATCTCGTTCGGTGATCTATCAAGCTACATTTTGGGGGAAAGTTCCGGACGTTGTTGATATTTTTGGTGCACTAAGTCATGTTTCTTTGGCAAAGACAAATTATGTCTTTGCGATGTTTATATTTTCTCTGGGCTGTGGCTTTTGGAGTTTGTAGGCTTAGGGCCGACAGATGGCGCTGACTGTAAGCAGAAGGGTATATGGCGCTAAAAGCATTAGAGATTGTCGGTGAGGGCATTACACCCGTGCAGACTGCAAAAGAAATCAGCTAGAGAAAGAAAGAGAGAAAAATAAAGATGGAAGGAAGACAAGGGGAGAAAAAGACGAGGGGAGAAAAAGTCGAGGGGAGAAAAAGACGAGCGGAGAAAAAGACGAGGGGAGAAACATGGGAAAAAAGGTATAGCTGGTGACAGTATTTAGATCGGTGGTTGCTTTTACCAGGGTAATAACAACTAGTTCCGTGCCAGTGAGAGACTGGTTTGCAAACAGGCGCTGGTGAGCAAATCACAGGTTACCGGTCAGCTGTTGCTGACGAAGAATAGATGGTTTATATTTCTAGGACACATAGTGAGGAAAGACGGTGTGAAGACTTTAACATTCACAGGTGCTATATATAAAAAAGCAGAAGCAGCGGAAACAGTAAATAAAAAGATTTAAAGGAATACCATAGAAGTGGTGGGGGTTCTAGCTTCTGACATTTTTCCCAAGGGTATTAGCGCAAAAGTAAATATAGTGAACGTAACCAGAATTCGAACTCGGATCGCAGGTTTTATATTCCGAGCCTAGAATTATTACATCCCTTGCAAATCAAAGCTGAATACTATGATAATACATTTGGAACACCAGCTTCCGAACGATCACGTTCAGCAACGTTGATCCTGATCAGTAGCTAGATGGGTGACCACTTGGGAACACCAGGTGCTGTAAGCTTGGATGTGCGAATGGTGCAATGGAAAATGGCTCTGAATTATTAATCGGAGAGTCGAGTTTCAATTTGTGTTCATTATATTCACTTACATACAAATAACCATGGAAAAGGTATCAATCAACATCTTCTTCTCCTCGCTATGGGTTAATTAGTAAGACTTGTATCACTAAAACATTATTTTATAAAATTTTTACAACATTATATCTTCTATGTTCCGCATCCAGTCAGAGTGTTGGCGATCATGGCTCTCCACATTTCCTGTCCTTTGTAGAATTTAAGAATTTTTTTCTTCTTTTTAGCTCTCCTAAACCTTCAGTATCTGTCTATATTTTTTAGATGAGGTGTTATGTACACTATTTACATTATTAAGACTATTGTCCTCATTTTTGCTGCCATATTTATCACAACGCTTCGAACTTCTTCAGGTGGTTGGAATGTCGAACTGAACCCTTTATTTCACTCACTGGGGTCCTGTCACTGGATCTAACCAATGCCTTTATCCACTGTGTCATGTGTCCTTAAGAACAGTCTACCCCAGCGAGCGAAATAAAAGTGTTCAGTTCGCCATTCCAACCACCTGAAGAAGACGGTACAACGACCGAAATGTTGTGATAAATATGGCAACAAAGATGAGGATAATAGTCCGAATAATTGTTGCGCCATTTATTTCCTCAAGCTCAGTAGGTAGCTCATGCATTGTTTTTCTCTGTCCTTTTTACCTTCAGTCTATCCTGTGTGTGTCAAATTTTCTAAGCCCTCTTTCTATGTTCCCTATCAAACTTTATAAAATGTGTCTTATTTATTTCAGTTTTCTCTAAAACTTCGTCATTGCTCATATGTTCGGTTCCCAGCATCCTTCTTTTGCCTAAATTTTCTGTTGCTTCAAGTCTCTTCTTCATCTGCCAAGAGATTGTCCATCATTCACTGCCATATAGGAAGATTGATATTACGTAAAAATTCAGTACTCTTTTTTAAGGATTTATAATTATCGACATTATTTTACATTCATTTTATTGTTATACCTAGTCTATCGGGTGCACCTCAGCGTGGTGTAATGGTTAACAAGCCTTTCTTGCTAAAACAATTACGACTGAGTAGTGATTTCGATCCTCACTGGGGGCCCATACTTTCGGCTTAGTGCCACCTCTAAGCTACGCTTGCAAAAATCGTAATACATACCTAGTACAGGGATCCGTTCCTGCGCTGGTAGTATCACAGCTATGACTAGCTTTGACCGACACTGACCAGCTTGGAAAGTTATGACCAACTAAGACCAACTTGGACCAGCGGCCCGAGTGAAAACACTCGGGTCCCACGTTAATAAATGACCTTGTGTCACAACCTGACTCAGTGGGAGAGGGAGACAAGTAAATCTCCCCTTTAGGCAACTTGACGTGGTGTAATGGTTAGCAAGCTTGTCTCGCTAAAACAGTTACGACTGAAAAGTGAGTTCGATTCTCAGTAGGTGCCGCATACTTTCGGCCTTGTGCCACATCTAAGCTACACTTAGAAAGTAACTATTCCTATTCTATCGGCCTGTGTATAAAGGGAATTTCCGTCCGTAAGGAGTATGAATTCATCCTACGGACGCCTTTTCACTTAAGGATTCGGAAAAGTCTCTCTCTTCACTGCTGCCATCTTTCTGCTTCATATTCATTCACTTATGTGACATGCGTTTTATACGATTAGGCGATCATGTATCTTTCGATACATGACTGACGGGACAGATTTTTTTCCGGCAGTAGGTTGCCATTTCTTTCTGCGGCAGACCAGTTGCCACCCAAGGCTATAGAACCAAGTCTTTCCCGATATTTAGAAGAAGAGGATTCATATGTTTCCCAAGGGTATTAGCCATGATTACTCATCTGAAGTAACCTACCTAATCAATTTGTGTGAATGGATCATAGAACAAGAACAAGGAGGAATAGTAAAGAGTCAAACGTTGCTTAGAGTTACAAAGAACCGGAGCTTGTGGAGAGCTATGATTCAGTTATGTGCCATGTGTGATACGCTCTTAGGCAATCATGAATCTCCCGATACATGACTGACGAGGCAGATTTTTTCCGGTAGTAGCTTGCCATTTCTTTCTGCGGTTTCTGCCGAAGGCTATAGAACCCGGTCTGTCCTGATATTTACCCATAAAAATAAGAAAAGAATTCATACCTTTCCCAAGCACGCAAGTGAATGCAATGGATTTGACTGGAATTCGAACTTGGCTCTCCGATTCCTCAATGCGAGCCTCTAACCATTACTCCACCGTGCCTCCTGCTTTATATGGACGATCTACATATAAACATTCTGGAATCAATAGTAAATGTATATGTAAGTGATACCACGATTTATGGGAACACTACCATGAATCAAGCATCAAGTTCACCCCCCACTGATCATAAATGACCAGAACCTGGAAGCTGATAGTTTCTCTTGTGCATTTGTACCCACAAAAAAAGCAAGCTCCTATCGGTTTATAATCATAAAGTATTCCCTAATTTATTTCTAGTTCTGTTCCCTCTATGAGCTGTCTAATCCTCATCTTCCAGGTAGATGGAACACGTCAGCCCGGAAGGGTAGTCCATCAAAGACAGCAGCTCACATGATTTTTTATTCTGGACCGCATTTTCGGGTTAAAAATGTGCTCGCGCCTCACCAGGTCTTATGTGATAAAAAAGTACAGTAGAACTTCGGTTCACGAATTTAATTCGTTCTTAAAGGCCGTTCGTAACCCGAAATATTCGTAAACCGAAACTATTCATCCAATAGGAATCAATGTAGAGAATAAAAAGTCACAGTATAATAAAATTGGAAAAAGAAAAGCACAACACAACATACAAATGTATACAAGATGGCGGTAGACTCAGAAATTATTCCATCCGGGTTTATTCGGTTCAGCCATGTTGTTCGATAAGCGAAATTTTTCCCGATAACTGAAGCATTTTCATCTGGAATTTTTCTGTTCGAAAACTGATTTGTTCGACATTTGAGACGTTCGAGAACCGGGCTTTCACTGTACATTTAAAAATAAAAAAAAATAAAGAAAGGTTTAAAGGAAGATAACCGCGGATTCGAATCAAAACATTATCATTGATAACTCTCTCCTCCAATTTGCGGACCCTAGTTACTATATTCTTAATACTTGATATAATACAAAAATATCACAACGATAAAATCGGTCAATAAGTATCTATAACTATTTATACTGAGAATCATGAAAGTAATCCTTAATAATATTTTAAATTTTGAAATTATATTTATTTGGCATATGAATTTTTTGAAACTTTCTAAATCTTTGATTGTTTTCAATCGTTCCGTCTCACCTGCTATCATCTTCGGCCGCATCTATAAGGCACGAAGCACTGTTTGGGAACAACTAATCTAAGAGAATGAAATCTGATGTTAGATCTCCGGTGTATTGCGGTCATATCCCAATCATGAGAAAGGCTTTATGAGCAAACCCTGAAGACAAATCTCTTTAAGACAGCCCGATGTTATTTTTCAACCTCGCTCTGGCAACTCCTTTTAGGACGCAGGTGTCAATTTATATTGACCTCTGCCTTTACCTTGGACAACATCGGTGGTGTGGATAGAGGAGAGGTCCTGCCTGGACAAAACGCCGATCACTCACAAAACACTGCTGAAGTCTCTGCCCTGGAGAGGACACAATAATGCGCCGCCATCAGCAGCTGAGGCATAACTCTTTAGGCGTAGATCCAGTTAAGAAATATTTATGCAGCCTTGTGGGGGAGGATCTGTTTTCGACCCTACAGCCTATTTCACACAGACTAATTTTCGGTAGGCTGTTACCCATGGCAAATGTCACGGCGAGCTAAATTGCTTAGTTGCAGGAGTTTCTAGGGAACGACAGGGCTGGAATAAATGGACAGGTTAGCATAGAGACAGTTTGGAAAATGTGTCAAAATAAAATAAATCAAAATTTAAAATGTCCAGGTAACGGAAAGTGCTCGGACGAAATGCATTTCCTGGTCCCGACAATTGAAACATTCACGGAAAGAACACGCCATGACACTCACATTGTAGCAAACCACCAACATTCCCTCCGAGTTTATTGAGAACTAAGTTCCACTCGAACAGCTTCTTTCCGCGATCCACTACTCTGTGGGACCAACTCCCGGCTACCTCGATCACTACAATCTTAACCTGTTCAAGGCTAGGGCTAACCGTTATCTTCCACTCCTGTACACATAAATCGCCTTCTGACATAATCCTCTATCTCTGAAGCTGCCTATTCCCCAATTTCCAGCTTTGACAAAGTTTTATTAAGGCCGATAATCTTTCAAAGTCCTACATCTATTTACCAAATCTTCAAAGCAATAAAACTATATCTCACTCTCTAAATCTCTCTATATAAAACAGAGATGTCTATGTGCCTGTGTGTCTGTCTGTCATACCGTTTCACTAGAGATCCAACCGATTTTGATCAAACGTGGAATATACATTGTTCAATAGAAGATATAGGATCTTAGCGCGAAAAAAATCGATAATTTTTTTTAAAAAATCAATAATCTATAAAGCCGATCAAAAATTGATAAATTCAACTTTTTTCCTCCGATTTTGTTCGAACCCGGTATGTAGGTTACTTAAATCATGACGAGCTCAACGATACCCCATTTTATTTCTACGCCACCGTGTCTAGCAACAATCCGCGAAGAACAAAAAATCGGTTTCAACACGAATCGATTTCAACACAATTTTTTTTAAAAAAATCCCTCAATTTTCATGCAATCTTATAAAAACTTCACTCAATTGTAGCCAACAGTTTGTTTAACAGTTATTTAAATTGATAACTGAGCCCACCCATATAGTGAAAATCCGCGTAAATAGCGAAAATTGGCGAGTCAGATTCAAATTATAGCCTCTATTCTGTCACGTTCATTTTCGCACCAGGGAACGATATGAATTCATCGCTTTTACGCGTAGTAATGAGTTAAACAGGATAAACTGGGTGCATTAATCTTGATTGGCGGCAATTATGACAGAAGGAAAAGTTTGAGCTTGAAAAACCGTAGAGAAAGCAACAGAAAACCCCCTCCCCTATCTTTCCCAAGAAATCAGGGGAATTAATTTATAAGAAAAGAAATTAAACTGAGGTAGGGACTAAATGAATTGGAGGCAAAAGCAATTATTGGCAAATGCGCACAATCCTTCTAGTGGACACAAATGAATGCTCTTAATATACTGTACTGCATGCAATAGTCTATGGTGCATTTGAACTGTCTGTTAATGTGTAAATCTTGCAGTAAACTATTTGAAAATATCAACCAATTAACTATTTTTTTTTTAAATTCAAAATTCAAATATAATATACTGTATTTATATTTGGCCTTTTCTGTCAGCAATTTATTCAGTCCATACATGGGCACCTCGAGGCAGTGTAATGGTTAGCGAGCTTATCTTGCTAGAACAATTACTACTAAGTGAGTTCACCCCTCACTGGGTTCCCCTTACTTTCGGCTCTGTGCCAAATCAAAACTACGATTGTTGGGCACCTCGAGGTGGTGTAATGGCTAGCAAGCTTGTCTCGCTATAACAATTACGACTGAGTAGTAAGTTCTATCGTTACTGGGTGCCCCTTACATTCGGCCTTGTGCCACAGCCAAACTATGCTTAGAAAATCACTATACAGTACATGTACACAGTAATTATTAAGAAAATTGTAATTGTACGATTTTTTTCATATGTATTAATTTTTTACTTTATTTGTTATGAAAAGTAAATGATAATATGAAAATGATAATAGTTACTGGGGCCTCCTTTGCCCCCTGGTAACTAAAAAAATTTTTAGGCCTAGTTATCTACTGGGCATTATTAATGTAATGGGCAAGATATTTGGTAATATTATTCTCATTCTAAAGCAGTTTTTCTCAAACGGCGCTGTGTGGTCCATACGCACGACAGAAGAGGATAGCAGGTGAGGCGGAAGAGGATAGCAGGTGAGGCTGTATGATTGAAAGACAATCAAAGATTTAGAAAAAGTTTTAAAGAATTCATGGATGCCAAAAATAAATTTCAAATGATTTCAAAATTTAAAATATTATTATGGATTACTTGTCATTGCAACGCACGAGTCTCAGTATAAATAGTTGACCGATTTTATCATTGGGATATATTTGCAATATATCAAGCATTAAGAATATAATAACTAGGGTTCGCAAATTGAAGGAGAGAGTTATCAATCATATTATCTTGGATTCGAAGGCGCAGTTATCTCCCTTTAATCTCGTTTTCTGTTTTCTTTTAATGTACTTTTTATCATATTAAATTTCGCGAGGCACGAACAAATGTTAATTCCGAAAATAAGGCCAAGAGAAAAAAATAAGGCCTAAAGGGCGATATCGTTTTGAAAAGCATGCATCAAACATTTATATATGTTTAAGGATATCACATATTTATTTAGACTATTGTATGCATATCACATGTTTATATAGCCGTATGAGTGTCACATATTTTGTACGAATATTAAATACTTTATAAACACTGTTAAAAATCTAAATTATTTATTTAATAATGGCATTGAAAATGATATTTTATGAAAATGATATTTCATACACACTATTTACATTGTTCAGACTATCATCCTCATTTTTTTTATTCCTGAAGACATTGGGTTTATATACCCAGAAATTTATCCTCAAGTTCACATGGCACAGTGGATAAAGGCGTTAGTTAGATCCAGTGACAGGACCCAAAGAGTGTGAGTTCAATACATGGTTAGGGCGGTGAACTTGGAGAGGGGAATTAACAGGAGATAACTGATAACGGATATCCATTAGACATGACAAGTAGAACTAGAACTCAGCAAGCGAAATAAAGGGTTCAGTTCAACATTCCAACCACCTGAAGAATGCCAGGTGGTACAACGGCCGAAACGTTGTGATAAATATGGCAACAAAGTTGAGGATGAAAGTCTGAACAATGTAAATAGTGTAGATAATACCTCATCTCAGAAATATAGACAGATTTTATACACACTGTTAAAGTTATAAACTGTTATATACTAATTTTATAAACACTGTTAAAAAATCTAATTTATTTATTCGTCATGACTCTTTAATGATGACTTTGTAGTTGTAGCTGGGCGCCTTTGTCTACTGACAACCAATAATTTTAAACGCAGACCGCCACCATTTTAAACACATTTTTTTTAATGTAAACTAGTTACATTTGATGTGATAGTCTTGCGATCAGTAGTTAGATTAATCTTCACTGGGTGCTCTATATGTTTGTCCCTGTGCCACATCTAAGCTACGCTTAATAAACCCCCATTATCTTGCGAAGGAAGCGGTTTAGAAATAATAATAAAAAAAGCTTTATTTATCGACAAGTTAACAGAAGCGATGTCGTTATTTGATGACATTTTCTTTACCGGGGAAAGATGTATAATTCCCGCTTTTCGAAGCCCAGTTCATGTCTTAGTGACCATAGATGGGCATTTGGCAACGAACAACCGGATATCTGGCCGCGACGCTTAAAAGAGAAGACATAAGCCTGCCGCGAAAAAAAATTGTATACAATTTTTCTCATGGTTTGTGAGAGGTGGGGGGTCCCAGTTGCTGTAGTTTCGTGGTTGGCTAATGGCTTCCTGTGTTGGTCTGTTCTTTTTGCAGACGACCCATGCATTTTTTGAGGTTTCAGCAACAGGAAGTGGAACTCGTGCGTATTACCTAGGTTTCCTGTGTGTGTTTTTTCATCTGTGTGTGTTTATTCGCGTGGGTACGTGTGTATAAATGGAGGCAAGATGGGAAAAAAAGATGATAGAGTTGGAGAAGCTTTAGAATTTGTTAATTTCAGCTATTATGTAATACTTTCAAAATTATAAATTAATTTTGCAATCACCGACATCGATTTAGTTTCGCAATAATAATAATATAATAATAATAATAATAATAATAATAATAATAATAATAATAATAATAATAATATCAAGTCCAGCCCACACTTTACGAAAGGCTTTATCTATGTAATTTTTCTTCTTTTTTTTTTTTTTTTTTTTTTTTTTGTCAGTGGAAAGTGTCGTGATGCCAATTCTAACCTTATGTCCCTGGGCGGGGCCCAAAAAGAGATGTGTAAACGTCAGAAATCAAAGATAATAATAATAATAATAATAATAATAATAATAATAATAATAATAATAATAATAATAATAATACAAAAATACTACCAATCAGAATTACAGAAACACACTCAATAGATTTAGATTTTGCCACAAAGATTAGGGATCTGGAACAAGATGAAACCTATAAGTACCTATGAATTAGCGAAGAAGATGGTATACAACGTACACAAATGAAGGAAAAGGTAAGGAAGGAGTGCTACAGGCGTGTGCGTCTGGTACGGAATACCGAGTTGAATTTAAAAAAAAAAAACGGAATACCAGCCATAAACACCTTGGCTCTCCCTGTGGTGCAATACAGTTTTAAGATCCTTAACTGAGCCATAGCTGACATTAAGCGAATGCACGCCTAAACGAGAAAGCTTCTCACTACCGCATGAATCATCCCAAAGCTAATGTTGATCGTCTGTATGTGCCCGACATGAGGCAGAGGATTAGTTCAACGAGAACTGTCTTACAAAGCTACAACAATTGGCCTTTAAAGATACTATAGAAGACTGGAGGATGTTATGTGTCAAAGAGCATGAAAGAAGTAAGCGACTTTATTCCGTAATAAAGGAACCCAACAAGTTCAAAATGGAGTTTAAGTGAGTGTAGAAATATAAATAAATCACAATACATCGACTGGAGCTGCAAAATACTTAAAAAGAAGGTAAAAGCAAATGCATCCGACGAGATGCAGAAAAAATGGCAACATAAACCGCTTCCCAGGCCAATACTCTGCCCGTACCAAAGAAGCTGACGTATACAAAACCCGTACCCATCAGTGGCTACGTAGTGCAGAGTTAAAAGCTGAAACCAAAGATTTTATGCTTACACCACAGAACCAATGCTTGTTAACTAGAAATTATCAAGTACACATACTAAAATATTGTGTTAGCCCAAAATGCAGATTCTGCGATAAATATCCAGAAACAATTGATCATCTTGTATCAGGATGCACGATATTGGCACCCACTGAGTATAAAACCCGGCATGACAGAGTGGGCTAATATCTGCACTGGAAAATTTGCGACTTTTACGAGAATGAAACTGAAAGAAACTGGTATGAACACAACCCAGATCCGGTTATGGAGATAGAACCTGTTACAATTCTATGGGATTAAACAATACACACAGGCAGAACAATCAAAGCCAACCGTCCAGACATTGTTATTAGAGACCAAAAACAAAAAAAAAATGCTTCCTTATTGATATGGCAGTCCCTGCGGACTGCAATGTATCTTTGAAGATATTCAAAAAGCTGTCAAATTACAAGGACCTTGAAATAGAAATTCCAAAAATGTGGCACATGAGAACATCAACAATCCCTGTTGTAGTTGGAGCCCTTGGATTGGTCGGAGAATGATTCCAGTAGACTCATTGAAGGAATTCCTGGAAGTCCATGCCTTAAAGAAATAAAAAAAATGTTCTCCCGAGTACAGCCCACATTAACCCATTTTTTGTAATTGGTCAGTGGAAAATATCATGATGCCATTTCTGACCTTAGGTCTCTGGATAGTACCCGGCAAGAAATGTGTACACACTATAAATCAAAGGAAAAAAAAAAATAAATTTTGTAACCTAAAAAAGATTACTGAATGAGGAATAAGCAAAACGGTGGTTGGAAATGAAATGGTAATCTTTATAACATCAACATAATACCTTACTCGCCAGCGGCGTGAAGTAGGTAAACCACTAATAGTTGCGGCTTACTATTTTATTTTATTTATATTTATTGTATATACATACAATTATGGCACAAGGCCGAAAAGGGGGAATGGATTGAGGCTGGTCTTCACTGACTATCTTATACCTAGTTCATCCGATTCACGACCCATTAACTCATTACAATTAGCACATTCAACACGAACTCATCTGTCACCAATCAATCCTCCATATACCATAATAGCCCATACTCTCAGGAAACCTAAAAAACGCACCCCGTAACATAAAAATTTACTTAGACAACATATTACCCCAACTCTTGTGTGTCCAACGTATTTATGAGGACTGGGACATACCGATTAGTGTTCATAGCCACGCTATATTATTATTATTATTATTGTTAAAATATCACCCATCTAGCTACATCGCTGACACATTTATGTGTATCCCTGACACGTCAGTAATCGGAGCCGGAACACAACTAAAAGGTGAAATTTAGAATGACGATTTTCAAGCTATACCGGTCAGTAAAAATGCAGAACAGCTAGCCTGAAGAAGCAGCATCATATCCGGTATGTTTAGCAACCCTCAACTAAGAAGAACCTCACAGCCTAGCAAAATTATATATAAATAACTGATGCAACAAAAGTTAATAAAAATGAACACGCTACCACCCCTTGGTCTGGATGATTGGATTTCTCTGTATCCACAACAGTGAATTATGAATTTTTGTGTGCGTTTAAAACTCAGTAAATTTATTAGGTTGGTGCAAAAATAATGACGGTTTTTGACGTATTTTTTAACGTCAAAAACCGTCATTATTTTTGCACCAACCTAATAAAAATAAGTTACTCCAATATTCACTTGAAGATGAAATGGCACTAATATTTTTAATTTAATTACAAAAGTAAATTTGAAGTTTTTAGCTTCCATTTTTGAAACATGGTTATTACTGTGTAGTGAAAAAACATACAGTGTAACCCGGATATAAGAGAGTTGTCGGGACCGGATAATAAGTCTCTTATATCCGGGTTTCTCTTATATCCGAGTTTGGTCTATTTTTTTTAGGTAAGTATGGCTCGAATTTGGGACCAGATAAAATCTATCTTATATCCGGGTTTATCTTATATCCGGGTCTCTTATATTCGAGTTACACCGTATTTTAAATCAGTTAATTTATAATATATATATATATGTATATATATATATATATATATATATATATATTACAGGTAATAAATCCGTTGGTATATTATCCAGGTGGATCCTAGTAATATAAAATATTAATATATATTTCGGCAGCAACCCCTCTTTTATACAAATTTCATTGAATACCACACACAAGCGACTGTGGTGTAAGTTTTTTTTTTTTCATTTTTCTTGTGTTCTTATAATGTTTTTCTTTCTTCGACGTAAATTATGTAGAAATTGTCCAAATGTTTTGTATTACCGATCAGTTCTTCGGCTATAATTGTAACAATTATCAAGGATGTTTTTATTTCTACTCTAAATTGAATGTATAGATTGTTTTATGTATGCACCTAGAGTTAATGGAATGCGTTATTTTCCAAACACGGTCAGGACATTGTGGCCGTGTTTATAGTTGATATTATTGCGTGTTGGCTTTTACTTTTTTTTTTAAGGTGAACTGAGACAGTTCATCAGGAAATTTAAATTTCGTGTTCCGAAACGTTCCCTCATTTGAGTTGAACAAACCCAACGTATTGACGTTGGTTGGAATAGTCTGTACGCATTAGGCAATTTTGGATTTCCCTGTTATATATATATATATATATATATATATCAACAATTCGCCCTTGCATGGAGTATTGCTGCCATATATGATCTGGAGCCCCTTCTGTTTTCCTCGGGGTTCTTGATAGGCTCCAGAGGCGTATATGCAATATAATTGGCCCTGCTTTGGCATCTCGTCTACAGTCACTTTCTCACTGACGCGCCGTCGCCTCTCTCTGTCTGTTTTACAAATACTTTCATGGCAATTGCTCCGAGGAGCTGCATTCCCTGGTTCCCAGACTTCATGAGTTCAAGCGCCCTACGAGGCTGGCATCTCGCTCTCACCCTTCACTGTCGAAACTCCTAAATGTAGCCGTCTCTTCTACTCCAATAGCTTCATGTCTCGCACCTCTCGCCTGTGGAACTCCATTCCCTATTCCAGTTTCCCTGAGAGCTATAATCTTCAGCTATTCAAATGTAATGTCAATCGACATCTCCAGTTGCCTTGATCTATCCACTATCCTTCTCCTCATCCTTTCTTCTATCACTCCTATCTGATCTTGCTTCAAATTTTCTGTAACCCCTTGCGTCCTAGTGGCTTCCCACCTTGCTTGGGGTGAAACGTTATATATATATATATATATATATATATATATATATATATATATATATATATATATATATATATATATGATATTTTTTAGAAGCACTATTCATCAAGCCAGGCACACATGGGGTCAAATTGCTTGCCCCAGGTCTACACAGCCACTGCATGCTATCAACCATTTGTGTTTGAACAACGTTATGTGGCATGCTCATTAAAACCATTGAGCAATTTTTAAATGAAAAAGAAAGAAAAATTTTTTCAGTGCAGACACATCCTTACATAGCATCTCCATTTTGGATTTACTTCTTTTTTCTTTGGTTCTTCATATATTTTTACCTTCTTATTTTGATGTGGAGTTCTTTGAGAGGAAACAATTTCTTATTTACGTAAGTGTTTTATTTTTTTCTTAATGTTTATTCCTATAGACATTAATATAAATGCCAGATTTTATATATATTTATTTATAAATGTCTTCAAGCTTATCTGAAACTACATAGATATATGTTTGAATCCGACATAATTTTATTGCATTAAACATTTAGTGGATACCTGTATTTGAGTAGAGATTCTGTTTATTTTAAACAGTATTTGATTTCATCTGCCAACCTGCACATTTGAGAAAACCTATTAAAGAAAATGGCAACAGAGATGCAGTTCTACAGAAGGATGGTAAGGATGCTATGGACCAATGATGAGGTTTTGGAAAGGAAGCAAACAAAGAAGAAACTTACATTTAACATCAGGAAGAGACAGCTGAAATTTCTACAGCACATAATGAGAAAGGAGGGCTTGGAAAATCAGATAAAGGGACAAGAGAAAGCAACATAGTAAACACGCTTAAGCAAGTGGATGGCAGAACAGGATCTAGGAGGAAAAACAAATCTTGTGGGGGTACTGTAAATGGATCCCCACCATCACCAATGCCTATTAATTCTAAATTGGATTGTTCATGCAGAAAATGATTTTTTTTTTTTTTTTTTTTTTGGTGGGGGATACTTTTATTTTGGCTTCCTCTTGTTCACGCTTGCTTTTTTTTAAGTAACCTCAATTTAAATAGATTAAAATCACTGAGATTTTAAGTGTCGGTGTATATATATATATATATATATATATATATATATATATATATATATATATATATATATATATATATATAAAGAAAGAACAGTAAGACAGTGTGGCGAAAAAAACAAATTTTAAATCAATTAATTTATAATATATATATATATATATATATATATATATATATATATATATATATATATTTATATATATAATTATTTATTTAAAAATATGCTTCCGACACGCTACATAAGAGTTCTCATGTTTCAAAACAAAAGCCGAAAACAATTTTTTTTTAATATCTTATTTCTGCAGTTTACGCGTTTTATAAGCATATTCATTATTGAAATCAAAATTTCTATGGTAGAGCGATTGTTTAAAGAAAATGGGTGTAAGGTGTTAATAATTTGTATCAATATCTCAGTTACATTCACAGATGTCAATTTAGGGTAAGGTTGGGGTGTCTAAATTTAAAGCGGAAGTATTCCATCGGCGAGAAGTTCCAGACAAACAGCTTCTTCGTGCGAACCACCGCCCTATGGAACACACTCCCTAGAGGTTGTTTCCCCAATCACTAGAATCTTAACCTATTCAAGTCTAGAGTCGACCGTTATCTTGCATTCCTACCCGTATAAATTACCTCGTAACACTCTACCTCGAGAGGCAACCGGGGTCTTGTACAGGGTGAACCACACTCTAATAAAAGAAAAGCGATACCACTGAACGCACACTGCTGTTTTGAGAATTCACAGTGCTCTTACGGCGGATATACTACCGACATTGAGTAACACTGATCTAGACGATAGACAATAACTCTTTGATGAAGAGCTACAAGACTTGGTTCCATCATAGCTGACCTTTACAACTGGAACCCGTCATGTCACATGTACTTTAGTGAATCATCCTCCTTCCCTTTGTATTCCATTAGTAATGAGTAAGTTCCACTGGACAGCTTCTTCTTAAGAACTGGTGCCTTGTGAAACAGACACCCGGTAGGACGTATTCCCAATCACTACAATCTTGACCTCTTCAAGTCTAGGCTAAACAGTTATGTTTTCTTTTCGTATTCCTATAGTAAGAAGTAAGTGTTTCAGTTTGTTTTGGTTATTTCTGTACTAGTGAGCTAGCCTAAATGAGCTGACTCATTTTATAGTTCACCAATAGAAGGGTTAACCAATCAGAAAGCTCAAAATATTCAATGCGACGTGTATAAAGGCAGCCATTTTTTCTACCAAATTGTCTGCACTACCAACCTGATATCGAAGACTTAAAGAATTACTTAACAACCGCTACATTCTCTGAATCTTCACTGCCGACCTCTGGTATTGAACAGATTACGGACTTCACTGGATACCATATTGAGAGACTGCGGCAAACATGGTCAGCAGTAAGTACCATTCGGACAGCTTCTTCCCAAGAACTGCTGTTTTTTGGAAGTTTTCCCAATCACTAAAATCTTAACCTCTTCAAGTCTAGGGTTAAAACTTATCTTCCCTACATTACCTCATGAACTTCACTTCTTGCTATCTCCTATGTTCATAAAACAGTACACAGTAACCATCTACCTTGAGTTGCTCTTGGGCATTGTAAAAATGTATTAATACTATAAAGAACTTTACTCTTGGCGGTGATCATGATCTGATGTATAGATATCGACATTTGCATTTCCTGCAATGCAATGTGTGGACGATAGACATGCGCACATTAAATGCGTGGCACACATAGACGTGTTTTACAGCTGATGTATCACAATTATCACCAAATAAAACAGTTAAGTAAGCAATGTCACATTTTGATTACATCCAATAGAAACCGTTCTTTCCTCATTATAAATATGATCTGTCCCTTAAACTGTCATCATTTATACCATGAAGCAAACTACGAACATTTGGACGAACAAACAAAAACCCCGGAACCTATACTTCCCCACCGCTGGGAGACACTATGCCGCGTATAAAGATTCCATTCATTTTCATTCCCTTTATATTGCATTCGTAAAGAGGAAGTTCAACTCAAACAGCTTCTTCCTCAGAACTGTTGCAATGGGGAATCTCTCTTGATCCTGACAATCTTAACCTCTTCAAGTTGAGGAACAACACTTGCTCCCTACAGTATCCGCATACGGTAACACTCTACCTTGAGTGGCGCTTAGGTTTCATAATTTTGTATTTTGTGAACAGTGTTAAATAAAAGGAGCAATAAGAACTGTAGCTGTAAAAGCAGTTCTGAGGGTTTTTGATTTACGTTGGCCTCCACATAAAATCAGAAAATTTGCCAGTAAACATCAACGCACTTTGCGATCATCAACCATAGCCCATTCATGTCAAGCGTCGATTAAAAAAAAAAAAGAAAAAAGGATCATAAATTTGTAAATAATCCCCGGTGGCAATGGAGCATCAGTCAACACTTTAATAATTTGTCAGTTCAATGAACTGATGGCTTTTTCTGACGATAGTGCTTTTCGTGGTCCCCTCTCTCTCTCTCTCTCTCACTATATATATATATATATATATATATATACATGTTATTCCCTCTTCATATACTTTATTGAGTGTCTTCATTTGTATTCCCAATTGCCAAGGAATACCTTTGAAAAAGTGTTGGCCGAAATGTTCCTAAGGTATGACGTCTGTGTTGTTTAAATGTATGTTTCATTTTCCACGAAATTTCTCGGACATTCAGGCGGGTAAATGTTGTTAATACAGTTTATAACACTGTTTACTATAAACAGAGCATTTACTTAAATATGTGTATCTATAAAAAAAACGTAAAAACATAAGTAAGTATATATATATATATATATAAAGAAATATAGTCTTAAGGTGTGCTATATTTATGGAATAAAGTGTTCAATATCAGAGATAGAGCGTGTTTAAATATAAAAGTGAACATAGAAGTCAACACTTAGAGGCGACAGTCTGTTTCATGCTATATGCAATCGTCAGGCCTGACGATTGCATATAGCATAAAACAGACTGTCGCCTCTAAGTGTTGACTTCTATGTTCACTTTTATATTTATATATATATATATATATATATATATATATATATATATATATATATATATATATATATATATGAGTGTGTGTGTGTGAAAAGTGTGTGTATATAAATATAAATAAATATATATATATGTATAATTATTTATATATTATATGCGCGGTACTTATTAGAAAGCGCTCAATATCAGAGATAGAGCTATGGTTGGATAGATGTGAGCTTGTGACCCTGGGTTTCACGCTTTAGCGATCGTCAGACAATATATATATATATATATATATATATATAGAGAGAGAGAGAGAGAGAGAGAGAGAGAAAGAGAGAGAGGAGGCACGGTGGATAGCGGCTCGGATTATGGAATCGGAGAGCCGATTTCGAATTCAAGTCGAATCCATTACATTCACTTACGCGCTAATACCCTTGGGAAAGGTATCATTCCACTTCTTCTCCATCCAGCTATGGGTCAATAGCAGGATGTACTGGGTTCTATAGCCTTGGATTGCAACTGCTCTAGAAGGACAACTCTGAAATCAAAACATGTGGAGAGCCGTTTGGGGAAGTTGTGGCAGGAAGAGAACCAGGTCTCAGTATTCAGCACTTCAAAAAGTGTGGTTGGTTCTGCACAAAGCCTTCACCTCTATAATCAAATCATATGTGCTGGTGTCTGGCTGTCGGTTCCTAGGAACTGATCTGCTTGAACCTCATACGTCGAATATATATATATATATATATATATATATATATATATATATATATATATATAGATTATTCGGACAGTTATCTTCATCTTCCTTGCCATATTCACAACGTTTCGAACGTTGTACGTTCCGGCCTTCGTCAGGTGATTGGAATTTCGAGTCGAACCCATTATTTCGACCACCGGGGTAGATTTTTCTAGTCCCACGTGCCATGCCTCTTTCGGATATCTCAATTATTTCCGTTTAACTCAACTCTTCAAGTTTTTGGTTCACCACTTCTGTAACCTGGTATTGAACTCACAACTCTTTGAGTCTAGTCACCGAATCTACCCAACGTCTTTATCCGCTGCGTGATATATATTAATTCAAACATTATATTTACTCATAAATGTTAAATCACTTTATTAATTTTTCTCAAATTAGCAGGCTGATAAACACTGTTTAAAATAAAATAAGCGTCTACTCAAATACAATTACCCACTAAAAAGAACGTTTGAAGTAATAAAAAGATGTTGGATTAAAAAATAAAATCCATTAATTCTTCATATATATATATATATATATATATATATATATATATATATATATATATATATATATATATATATATATTATCGTAAAAAGAAAGAACAATAAGATATATAAACCGGTGTTCTTATTGATATTTTTACTTTTGCAAAACAGTGCTCAATGTAAATTTACAGAGCATAAATATTATAAATTAACTGATTTAAAATATGGTTCTTTCGCTACACAGGAATTACCATGTTTCAAAGACCGAAGCTAAAATCTTCAAATTTAATTACATAATTAAATTAAAAGCATTAGTTTTGTTTCATCTTCAAACGAATTCTGGAATAACAGTGAGCGAAATAAAGGGTTCAGTCGACATCCCAACCACCTGAAGAAGGCCGTAGCGTACAACGGCCGAAACATTGTAATAAATGTGGCGACAAAGATGACGGCAATAGCCAGAATAATTTAAATAGTATATATACTGACATAATCGAGATGTTGATATTCCTCACAACCTCAAACAAAAGGTTAGGAAGGAAACCTTCATCAATATTGGAAAGAGCAATAACTGTTACTGGGCTTGAGATGAATATTTTCCTGAAAAATTCTTTTAAAAGAAACATTTTTTTAAAATTTCAACCGAAAGCAGTACTGACTATACGATCAATGAATGTCGAATGTTTCCTTTTAAGGAAACGGCTAATATTACCATTATCGTTAGATTTATTTGACGGAACTGAAATGTGTGTATGAGGCATTAACCTATACTCGAAAGATGAGCCGATTTTCTGGCCTGGATCGATGACCTAACCGCTGGTGACTGGCGCTGTAACAATGCATCAAAACGTAAACCCGTAATATTAATTGTGGAGCATTAATTCTGCTCCCTTTACCAGTGCAATTCTAATATAAAGGGAGCTAGCCATTATCAACATAAGAAAAGAGACTCTGGACAAAATAACTAAAAATTAAATAAATAAACATCACTGTAGATCATCTATTGAATCTAGAATTATCTACACTGTCGTAATATGAGACTAGCTCGTTAATCATAACCCAACTATGGCATAGCCTAACTATTTACAAAATTCTATAAAGCCGCTATTCGATCATCATTTTTTTCGGTTCACTGGTTCGTGTCTTTTTAATTCCACGCTGAACGTGGTATCAACCATATTACAGACTAGAAAACTACACTATATGTACCTTACCAAGCGTACCTTACTTAGCGTTGCTTACCAAGCGTACCTTACTTAGCGTAGCTTACTTAGTGTACCTTACATAGCGTACCTTACTAAGCGTACCTTACCAAGCGTACCTTATTTAGCGTACCTTATTTAGCGTACCTTACTTAGCGTACCTTTCCAAGCGTACTTTACTTAGCATACCTTACTTAGTGTATCTTACTTAGCGTACCTTACAAAGCGTACCTTACTTAACGTACCTAACTTAGCGTACCTTACCAAGCGTACCTTACTTAGCGTAGAATTCAAATGACGAAACAACCCCTGCGTTAACCTCATTTTCCCAAATAATGTCTGAAGAAGATACAGAAAAGTTGTAAAACGTTTAAAATTTACTACGGTTTTCTTATTTATACTTTATTGAATTGTATATAAATATAAGTAGAAATAAAATATATCTATAAAAAAAAAAACACAATATAAATAAAGCCACAGATAAACGGACAATAGGAATAGAAAAAGAAAACTATTGTTTAGCAAAACGTTTCTTTCTCTTATGGACTTTATCAAGGCAGATGTGAGGATTTTGTTTTGCAGCAGGTTGTTGCAGGCTCTGTGCTGAGTAAGATGTATCAGAAGGTGATTTTTTGTGAAGGCCAAGAATGTGCGTGATCGTAATGCATTTATCCACAACAAATAAACAAAAATAAATACACAATTCAACTTCAAGAAATTACTGAAAACAACCTCATTAGAGAATTCAACAATAAAATGAATTTATATATATATATATATATATATATATATATATATATATATTTGACATACACAAAATGATAATAAGTTGCTTGTTAAATATGGCAAGTGAGATAAGTTTACAAAGATTGTCCATGCAGAAATTTAGTGAGTAAAGTTTGATAGTTTAAGTTTCTCTGTGGAATTAAAATAGTTTGATATCGACAAGGAAAATTGTCAATTGTGTAAGTTCAAGTGATAGTGTGTATGTGTGTGACAACTGCTAGTGTTGATTTAAGTTATCAAGAGTAGTTCACCTTTAACTGATAGGCTAACGTTGATTGAATGTACAATTACTGTTTTGTGATGATAATATCACTTTTTTAGTAAATTGTAAATTAAGTTTCTTCACGCGGCAATAGTTATGCGAGTTGTGTTGAGTTGTTGAGAGGTTGGTAGTGGTTAATGAGTCAGTGTGTTGG
This sequence comes from Acanthosepion lycidas, assembly GCA_963932145.1. NCBI lineage: Eukaryota > Metazoa > Mollusca > Cephalopoda > Sepiida > Sepiidae > Acanthosepion > Acanthosepion lycidas. Next base: position 129,185,859 of record OZ010580.1, on the reverse strand, counting down.
CACGCGTGGGGTCTGCTCAGTGTCTGACTGACTTGAATTAAGTCAAGTGATTCTTTTTAATAGATTTTCGAGTTTCCAAATAGGCTCCAGGGACCTGCGCGGGAAAAAGGTTTGTCTCAACTTTGCTACATTTTAGTGCCATTTTAACCAATGGGGGATTGAGTTTGGAAAAGTAAATGATGATTGGTTAAAGTTTTATTTGGGGAAGAGTCCATCTTCCCGTGGGGTGGGGGGTGACAGGCAAATGTAGAGGATTCCATAAGGTATTTATAAACAGAAGTTCCGTTACGTTTAACAAAATTATAAAATTTAATTATGCCCAATAATATTGTTATGTTAATTTTGAAAGTGAAGGTAAACTATGGAGGGTGCTAAGTGACATAATTTAATGTCTAACAAACGAAAGTGTGAAAAAGCTGCTATCGTTTATATTTTCTCATTTGTTTATATCTATTTATTTACTATTTCATATATTAATGTAATTATTATTTTAACTTAATTTTTCAAATAAAATCCATACATTTACCTTGATAATGTCTATAAGAGGAAGAAACACGTTGGTAAAGCAAAGCTTTCTTTTTGTCTTTATTCATATTGTCTTTGGGCAGATTTATTTTATTTATATCTGAATTTTTGACACAGAGACAGACAGACAAACACACACACACACACATATGTGTGTATGTGTGTGTACGTGTGTGTGTGTGCGCATGCGCGCGCGTGTGTGTGTGTGTGTATGAAAAAGTGACTATAAATAGTCCCAAACACGGGATGTAGAAAACGGAATTGCGGGGGAAGAGTGTATTCACTTAAATAAAAAAAAAAGAAAAAAAGAACGGAAATAGATTTTGCTGTAAAGAAAATAAACAGTTGGGATAAAAGTTTGTAACGAAAATAAGTTCCCAAAACAGGAAGCAGTTCTTGTATCTGTAAATGCAATCAGCAAAAACTTGTAAAGATTTTTCGGTTAAAAAAAATCTCTTCTCGTCAAACTTGTACTTGGAACGCCTAATAAACGTTTTTTTATTATTATTATTACAACAACGATGTATAGCCTGTATAAGGCTCAAGAGCCACTCGATTATAGAGAATTACAGAGTAAGAGGAATCACCCAAGACAATTTGATAATGCCGCCACGACAGGAATAGGATGGAAAGACATACGAAGAAACAGGAAACTCTTAAACAGGAAACAAGGGATAAAACAATAATCCTGTTCAAAAGACAGGATTATTTGTAATATTCTTCTCAAAGTATTTCTGCGGCGAAGCTGAGTAAACTTGAGTAAAATTACTAACTACTCAACAATTAGCACCAAATCCTCCAACATAGTCGAAGATTTAAGATAAAAAATAAAACCTTTCACATATAGCTACTTTTTTTTTTTTTTTTTTTTTTTTTTTAGAGTTTTCAGGATCACCTAGACAAAGTAGTAAAGGAAAAGGAGAAGAATATATTAATGTAATTATTATTTTTAATTTAATTTATCAAATAAAATCCATTCATTTACCTTGATAAAGTCTATAAGAGGACGAAACGCGTTGGTAAAGCAAAGCTTTCCTTTTGTCTTTATTCATATTGTCTTTTGGTAGATTTATTTTATTTATATCTGAATTTTCACACAGAGACAAACACACACACACATACACACACACACACATATATATATATATATATATATATATAATATATATATATATATATATATATATATATATATATATATATATATATATATATATATATGTATGTATGTATCCCCAACTATAATCCCCAACTATGTTTTACAGATTGAATTTTTATGGCTTATCTACCCTTTGGGAGTTATGTAAAGGCGAAACCTACACACACACACACACACACACACACACACACACACATATATATATATATATATATATATATATATATATATATATATATATATATATATATGTATCCCCAACTACAATACCCAACTATAAGTTTTACAGATTGAATTTTTACGGTTTATCTACCCTTTGGGAGTTATGTAAAGGCGAAACCTATTTTGGAATGTATGAGGGCGCTCACAGTACCAGGCTTTCCTAAGTGGTTACCTATCTAAGTACTGACTGGTTTCGACATTGCTTAACTTTGGTGATCGAAAGAGAAGCGGTGTCGTTGTTTTCTTAACTCTAAGAAAAAAAATATATGGTAGTCAGCAAGAGAATAAAGATCAAAGTGCAGACTATAAATTGTAGATGACTGCATAAAACAAGAACAGTTTAAATATCTAGGAAGCTTTGCAACAGAGGATAAAAAAATGTGGTTGCAAAATCCGAACAAGCATAGCAATAGCAAAATATACCTTCTAAGCAAAGTACTTAAAAAACAGGATCATTTCGTTAAGACCAATGACGCTCGTCTATCGCCCGTTTCGACCCACAAGGATCGAAGAGGGATAGTCCTTAATAAGACCTACAGGCTTCATTCAGTCGAAGCCATTTTTAACCATTGATTTGGGTATTTTTCTAGAAGTCCAATATTTCTTTATTATTATAAAACTCTGTGAACTTTGTTTGCTTCTGTGTTTGCCAGAAGTCATATATAGAAAGTGGGTGAAAGAAAGATGTAGATTTATTATCATGCGAGAAGAGAAGGAAATAGTGTGTTATTGAATTAAGTAGACCACGTGACTATAGAGGAAACACATAAGTAGGAAGTCGCGTGAGTCTCATTGATCGCTATTTCTATTCTATCCTCTATTACTATTCGGATCGCTATTTCTGCTCTATCCTCTATTACTATACGGATCACCATTTCTAGTCTATCCTCTATTACTATACGGACCGCTATTCTCTATTCTATTTACTATACTATTTTTATATTAAGATCAGGTTACTATTCGAGCGAGTATTATCGAGCAAGTACTGTTAGTGCGAGTGCTACTCGAAGGCGTCTGACACCAGTATTGTTCAACGGTGTTACTATAGTTGTATCTGCGATTACAAAGTCTCTACTACAACGGGCATTACTGGAAGTGACAACGAGTATTCGTTGGCATCACAAAAGTGTCAAACGAATGTTCGTTGATATCATAAAAGAATACCATGGACTGAACATGTGATTAACAATGAAGTATTAAGGAAAACGGAAATGCAAATCAGAAAAAGAGAGCTGACATTTTAAAGACACATTAATGAGAAGAAAGGGCTTGGTGAATGTGACACACAAATACCGAAGGCAATAATTGCAGGGGAATGCAACGGATCAACTACCTGAAGAGTTTGTATGATGAATGAATGGCGTAACGTCTGTGAGAGACTTGGAAAAAGGACAAATGTTGCTAAGAGCTACACGGAACAGGAGATTATGGTGAGCCATGATCGCCTACGTCTTGAAGGGTGAAGACACATAAAGGGTGTTTCATTAAGACGGATTATATATAAGGGTGTTTCATTAAGATGGATCAAAGTCAGCAGTAAATAAATTACAGGTGTTATGTGTGAAAATTTATTTATTTCTCTAGTGGATCATGTCATTTAAGTCATGGCAATTATGTGTGAAAAATAATATTGCCCAAATCTCTGCCAAATTTTCAGATTTGGCAGAGATTTGGGCAATATTATTATTAGACGCTTAAACTTAATTCACATTAGACGCTTAAACTTAATTCACATTAAAAATCGGTCCAAGTTATTGGAACACCCTTTGTAAGACGAATAATGGTATCTATGAGATCTCGACCCTAAATGTATCAATCAACCCTCATTCTTTTGGTGAAATGAATGAAGTACTACAAGTTTGAAATTCCCGGGCCAGGTTTCCCTCATAGCTAAGAGAGGAGAAGAACAGATACTACAGTTTGATCCCAGCCTGAAGATATTCACCTACCACCCCACCCGGTTGGATGAGGCACACGGACAAGTTTATTGTGGGGTATTCGAGCCCGTAGTGTCGGCCAAAAATATCCCCATAGACCCCGTAAAAACGGGTCGGATAGCTGTCTACCACCCCAGACGAGACTCTGCCCTTTGGCATAGCCTTGGCTGGGTTTCTCTCTGCTCGGAGGCAGAGAGTTTGCCAAGGACACTGTGGAAGGCCACAGTAAATCCCGATCCCAGCCTTGAAGACTGGTAAAGGCGCGCCGATTGAGTTTTCTAGGTTCAGGCCCAAGTAAAAACGGATGGACGATGAACGCTGATTTTCATGGTCAGCAGCTGCTCTACTTTTAAGATTGTCGAAATACAATTTTTATAACATTTTTTTTTTATTTTGTCCTGTACAACAAGAAGTAAAGATTAACATATATGTCTAACATGATGCCAGCGATCTCTTTGGCGCTAGTCAAGTTTCCTGATTTTCTCCTGGAACTGAAGTTAATTATGCTTATTACGACGTGCTATGGAAAATAATTCAACGCTTCTCTACCCTTTATGAGTAGCAAAACTTTGTCAGCTAGAGTGTATATGAACAAGAACACTGTTTCGAAGATAACTATGAAAACTAGGTATTAAAGTAGGTGAAGACAATTCATAGTTTTATTTACCGAATTTTCTTTGTAGGCTCTTGTATAAAAAAAAAAAAAAAAAAAAAAAAAATTCCCTACATAAAAAACGATGTTTTAACCGGAAATTTACAGTCGTTTGTCGAAGGGATAAAAATCATCACCAGTTAAGATCTTGACATTCCTAAAAGAACTCTGTAGAGAATAACACCAGTTCCTTCCCAGGAAAAGACAAGAACTAGGATAAAAAATAAATTTTAAAAAAATTTCAAAAGAAGATTTTGCTTAAAAACAACTAGACTTCCTCTCGAAAGATGGGGATGTGTTTTTTAAGAGATCAAAGTATGAACTGGATTTTTATATACAACAAGAAAAAGATATGATATTCTCGAAAAAATTACAAAGAGAAACTCAGGGATTAAGTAGGTCTACTTGAGAATGCAATTGTCTTTTCTGCGAAATGATATAGAGGATTAACATATATATATATATATATATATATATATATATATATATATATATATATATATATATATGTATATATAATACGTATATATATATATATATATATATATAATTACATGAATCATTCATACAAAAAACAAATATAGAGGTTAATTATTTAAATGGCGAGAATACATCTTCGCAAACAATTTCAATAAGGTACACTAACCCCGAACCTGTATATGAATGATATGATCCCTGTTTATAAATTCCAGTTGCATAAGGTCTTTTTTAGTTTTTACAAGCTTTCGTCTGTTCCTATAGACATTCTCAGGTATGGAAATAGATTTGTAATCCGAAAAAATGCTATGAGAAATGTGTTATTGTTTTGGAACGTGCGGTCGCAACGCTGAGTTTGAATTTTAAATTTTAAGGTTGTGCGTTTTTGTACGAATATAGTAATAAGAGAATTCTTTTGTACTGGTAGATTTTCCATCAATGTGCCATGAACTATAATGTTCAAAACTTACAGTAATGTCACACTTATTATCCGAGAGTTGTACGTTGGATCAGTTATTTTAATTTCGATTATAGGTGCTGTTCAACTTATAATTACATGAATCATTCATACAAAAAACAAATATATATATATATATATATATGTATGTATGTATGTATGTATGTATATATATATATATATATATATATATATATATATAAAATACGCATATATATATATATATATATATATATATATATATATATATATATATATATATATATATATATATAAAATACGCATATATATATATATATATATATATATATTAGGTTGGTGAAAAAATAATGACGTAATAATGTCGTTTTTTGACGTTAAAAAATAAGTCAAAAAACAAGATTATTGCGTCATTATTTTTGCACCAACCTAATATATATATATATATATATATATATATATATATATATATATATATATATAAATAATATAAAAGGCTCAAACAATAATATTCCATGGTTATAATTTATTACATTGGAATAGTAATCACGATCCAATTAATCAGACCTACAAATTTAAAAAAAAAAAGCTTTCTTTTGAATTCGTAGTTCTGAGGAAGTGGATCGTGAGTACGATTCCAATGTAATAAATTATAACCATGGAAATTCATATATATATATATATATATATATATATATATATATATATATATATATATATATATATATTACCATGTTTGATACATATTCATTTATTCCGAGTACTTTCAAAATTAGCATAATGTCGTCATCGGGGTGTTGCTTTTTGCTTATTTTTCTAAGAATAAATTATTGTGTTTTTCTGAAAGTTATATTCTTGCTGAAAATACAACTAAAATTTTCATAAAAATAATAATCAGAAACTAAAAATTCTTGAAGCTATCCATATTAAAATTTGAAACCTACCCTAATAAAATTAATTATGAATACAGCACAAATGTTTTACAATGTTTAAAGTAGGCATTTTAAATTATCTAGGTTTTAACTGATAGTTTGTTTTTTTTAAACATATGGACATTTCAAAACTTAGTTACCTCCCCTGACGTTATATCATGAAATTTAAATCGTACATTACATAAACTTAGCGTTTTTGACTTCACAGTTAAAAAATTAACTTTCAGATGACTCACCACTTCCTGCTCGTGGAGTACGTTCTCGCGCGAGACACAGTAGATTAATCTGGCCCGTTTGAATCTGGAGTCCTAAACATGACTTCTCCAGAAACACAGAAGAATCTCTATATGTAAGCATACATCGCTTTCTGTATCCATACAACATTAATTCAGGAATAACATTCTCTTTATAATTCTGGCTATAGGCGATCGTTTTTTCCCATTTTTCTTTAAAACTTCTTTGAGGCACCAAGATAAAAAGGAATAATCGTAGACTTGTTTAAAGGCTTGTAGAAACAGTGCCAAGACGGAATAGTTTACATATGAATTGGCGACAAGGCGAACTTAGAAGGAAATAGCTTGTCAGGTATTCTTTGAACAGTTAGACAGGAAAATGCAGGCGTTAAATCAGGCTCCTTGAGTTTGTAATTATTGTCTTTTCTGTGAAATTATATAGTTCAGATTTCACATTATACTAAGCTTGTTATACTAAGCTTATACCTGGCGAAGAATTCTCGGCCCACTTACCAAAATCTGGCAAAAGGATCAAAGATGTTTTTATTTTTTTTTGTCTGTTCTTATTATTCTTATTTTTTGTCTCTCTCTTTTTTTTTTTCTTTTTTGAGAGGCTTTTTAGTCAGACCGAAAAAATTCAACAGCCAATGGTCGCATCATTTAACTTTATTTACATAATGGATCAGTTTTCTATTATAAACATCGAAACGCTCAAACGCAGCCGGTACGCCCGTGTGCACTAATTCGCACTGAAAGGTATCCAAGTGCGCCCCAAGTTAACAAAAGAGCAATTTATGAATTATTTTTATATTTTAAGATATCTTTATTTCTAAAAAAAAAGGTACAGACACCAAGCACATGGCTTTCATATCTGTCAAGACTTTAGCATTTGATATTTTGAACTGAATGCTGACTTCCGTAATTTTTTTAAGAAAGAGAAATTAGTCCCTTCTATTTTTCTTCCACGAGGAATTTAAAGGAATCACTATCGACCTTTATAAATCCCTTTAAAGGAAAAATCTAGCGCTAATCCTCTTTGGGGATGCTAAACTCGAATTTCACAATTTAAAATTTTATGGCATTTTTTCTTGTTTAAAATTTAATTTGCGCCACAGTGTATATTGTAAGAGTGCGCCCAGAAGTAAAAAAAATGGTTGAGAAACACTAGTCTAAAATATTTTCACAAAATTGGGTGACATACACAGAAATAGTTAAAATACAAAGACATAAGATACAGCTGTAAAGGAAAAGACTACGTGATAAATTAAGAAAGGATCTAAATTAATACATAAGTATGTGATACACCAAAAAGGATTTAAATTAATAGAAAACTGGCCATTACCCCCAGAAAGGATCGAAAGTAATACAAAACTGAACAATACGCCCAGAAAGAATCGAAATTAATCCACAACTCGGTAATACTTTCAGATAGGATTGAGATTATTACAAAACTGAGCAATACGGCCAGAAAGGATCTAAATTAATACAAAACTGGGCATTACCACCAGAAAGGATCTAAATTAATGCAAAACTGGTCAATACCCCAGAAAGGATCTAAATTAATACAAGACTAGGCAATAGGATTAGAAAGGATCTAAATTAATGTAAAACTGAGTAATACTCCCAGAAAGGACCAAAATTGATACAAAACTGGCCAATAACACCAGAAAGGATTGAAATTAATACAAAACTGAACAATACGCCCATAAACGACCTAAAGTCATGGAAAACTGAGTATTACATTCGGAAAGGATCTAAATTAATACAAAACTAGACAATACGTTTAGAAACGATCTAATTTAATGTAAAACTGGCCAATAGCCCTAGAGAGGATCTAAATTAATTCAAAACTGAGCAATACTCCTAGAAAGGATCTAAATTAATTCAAAACTTGAAAATACGTCCTGATAAGAGAGGATTAATACAAAGCAGGTCAATACACCCAGAAAAAAGATCTAGATTAATACAAAACTGAACAATACGCTCGTAAATGATCTAAATTAATACAAAACTGGAATTGGCCAGTTTTACATTTATTTAGATTCTTTCTAATTGCTTTGCCTAGTTTTGTATTAACTTATATCCTCTAAGTTAATACAAAACTAGGCAAAGCGATTAGAAAGAATCTAAATGAATGTAAAACTAGCCAATATCCCCAGAAAGAATTTAAATTAATGCAAAACTTGTCAAAACCCACATAAAGGATCTAAATTAATTCAAAACTTGGCGTTACCATCAGAAAGGATCTAAATTAATGTAAAATTAGCCAAAATCCGCATAAAGGATCTAAATTAGCAGAAAACTAAGCAATACGCCCATAAACAACATAATTAATACAAAACTGACCAATACAGACAAAAACGGAACTAAATTGATACAAAACGGCATTAAACGTCCCAACTGAATCTAAAATGATGCGCACTTATTTGATACACCAAGAAATTATAAAAAATAATTTAAAAAAAACTGTGATAAACCAGAAAGTTTCCAAATTAATACTAAATTGATTTATCCAGCAATTATCGAAATTGATAAAATAAACTTGGTGATGCAACTTTTGCTCATTGAAAATGCGTTTCTTTTTGACATAGTCTTGGACCAAAGTTGTCATCATCCAGCAATTCTATATCCAATATAGATTTCTACCAAATCCAACACAAATACTCCGTCTAATGAATACCGAATGTTTCCTTATGAGGTTAAAATAATGATAAAATACAAAGGAGATTCTGCAATGATATTGGTACTGACCAGGCATCGCGGCTTCATTCACATTCTCAACAATGTAATGTAGTTTCCCTCTGCCATCCAATAACACAAAGCAAGAAAAAATAACGTGCTATGTCACCCTTAAAAATAAAAGGGTGAATTTAGGATAAAATAGAGATCAAAATGATGTCAATAAACCTTCATCAATGCATAAAGGAATCCAATAATGTTATCATATTTGAATTAACTGTAGAACGGGAAACCATTCAAAGAATATCGAAATGAGAAAAGGTCCTACACTTATGGGACGACAATCCTTATTTGAAAGAAACAAGCAGAAAAGAAAAAAATGTAAGTGGAAATACCAAACAATTAACAAAGAAAAAAAAATCTTGTTAATTCTCCGGAAAATCTCTATCTATAAAAGGCAGGATGTGTGTGTGTGTGTGTATATAACGAATGCACGGCTGCAATTTTCGACGGATGTGCACCAAAATTTACATGCACATGCTCCAAGTTAGCGGGAAGGCCAAGACTGACCTTGTATTTCCCAACTTCCATCGATAGGGAAACTAATCGATTTTTTCATGCTTCTACGGCAGTTTTCATGTAGTTTGTGGCCATTTTGTACTGGCCAGAGTGAGAGCCTATAGCTGGCTGCCACGAATAGGCAGGAAGATTCTATTGGCCAGCGTGAGAGCCAACAGCTGATTGACATAAATGTTAACTAGCATGCAAAAAAAAAATCGATAGCTGCATTCGTCAGAAGTGGGAAAAATTTAAATCTGCATAGCACTTTACACCAATTGGCTCATTCGCTTGCTTAAAATCAACGTTGATTCTGATTCCCAAGAACTGTGTTGGGTGTGAAAAAGTATTTTTGTTAACATTCTTTTTTCATTCGGTTTTTCCAGTTACGAGTCCTTTTTTAAAGCTGATCGTTTTGTGTTCATTTTGTTTAGTTCTTTTTTCATAACAGATTTAATGTTTAGTATAGAGCTTAGAAAAAATTCGCAGTGTGAGATAGGCAAGAAGTAAGGCATGTAGCAACATCAGCTGGGCAAAGGGCACTCCTTTAGACGCAAGGAAGGGCAAAAATATTTTAAGTCAAGTGATAGCGATTGCTGTATAAGTCGTACGATTTTTGAATCAAGCACGGGCAACGCCGGGCCATGCTGCTAGTTGAAAAAAAAATTAATGAAACCAAGCAACAGAGATTAAAATTTGTAGAGAAAGGGAAAATCTATAAAATCAGACAATATCTATAATAATCTGGGGAAACAATTTAAACCAAACTAAACTCAAAATGCCCGCACGAATAGAACATATACGAACATTCACTAGTGGGACGATGTATTCTTCCATCGCAAAATGTATTCTTCATTTAACTCTTGCAATTTCCCGCCTTTCCTCCCCTGTAAGCTATGCCGACCCTGATCAATACGTAATACATGACCGTTTGGGAATACCAGGTAATCTGAACTTGGATGTACGGATGCTGAAATCGATAATAGTTCAGAATTATTAAACAGCGAGCCGAGTTCTAATTCCAGTTCGATTCTTTATACAGTTTAACCCGGATATAAGAGAGTTGTCGGGACCGGAGAATAAGTCTCTTATATCCGGGTTTCTCTTATATCCGGGTTTGGTCTAATTTATATACATTAACACAGGCTCTAATTTGGGACCAGATAAAATCTCTCTTATATCCGGGTTTCTCTTATATCCGGGTTACACTGTATTCACTTACGCGGAAATACCCTTAGGAAAGGTATGAATCCACCGCTTCCCCCATATATGGATTAATTAGTAAAACTTGTATAACTAAACCATTACTATCTACAGTAATAAAATAAATAAAACTTGCGTACAAAATAGATTTCGGTATTAAATAGCCCATACAGATCCTGATAAGCCGCTAAACAGTAACAAACAAACAACCAGTTTTTTCCTGTTTCATGTCGCTTCAAAACGTGGGCGATTGTGCTTCTTCAAAATTTCCTGTCCTTTTTATCTCTTGCTAAATTCTTGTTATATCTCATAATCCCTATTCTGACAACAATTTAATGAAACGCGTTTGCTACGTTATAGGCTGCCTCTCTGTGAGTGTCAAAATTTCCAAGCCTGCTTTCCTTATTATGTGACTTAGAAATTCAAAATGTATCATTCTGATCGTAAGTATAAGGGTACATTCTGTTTCCATTTTCTCTAAGACTTTGTCGCAGCTCCCATGTTCGGTCCAGCATCCTTAAGTTGAATTATATTTCTGTTGCATCAAATCTCTTCTTTATCTGTGAGGAGACTGTCTAGCATTCACAACCATATGGAAGTCGCGATATTACATATCTATCTATCTAGCTATATATCTAGCTACCTATCTATCTATCTATCTATCTATCTATCGCAGGTTTCTTCGAGCTTCCTGAAGTAGATCCACATTTCTGTTGCTTCAAGTCTCTTCATATTTGAGGGGATTGTCTATCATTCACTGCCCTATAGAAGGAGCGACATTACATATCTAAATTAAACGGCCACTACACCAAGATTATCAATATAAACGATGGCAAATTTTTTTTTTTTACAGGTTCAAATAACCTAGAATTACAGACAGAAAGCTTCAGGCTGCCTCTTAATTTTAATGTTTGAGAACCGTTGTCTAATGATAGCCTAAACATCTGTACCTATGTTGTTGGTTACTCAGAGTACAAAAAATAAATCTATCCAATTGTTATTGAAAGGAAGCCACAGCAATAAATTCACTTCCGCTGGCCTCTCTTATCCGAACATGACTGTCGCCGAGGTTGGCTTCCTCAGGCACAAATATGTTCACTCAACACACACACAGCCAGCCTGCAACTATGCTGAACGGACATTAATAAGAGTTTATAGAAGAGAGAGAGAGTATAAAATCTAGCGTAATCATAAGCTGAGTTATCCACTCAATAAATTTACTATAGCAAAATATGCTATATAGTATAATAATTTCCAGCTGACTCTAATTATTTTGTAATACTTGTATTAATTCATGACTACTGACAATATATTTTACAGAAGAAAAAAAAACGTGTATATTTCTTTCTGTCTGGTCATCCATCTATCTATCTATCAATCTATCTATCTATTAGGTTGGTGCAAAAATAATGACGTTTTTTGACGTTTTTTTATGGTAAAAAAACGTCATTATTTTTGCACCAGCCTAATATCTATCTATCTATCTATTTAATCATGCATGCCCATATCTATATATCTATTGAATCATGCATGTTCATATCTATCTAACTTCATATGTAATCAATTTATGTTAAGATTTCCTCATCGTCTCTCTCTATCTGTCTCTTTTTTTTTTCATATCAATCTATCTATCCATCTAAACAATTTATCTATGCTAAAATTATCCCTTTCTCTCTCTGTCTCTCAGCTGTCTCTTTCTAGGTCTCTCGCTTTCTTTTCATATCTATCTATCTATCTATCTATCTTAGTCTGTTCATATCTATCTATCTATCTATCTATCTATCTATTTAATCAGGTTTGTTCATACCTATATCTATCTTGATAGGTAATCATTTTATCTATATTAAGATTCTCTCTCGCTTTATTTTTCATTCTTTTCTCTCTGTATTTCCTTCCTTCTACTCTTTCAGTCTTTCTCACATCTTTCTCTTTTTCTGTCTCTTTTTCTTTTTCTCTCTTACTCTCTCTTCTCTCTCTTACTCTCTCTCCATCTTTCTTCTCCCTTTATCTTTTGTTTTCTTCTTTTATCTCTCTCCCCTGTCTCTTTATATGTCTATCGGTCTCTTTGTTCTTTTTTCACATCTCTTTAATCATGTCGGTCCATACCTCTCCATCTTCATAGGTAATCAATGTATCTATATTATCATTCCCAGTTCTTTCTTTCTTTCTTTCTTTCTTTCTTTCTTTCTTTCTTTACTTATTTATTTATTTCGTTTACCCTCGTGCGTTTTCCCTTCATATCTGCGTCACTCTTTCATTTTGAAAAAAATCCTTCACGCTTTATTTTTGTTTTAACTTCTCTCCATGTTTTCCTTCCTTCCTTCCTTCCTTCCTTCCTTCCTTTCTTTCTTTCCTTCCTTCCTTTCTTTCCTTCCTTCCTTTCTTTCTTTCCTTCCTTCCTTTCTTCCTTCCTTCCTTCCTTTCTTTCTTTATTTATTTATTTCCTTCCTTTTTTTCCTTTCTATTCTTCCTTCCTTCCTTTCTTTCTTTCCTTCCTTCCTTCCTTCCTTCCTTCCTTTTATTCCTTCCTTCCTTTCTTTCTATCATTCCTTCCTTTATTTTCCTTCCTTCCTTTCTATCCTTCCTTCCTTTCCTTCCTTCCTTCCTTTCTTTCCTTCCTTCCTTCCTTTCTTCCTTTCTTTCTTTCTTTCCTTCCTTCCTTTCTTTCTTCCTTCCTTCCTTTTCCTTCCTTTTCCTTCCTTCCTTTCTTTATTTCTTTCTTTCCTTCCTTCCTTCCTTTCTTTCTTTCCTTCCTTCCTTCCTTTCTTTCCTTCCTTCCTTCCTTCCTTCCTTTCTTTCCTTTCTATTCTTCTTTCCTTCCTTTTCCTTCCTTTTCCTTCCTTCCTTCCTTCCTCCCTTCTCTATCTCTCTCATTCTCTCTTCCCCTCTGTCTCTTTCTGCTGTTTTCTCTCTTTATCTCTCTTTCTCCATCTTTTGTGTAAATAATAGACCATTGCCTAAACCCGATACTCCTTCACGAGGTCCGAAAATAGCAAAGGTTTGCATCGCATTTCCTTCCAGCATACTTTATGCTTTACTAAATAAGTAGAAATAAAATAAGAAAAGAGAGATAGAGAGAGAGAGAGAAAGATAAAAAAAAAACAAAGTGAGAGTGTGTACCTATGAGAGAGAGAGAGAGAGAAAAAAAACCAGAGAGAGCGAGGGATTTTTTGTGCGAAAGAGAGAGAAGTTTGAGTATTTGCTTTTAAAATCTTTTTGAGAGTTCTTCACAAAAGTTTTATGTAGTTCTTTGCCCAAACTCTTAAACGCCCGCCACTTCTCAAAGTTTCGCCATATCTATTTGCCGAATCATATGGAGAACAGACCCGAAAAATTCATTTCACTTCATAAGAACCTAAACCGTTTGATTTTTTTTTAAACGAAAAAAAAACAAGTGTAACGTAATAACCAATCTGTATGCACGTAAATTAAAATGCATGCTGTCTATAAAATTCTCCAGTCTTTTAAATATTTATTAACCTCTTCTATATAAGACGTAAATATCTACCTAAAAATAATCATTAAATTTCAGAAGAATTTAAAGACTATCTATAAAATTGCTTAGAACTGTAAACTTGCTTTCATTTGTATTTTGTCTGATATTTTCTCTAATGTTAAGCAAAGAAGTTAATATCCAAAAAGTACCGGGGCTTTTACGGTTTCTTTATCGAAGGGATTAGACAGACGTACAATTATATGCGTACGTTTTAGGGTTTTCACATCCGGTATTCTCCAGGGAAATATTAATTTTAATTTTATTGTGTCTAGGAGAGCCATGTGTTCATTCTTCGCATTTAGTCACGCCCAAAATTGTTGTTTGGAGAGTTAAACTCTCGTTTACTAACTTCTGTCAATTTAATCTAGGAATGGGGCGGAAGGGAAAGGAAGGGGAAGAAATATTCCAACGTGCAATCTACGAAACGAAGACACCAAAACCAAACAAGTAGAAGAATTTAAATATCTCGGAAGTGTTTTGACAAAGGATGGAATATGCGACAGCGAAATCCAAAAGCGGAAGATGCCTTCCAAAAGCTAAGTATAGTATTAATAGACTTATGCTCAGAATATTAGTCATATATTGTATTGTACCCCTGCTATTTACCTTGAGCTCTTTGAGAAAATCCATAAGATAAGAATCAGCAATATTTTCGGACCTGATCTGGCGCCTAGGCTTCAGTCACTTTTCCACCGCCTGAAGGTTGCCTTTCTTTGACTTTTCGATAAATACTTTGATGGTAATTGTTCGAATGAGCTCTTCGCTACGGTATAATTATTATTAACCCCCCTCACCAGTTTCATAGAGACAATGTGGTATTATGGTGGATGTAGCAAGAATGGTAAGTCAGTGGATTTGGGGTCATTTATGTTCACTTTGTATTGAGAAATGCAGGAATCTTGACAGCTGATCTGATCTGGGGTTTTCTCAATTTAAACACCTCCAAAACAAAACTGCTTTCTATTAATCATCTGAGAGACCCGGCTGTGCCTTTCCATCTGTATGGCTGATGCTAACCTCCAGGAGAGTGACTCGTTGCGCCTTCACGGGATAACGATCTTCGCTGACAGGATGTGAAAAGATTATATTGAATCAATATGATCAGCTGCTAGGAAGGTTGGTTTACTGTGTCTTGCCAGAGAACTTTTCTCACCAAAACAATCATAAACATTTATATGTCTACCATTCATCCATACATTGAATATTGCAGCCACATCTACTCTGATGTTTCTGCTATGTATTTAGAGAATATTGATAAAATTCAAAGAATAATCTGCAATGTTATTGGTTCTGTCCTGGCATCCCGGCTTCAGTTACTTTCCAGTCACTATAATGTATATTTCCTGTGCATTTTCTATAAATACTTTCATGGTAATTTGTCGGGTGGGCTTTTATCTATGGTGCTTAGTTTTACGAATTTAAGCGCAGTACTAGATTATCTACAAGTTGTCATCGTTTTACTATTGAATTGCATATATATATATATATATATATATATATATATATATATATATATATATATATATATAACTGTAAGTTTTTTACTAACATTTTCTCTTCTGGTACTCCTTCGTTGTGAAACTCTCTTCCATGCTTTCCAGACAAATTTCATATTTAAAAAGTTATATGCATTGTCATCGTTATCTACTGTCTTCTTGATTCCTTTTCTTTTATTACACTCGCTCCTTAAGAACGTTTCCTTTCTTTCCTTATTCTCTCATACTCAGTAACCCCTTGTGGCTTAGTGACTTTATTGCCTTGTTTGGAAAGAATTGATTTTAAAATATCCACCATTTTCACGATCTCAGAACAAGGATAAATCTTTGCTTCAACTGTTGTCTTATGTTAGATATTAGATAATCATCGTCAAATCCAGTTGACGAGAAATTGTACGTTAAGCCCGGTGTGGCACTGAATACCTACAAGACCATAGGACAATTTGAATTTGTCTGACATTATCAGGACATCATATGTGGCTCACACCGGTGTTTGGTTGAATATGGTTGTTGTCCGGTAGTAGGCTCTACTGGTTGTCTCACCGCGTTAGTCTTCAGTACAATACTCCGAATTTAAATTGTCCTTTTCTTACTGACTGTGAAATCATCTGTCTTTTCGGCAAGAGAAAGGCTTTATTATAGCAGTAAATAGTGCAACACATGCAGTCTGTATTGGCTACTTTTATTATCCCCAGTAAGGATATTGCCGACTACTTGTCAGTGACACAGACGCTTAAATTGAGTGAGAGAAACTACCCAGTCTCAAACCTTTGTAGATCATGTGCTCCTAAGCGAAAACTTTATTCTTTAAAGAAGGAATTAGAAAGAAACTCCTTTTTTTCACCGATAAATCTCATACTGCCTCTTTTTCTTTTTTTTCATGCAGGTCTTGTGACAGTCATGTGACAATACAGATATCAGAAATAATATGTATTTCCAACAATCTTTGTGACTGTTTATTTTTTTCTTAATCTTTAACCTTAAAAGGTTTTCCGTATTTCCAATGTATATTTTTTCCCCTTTTAAATTTATCAAATTTTGGCGTTATTTTTGCTTTTAGAAATTTTGACTATTTCTAAAATTTATTTTTAACCTTTTAATTTTATTAATATTTAATACTTCATATTACTTTTTAAAATAAAATTCATATTGTTTTTACTTTTTAATTTTTTTAATTTTTAATTTTTTTATTTGTTCCATTGATTGTGTCATCATAAAATATAAACATTTTATTTGATAAACCTGATATGGTAAAGAACATAAAATATTCTTCTTTTCTTTTAAATTCTATATGAAATATAAAATCGAGTTTTCTCTTAGAGGAATAGATCTTGATACTGCTAAAATTGTAACAGAAATCTCTACAAAAGCTGAAGATGTTGCACTTACCATTGATGAAATTCAACGGCTGATTTCTTGTGATCAAGTTATCACAATCGAGCTGTAAGTAAATTTAACTAGATTCAGTTAAACGTTTTCCTCCGTAAAGAGACACAACTGTAATCAGTTTTCTGGAGAAAAAAAAACTTCTCTAACCTGACTATGACCCTATCAAATATATTGTACTTCAGAAATCTGTCTATCTCTGTATAAAACTCTGTGACTTTCGTTTGTTCTTCTGTCCCTCACACCCTCTAGTCATACATACATATCGAAACCAGATATTGGAGAGAAGTGCACTGGTAAGGAAATACAAAGTACAATTGGTTTTACTAAGGTGCGTAGCTTAGTATGATAAATGTTCATTCATTTTTTGCGGGGTGGGAGGATTAAAAGTTTTATTATTTAACATACAAAAATACTCTTATTATTTTAAAATCAATTTTTTAATGTCTAAAAAAGTAAATAATTATTTAATAAAATGTAATATTTTCTTTTTGCATATCTTTTCTTAAAGCTTTTATATACAAGAATCCAGCTTGCGTCTGCGAGAACAGTAAACAAATCACAGAGCCAATCGCTTGAAAAAGTTGAAATTTGGCTACAGAAAGAAATATTTGCGCATGGTCAGTTGTATGTTGCCTGCTCAAGAGTAAGAAATCCTAAGAATTTATTCTTCGCTGTTAAAAGGAAAAAAAAAGAAATTGAGATCCTATAAAATTAAATGAATGAAATTATTAAACCGTTATGTAAGGTTTTTGTTAAAGTATTTTTCCAAACAAATCAACTTATTCAAATTTCATTGATTAATTTGAGAATTTAAACGAGACGTAGAGTTTGTAAATCTCTAAAAAAAATGTTGCCGATAACTTTAGCAATGTGATGATTTCAACGCGTCAGCGGGTTGCAAAAATATTATAGTACATTATATTTACAACAACCTGTGCGACTGTTTATTTGTTACGTGTTTTTTGTTTCTTCTTAGTCTATAAGCTTATAATATCCTCTTTTCTTTGAAACACACAATGTGTTCATCTCGTAGTAGTGCTTTTTTGTAAAGGCAGGAATACATACCTCCTACTCGGTCGAAGCAGGAATCATTCCTCGTTTAGTGAATCCCAGCTTGTGAGTAATTGAACCATTTCAGACCCGGGAAGTAGTTCATTAAGATTAGGGGAGAAAAAAGACAAAAACAGATAACTTGGTAGTCGTTTAGCCGTCTCGGCTCACTGAGCTATTAAGGAAAGGCACTAAGCCGATTGAGTGAGTTCGGTGTGTCCGAGCTGATTTCAATGTTAAAACAATTGGCGCAGACTGGGGCGGGAGTGTGAAGCAGACAGAGGGGGCCATCTTATATTGACGCTTCCAAACGAGGAACAAATTAACAAATACATAGAAAGATAGACAGATAGATAGATGCAGAGAGAGAGAGAGAGGCATAGATAGATAGATAGATAGATAGATAGATAGATAGATAGATAGATGCAGAGACAGAGAGAGGCATAGATAGATAGATAGATAGATAGATAGATAGATAGATAGATAGATAGATAGATAGATAGATGCAGAGACAGAGCGAGGCATAGATAGATAGATAGATGCAGAGACAGAGCGAGGCATAGATAGATAGATAGATAGATAGATAGATAGATAGATGCAGAGACAGAGAAAGGCATAGATAGAGAGAGAGAAAAAGATAGATAGATAGATAGATGCAGAGACAGAGAGAGGCATAGATAGATAGATAGATAGATAGATAGATAGATGCAGAGACAGAGCGAGGCATAGATAGATAGATAGATGCAGAGACAGAGCGAGGCATAGATAGATAGATAGATAGATAGATAGATAGATAGATAGATAGATAGATCAACGAACCAGATCAGTTTCTAACTTATTGAAAATAATCTTCACACTCTCTGTTCTTCTAACTTTCTATCCTGGAGAAACAAGGTGCCTTACATGTCTCACGTAAGTTTTAATTTTTTTTTTTTTTTTTTTTTGTCACTGCTCCTTGGACTGTCATAGCCGAAACTTCTCTCTTATGTGCCAAACATCTTATGAATTAAGTTGAATCTTTTCTAATTGATCTCTTTAGCTCTGCTGAAATGATGATCCCTCTTCCTTTTGTGACCAGCTGATCCATTTTTTCCTCTATACTGTTCGCTCTTTTTTAAACTTATTCACTGTTCTCTTAATGGTTCTTAAATAGATTCGAAGATTGAAGCCAGAGTATGAATATTGGTACCATTACTGAAGGCTAGAATTATTTTTTCCTCTCACGATTGCTCAGTTGGGAAGTCTGTGGGGCTGACACAAAATTTCTCCACGTTAAACCCGACCTTATATCACATCTCGTCTCAGTGAGTAGACCGGGGTAAATAACTAAATGGGTGACCGTTTAGAAACATCTGGTGATGTAAGCTTGGTTTTTTCGAGGTGGGGTGATAGATAACGGCCCAAAATGTGAAACCTGAGAGCCGAGTTCAAATTTCAGTCGTCTTCGTTATATTCATTTATGTGCAAATACCATTGGGAAATGTATAAATCCATCACTTCTCCCCTCGCCGCAAACTATGGGTTAAATAACAGAACAAACTGGTTATATTTCTGAAATGAGGTATTGTAGTGATTTACAATATTTGCGTTGTTCGGATTGTTGTCCTTATCTCTGTTGCCATATTCACGATGTTTCGGCCGTTGCATGCTCCGGCCTTCTTCAGGTAATTGGAATTTAAAACTGAACCTTTAATTTCATCCACCGGGATAGAGTATTCTAGTTCAATGAGACATGGCCCAGTGTATAAAATCGTTGGTTGAATCCAGTGACTTGACCCAAAGAGTTGTGAGTTCAGTACCTGGCTACAGCAGAGGTGAACGAAAACTTGGAGAGCTGAGTTAAAGGGAGATAACAAATACTGAGATATCCGAAAGAGGCGTGGCACGTGGAACTATAACAATCTACCCCGGCGGACATAATAAAGGGTTCAGTTCAAAATTCTAATCACCTGAAGAAGGCCGGAGTGTACAACAGCTGAAATGTTGTGAACATGGCAAGAATAATGGGGACAACAGTCTGAACAATGTAAATAGTTTAAATAAGAAGAGACTGGGTTTATAGCCTTGATTGCTCACCAGTCTGCCGCAAAATATAACGGCGGCCTACTGCGGGAATTCCTCTGCCAAATCACTCATAAATCGTGAAGAGAAATGATCGTCCCAGTGGGCCTCATGCCTGAAAGCAACAGAAAGAAGTGATAGTTAAGTTGATGCATTTAGCAACATGTTAACTCTTATTAGATTGTTTAATTTAGAATTTCGTATTAGGCACCTGTTAGACATTTTCATGACGGTCGTCTTCGAGTATAGAATCCAGAGGTTGGCAGTGAATATTTCGGAGACAGTAAGAAAGCGTAGTTCAGGTTCGCAGTGGATATCGTAGCAAAGTAGCAGAGCGTAGTTCTTCCTTTTATCATCTTCGCCTGTTAAGTTGGCACTGGTCCTTCTGGAGGGTAAACAAAGATGGCCGCCTTTATACACGACGGATACAATGTTCTGCGGCTTCTGATTGGTTAAACTTCTATTGGTAGACTATAAAGGAAGTTAAGTCATCTGGATTGTCTCACTAGTCATATATACACCCAAAAAACCGTAACAGCACCCAGTGAGGATTGAACGCATTACTCAGCAGTAATGGTTAGGTTTGTGGATTTTTTGACATATCAACCCTCATTGGAAACATTGAAATGTTGTATACGGCACCCAGTGAGGATCAATCTCACTATTCAGTAGTAATGGTCAACCAGACTAGCCTCGTTAGCCATGACCTAATGTCTACATGCCAATTTAGTTAGGTTGATTGATTTTATGACATATCAACACTTGTTGGGTCATTTAATGTCGAATTTTGTATGAGGCACCCAGTGAGGATCAATCTCACTATTCAGGAGTAACGGCCAACCAGACTAGCCTCGTTAACCATTACCTAATGTCCCCATGGCAATTTAGTCAGGTTGATTTATTTTACATATTTGTTGGATTATTTAATGTCGAATTTTGTATAAGGCACCCGGTGTGGATCAATCACACTCTTCAGGAGTAACGGTCAACCAGACTAGCCTCGTTAACCATTACCTGATATCTACATACCAATTTAGTTAAGTTGATTGATTTAACGACATATCAACCCCTGTTGGGTGATTTAATGCCGAAATTTGTATGGGGCACCCAGTGAGGATCAATCTCATTATTCAGTAATGACGGTCAACCGGACGAGCGTCGTTAAGTATTACCTAATATCTACATGCCAATTGAGTAATGTTGATTGATTTTACGATATATCAACACTTTTTGGGTCATTTTAATGTTGAATTTTGCATGGGGCACGCAGTGTGGATCAATCTCACTATTCAGTAGTAACGATCAACCAGACTAGACTCGTTAACCATTGCCTAATGCTGACATGCCAATTTAGTTAGGTTGATTGCTTTTATTACATAACAACCCTTGTTGATATGTATGGGGCACAAAGTGAGGTTCGAACAAAAGCTCGAAATATGGAATCACTAACGAGCGAAATCTTTCATGAGGTCCACCCTCCCGCGGGGGACTACCGGGGTGGTTCCTTTGTTGGATACATTACTTACTTCGCGCGCTTTCTTTTAAAGGGCGCCAATGTTGAACTCAAGTAGAGAGAACCGAATGCTCTATTGAGCATTGAGCGAAAAGAATAACCTCACACGTCACACACACACACACACACACACACACACACACATATATATATATATATATATATATATATATATATATATATATATATATATATATATATATATATGCGTGTAGGGTGTGTGCCCCTTGCGTTCGAGTTTCGATGCAAAGTTTTAAGGAATTTGTACAATAGGTGGTCCGAAGGTGGTCCGGAAATTCGCCATTATATTTTGCGTGCCAGTGTGGAACAAGAGAAAGGAAATTATTTCGAAAATGAAGGTGGAAAGTAGGTGGTTTTTTGTTTTGTTTTGTTCTTTATTATAACCAAAACGACTGGATGCTTTTTTAAGTTTTAAATTATCTTTTAGAATAGAACCTCTTAATTGCAAATAAACCATCCAGTAGGCAAATTAAAATGAAACTTTCAATACCTTATCATCCTCTGTAAAAACTCGACTAAATTCTATCGAGATTGATTTATCTATTTCGTGTTCGTTTTGTTCTGGTTATTATATTTTCATTTTTTTTTTTTTATTATTAAAAAGTGAAAAGTAATTTTAATAATGAATAATGAGAAAAAAAAAGAAAATTGCACCTGTGAATAATGACGTGCAAAGTGTCAGTTGAATTAAGCTTACATCGTTTTGTGTATAAAGTTTTAAGGCGATGACTTTTAAGCAGAATGGTCTTCTACGAATTTGGTAGCACTTAATTTTAGATTTTAATTAATTTAATTAATTCATTTAATTAATTTAATTAGTAATTACCTATTTCTTAATATTGAGCATTTTATTTGCAAACAAAAACCTGCTTTCTTTAAAAACGTTGTACTCAATACAGTCGGTGACGTTTCTTTTTTGGAGGTGCGATGCTGGGATCCGAAAACAAACTAGGGTCGCCAAGGACGCATTCCAAAAGGTGGGAAGAGCTCTGCGAGATAGGAGGATTTCTTTGGTAACAAAGAAAAGAGTCCCGAGCTGCTAAGTGATATCTGTCTTCCTATACGACACCGAATGCTGGACGGTGTCCTCAAAAATGAAGAAGAGACTCGAGGCGACCGAGATGTGGTTCTGCAGTAGGATGTTCTAAGGATATCATGGAGCGAGCGTGTGAGCAACGATGAGGTCTTGGAAAGGATGCAAACAAGGAGGAAGCTTATACTTAACATAAGGAAGAGACAGAAGAAATTTCTGGGACACGTAATGAGAAAGGAGGGCCTGGAGAATCTGATACTCACAGGTCGAACAGAGTAAAAAAAGAGACAAAGGAAAGCAACGCATGAAATAACAAGAAAAAAAGTTAAGAAGAAACGGATATGCATTTTATACTAAAGTTTATTCAAGAAAAAGCTCGAAAGCCATTCAAATTGGAGGATTATAGTCGAGATAAGGGAGGATTATAGTCGAGATAAAGGGGAATTATAGTCGCGATAGGGGAGGATTATAGTCAAGATAAGGGAGGATTATAGTCGCTATAGGGGAGGATTATCGTTGAGATAAGGGAGGATTATAGTCGCGATAGTATAGGATTAAAGTGCTGTAGGGGGGATTATAGTTGACATAAGGGAGGATTATAGGCGTGATAGCGGAGGATTATAGTCGCGGTAGGGGAGGATTATAGTCAGGGTAAAGGAGGATTATAGTCAAGATAAGGGAGGATTATAGTAGAGATAAGGGGGATTATAGTCGCGATAGGGAAGGATTATCATTGAAATAATTGAGGATTATAGTCGCGATAGGGGGGATTATAGTCGAGAGAAGGGAGGATTATAGTCGCGATTTGGGGAGGATTATCGTTGAGATAAGGGAGGATTATAGTCGAGATAAAGGTAATACAGAGTGAGTTGACGAATAGGAATGGTGACAAGAAACAAATAAGCAAATAAACAAATGAAACATATAGTTTGGGCATATTTGTTTAAATATTTCTTTTTGCGTGTAAAGCATATGGGTATTCGTTAAAGTAGGACTCAAAGGTGATCCCATTGCTTCATCCTTAGTCTCTGAGTAAATGTCAGCATAATGACCATAAAATAATTCTTGGGTAGTAATGGACTGTTAATTCTTACCTTGGATCACTGGTCTAATATTAAAAGTTGAGTGCGAAGAATGTGTGTATATATTATGTTTGAAGGAAGTTGAACATAGAATAGGCAGCCCCAGAGGTAGTTTCACCTAACACCACACAATTGGTACAAAACCAAAACATCAACCTGAAAATTCTTAGATAAGCTCGGCCGATCGTGACTTTCATATGGATGACATGCATGGCAGCAAGCCCGTTCAGAAACAGACTCTTCTGAGATCAACGGTTAAATATTTTGAGCGAGCGCAGGCTAAATGTTATAGCAGAGACAATCACTATTTGATCGCTATGGTCTAGCGATACAGAGTTGCGAAGAACTGTACCGGATAACAGAAACGGCATCATCTGAGGACTACCAACAGCAGCAACATCTAAAATGGATAGCACATTTAACACGAAGAGAAAATAATGTCATAATCAAGATGTTGACATTCCACACTACTTCAAACAAAAGGCTAGGAAGGAAACCTGGTCAATATTGGAAAGAGTGATAACAACTACTGAACTTGAGAAAAAGTATTTTCCTGAAAAATTGTTTTCAGAGAAAGATTTTATAAATTTCAACCAATAGCAGTACTGGCTGCTCGGTCAATGAATGCTAAATATTTCCTTATAAGGAAACGGGTAATATTACCATTACTATTGCAATATTCAGTTTCTTTGACAGGAAGATGAGTCTAAAAACCTTTGACATCTCACAGGAGTGTTGTATTTGTAAAAATATTGTCGGGATTTTTTATGTGCCGTGTCCCCTAAGAAATTGAGTGATCATGGCTCTCCACAATTTCCTATCATTTGTAGCTCTTAGTATCATCCATCCCTTTCCTCATTCGGCCATTAGGTAGTTCACTACCTCTCTGTTTCTCGTTTATTCCGGGAATGTCAAATTTTTCCAGACCTTCTCTATGTGTCCCAGAAATTTCAGATTACGCTGTCCCCACTTAAAGGACAAGGGCTTAACCAAAATGGACTTAGCCCCCTCCATATCGTTATCTCTAATATTTGCATTGTGTGTCGTTACGATCGTTGTTGTCATTGATTATGGAGTGGCTTCCCGTTAACTTCTCCACAGTGATTTTATTGAGACACCAAATCAATTTAGCTGATCGTTGACTCCTGAAGAGTTCTTTCCCCCCTTTGATAGGTCTTACTTTTCATACAACAGGATTGTTAACCACCCATCTCACATCCAGTGACGTGTAGCAGGGCAGCCAGTTTAGACGTCGATTGTTGGATTATTTGGCATAATGTTTTAGATAAGTGCTATACAGAGGTAAGAATCTGTGGCATCATGGTACGGAGAGGTGTGAGAAGTTTGTTTTTACACCAGCCCTTATATGTAGGCGGGTTAATACACACACAATCTTGTGGAGTTTGGAGGATCCAATTTCTGTGTATTGGGCTGTAATAATTTTATTTGTATATTGAGAAGTCTAGTGATGTATTTTGGGGGGTTTTAAAAGCTAGATTTACGACTATTACTCATCACAATGATTTTTTTATTATTATTTTCGAAATCTTTTTAAGTTTGCCTTGAGGTTTAGTAGATTGAGCATAAAATCCTGCATGCTTGAAATGTTTATTTTATATAGATTAACATACCAAACTCCACCTTCTATAATTTTTCGGCAAAAATATCACATTCTACTGAAGCTTAATAACTTTTCTGTTCTATAATTGTACTTTTCATGTACTGCAATCACGACCTTACAATAAAACTTGATATCACTTGAAATATTCAAAATTATAAGTTCAAACTTTGCCGGTGTGTGCAAAATATCAAATTAAGTATATTTTTTTAGATATTAATTTCAGTTTTTGTTTTTGTTTTTTCTCTCGAATACTTTCGAATTTCGCAACTGGCTTTAAATCCCAGTGTTCTTACGTTTGATAGAACAGATGGTTTTTTTGTGATGAATAGGAGAATAAATTTATTGAAACAAAACAATATTTATTTATACCATTTTGTTTTTGGTAGTGAAGGCTGGACAGTTTCTTTAAAGATGGAGAAGAAACTTGAAGCAACAGAAATATGGTTCAACAGAAAGATACTGAGAATGTCATGGATCGAACATAAGAATAACGATAAAGTTTTATAGAAAATGCAATCAAAACGAACACTTATCGCAGGGAACATAATGAGGAGAGAGTACTTAGAATATTTGACACACACGGGATATATTGAAGGTAAGAAGTTGTTATAGCGAAACACACCTTTTCTATAGTTAATAGACGTATAATAAGTAGGAGTAGTAAGAGTAACGAGGGAGGGATCAGTGGCTCAGTCAGTCGATGCCGGACGACTGTTAGTCGGATACTAAAGTATCAGCCACCACAACTAGATTACTCTGCGTCATTACCTATTATATCAAGTTCGTAACGTTTTGTACGTCGAACCTATTTTAGGACCGACTTAGTACAAATACAAGCCTCCACTGTGAAACCACTCCATAACAGAGATACAGCTAATAAAGTAGCTAATGAGCTTGTTGGCAGAACAAGGATTAGGAGAGATAGTAAAAAAAAAAAAAGACAAACATTGCCAAGAGTTAAAAAGGAGTAGCTATGAAGAAACCTGATCGCTCGCCTCTTGATGGGACGCAAAACATAGAATTGTTAGGTTGGTGCAAAAATAATAACGTAATAATGTCGTTTTTTGACGTTAACAAATACGCCAAAAAACGACATTATTACGTCATTATTTTTGCATCAACCTAATATGTTGAGTGAATGCTGGGCAGTCTCCTTTAGCGATGAAGAATAGAGTTGAAGCAATAGAAATGTAGTTCTACAGACGTTTGATAAAAAAATGGAAAACAAAAAAGGATATTTATGCTTAATATCAGGAAGAGTGTTGAAATTTCCTGGGCACATAAAGAGGAAAGAAGGCTTGGAAAATTTAAAACTTACAGGGCAGAGCGCTATAAGAAAACAGTGCACATCCTACCAAGCGAGGTTGAGCAAATGGATGGCGAAACAAATTTTAAGAGAGCTAACAAATTGACAAAATATATTAATGACTACAAAAGAAAAAGTATAGCATTATGAAGGCATGTGTCATAAAAAAACTATGATCAATGTGTATTTTACTGACTGAACTGTCACTGAAAATCAATATCACAGTATCGAGAATGTTATAAAAATGAAATTTTAATCACAATGCCGTTTCTGGAATTTTTGTGACATAACTTTGGCAAGGGAGTGAAGGTCTGGTTTGTAAATTATCAGTATGCTTACTGTTGTGGTAGGATCCACCTAATTTGCATAGTGGAGTACCGACCATATAAATATGGTTGGTACCGGGAAGAGAGGGAAGGAATCAAGAGATTCCTCGGCGACTGTCGAACTCTCTGCATTAGCAGAGGGGAACCCGGACGAGGCTTTGCCGAAGGGCAAGGTTTCGTCCGGGGAGGTTGACAGGGCCTGAACCCGTCTAGGCGGGTTTAGAAAGGCCATATTTTTGGCCGAGCCTACGGGCTCGGGGATACCCACATTAAAACGGCCTTGTACCACATTCGATCTTCGTGGGTGGATTGATAAATACAGGA
The DNA here is from genome assembly GCA_963932145.1 of Acanthosepion lycidas. Taxonomy (NCBI): domain Eukaryota; kingdom Metazoa; phylum Mollusca; class Cephalopoda; order Sepiida; family Sepiidae; genus Acanthosepion; species Acanthosepion lycidas. Next base: position 129,158,128 of record OZ010580.1, on the reverse strand, counting down.
ATCAAGAGATTCCTCGGCGACTGTCGAACTCTCTGCATTAGCAGAGGGGAACCCGGACGAGGCTTTGCCGAAGGGCAAGGTTTCGTCCGGGGAGGTTGACAGGGCCTGAACCCGTCTAGGCGGGTTTAGAAAGGCCATATTTTTGGCCGAGCCTACGGGCTCGGGGATACCCACATTAAAACGGCCTTGTGCCACATTCGATCTTCGTGGGTGGATTGATAAATACAGGAATCAAGAGATTCCTCGGCGTCTGTCGAACTCTCTGCATTGGCAGAGGGGAACTCGGACGAGGCTTTGCCGAAGGGCAAGGTTTCGTCGGGGGAGGTTGACAGGGCCTGAACCCGTCTAGGCGGGTTCAGAAAGGCCATATTTTTGGCCGAGCCTACGGGCTCGGGGATACCCACATTAAAACGGCCTTGTGCCACATTCGATCCTCGTGGGTGGATTGATAAATACATGAATCAAGAGATTCCTCGGCGACTGTCGAACTCTCTGCATTAGCAGAGGGGAACCCAGACGAGGATTTGCCGAAGGGCAAGGTTTCGTCCGGGGAGGTTGACAGGGCCTGAACCCGTCTAGGCGGGTTCAGAAAGGCCATATTTTTGGCCGAGCCTACGGGCTCGGGGATACCCACATTAAAACGTCCTTGTGCCACATTCGATCCTCGTGGGTGGATTGATAAATACATGAATCAAGAGATTCCTCGGCGACTGTCGAACTCTCTGCATTAGCAGAGGGGAACCCGGACGAGGCTTTACCGAAGGGCAAGGTTTCGTCCGGGGAGGTTGACAGGGCCTGAACCCGTCTAGGCCGGTTCAGAAAGGCCATATTTTTGGCCGAGCCTACGGGCTCGGGGATACCCACATTAAAACGGCCTTGTGCCACATTCGATCCTCGTGGGTGGATTGATAAATACAGGAATCAAGAGATTCAACCAGAGACTCTGCCCGACTGCGACTCAGTCAACACATTCTCCAGGAACGGTCTTCCCAGGAATATACAAAAGACTATATGTAAATATTGTGTACACTTTCTTGTTTCAATACATTTTGTTCTAAGTACATTTTGTGTTGCATTATTATTCCATGCATTAGTCAAGTTTCAACACTTACCAAATAGAAAATAGTACAACTATTCAACATAAGACTTAAATTCAACTTTTGATCAAGGGTACATAAAAAGATAAATACAAAATAAAATAATAAAAGTCACTTTAAACTTAAAGAAAATACTAAATATTTTTAAAAATATTTTAAATATTTTAAAAATATTAAAAATAATATAATTAAAAATATTAAAAATATTTAAATATTTTAAAAATAAAATAATAAAAGACACTTTAAACTTAAGGAAAATACTAAATATTTAAAAAATATTTTAAATATTTTAAAAATATTAAGAATAATATAATTAAAAATATTAAAAGTATTTAAATATTTTAAAAATATAATAATAAAACGCACTTTAAACTTAAAAAAAATATTAAATATTTTTTTAAATATTTTAAATATTTTAAAAATATTAAAAAAATATAATTAAAAATATTAAAATTATTTTAAAAATAAAATAATAAAAGGAACTTTAAACTCAAGGAAAATACTAAATACGTTCCAGTTGAAGAGGCAAATCAATCCAGATAGAATATATATATATATATATATATATATATATATAAAATGAATGTATAGATTTATTTTATGTATCTAGAGTCATAGGAATGTTTTATTTTCTAAACACGGTCAGCACAATCTGACCGTGTTCGTAGTTGATGGCATTGCATTTTGTTTTTTTTTCCTTCTTTTTAATTAATAATGCTACAATTTTTTTTTAATTCGTTTTCTACATGTGGATGAGGCTACTATATTAGTATTATCAACGCGGATGTTGCAGATAGAGTTTGGTAGGTTTACATGTATATTTAAATGAGACCTAACTGAGTTATGATCAGAGAGATGTAACGTGAGACCTCTTGTTAGGCATATCCAATGTAATTATTTATGAATCTGGTTTAATCAGGAACACAGTCCAAGAAGGGACATGCGAATTGAATTCATCTATCTATCTATCTATCTATCTATCTATATATATATATATATATATATATATATATATATATATATATATATATATATGTCCCTTCCTGGACATATTGATTAACACAAATTTACTATTTCGCCATATAAAAAACCTACCAGCATAAATTCTTGCACACTTAACAGAGTGAGTGTCCATATTATTACAAAATAGCAATTATAAAAAATCTAATACATCGTGCAAAAACTAATGGATTATGTAAGCCGAATGCTGAAGAAGGATTAAGAATAAAACATGTATCAATATGGTGATTTCCTTTCGTCCTTCAATGATAATGTTATTAAGCTTATCAGACAATATGAAAGGAACTTACTTAAAATAAATATACAAAGCTTGTCTATATTATTTAATGAAATATGTATTAATGAAAAATTGCTGCCTGAATACAAACACAATATATATATATATATATATATATATATACATATATATATATATATATATATATATATATAGAGAGAGAGAGAGAGAGGGAGAGATAGATATGGTAGGATAGGATAAAGAACAAGTAGGAAACAGATCTCAATCTAACATGTTTCAATTTATTAAAGCTTCATCAGAGATGAAGTTAAAAATGATAAAAAATGATAAAAATTAAAGAGACACAGATTAATGGTATGATGCGTTTGGTTATTTCTTATTGGTTAGCTACGTGTCACGTGTCATGAAGTAAAAGATAATATTCAAATATGTGTGACAAACATTCTGAATGCTAAAGTATGTAAGAGTTAGGGAGACGCAGCAGGATGTTTTGAAAATTGTTTTTTTGGTTTGATTTTTCATTAAAGCATATTTTGTATATATCTTCATTGATTATATATATATATATATATATATATATATATGTTTCATTAAATAGTATAAACAATTGTTGTCTATTTTATGTAAATTCTTTTCCTATCGTCCGATAAGCTTAATAACATTATCATTAAACGAAGAAAGAAAATCACAATATTGATACATATTTTTTAATCCTATCTAAGCTTTCGGCTTAAGCCATTATCAAAGATGACAATTACATTACAGTATATTAAGCAATACTGTCTTGTCCGAGTATTGCGTAATATATTTGATCTTCTACTCATATATATATATATATATATATATATATATATATATATATATATATATATATATATATATATATGTATGTATGTATGTATGTATTCTTTTGGTTTCATTTTTCATTAAAGCATATCCCGTGCGTATTTTGTATATATCTCTATTGCTTTTTATGTATTTGGAAGAGAAGTTTTATCAATGAATAATGGATTTACAAAAAAAATGATGATTTAAAGTATTTTTTTTTAAGAACTTGTGTTATTAGTTGCTATTATTGCTATAAATATATTTCCATATTTTCTCTTTAAAGGGTTACGTTCTTTTTTTAATAAGGTAGTCATTGGTGAAATTAAAGTTATATCGTACTTCGTTGCGGTGTAAGATGAGAGAATTTGAATGTTTATCTAATCACAAGTCTCTTTTGTGTTCCTGGGTTCGGATTTGTATATATATATATATATATATATATATATATATATATATATATATATATATATATATATATATATATATATATACATACAAATATAGATAACTAGACTCGTTTCGAAAAACCCTCGAATTTTTGATTTGCCAATAATCAAATCAATCTCGAGGGAAAAAAGGTTTTAAAAAAAGAAAGAGCTACAAACATGAACTTCTGCCGAAAAAAAATCGCACAGATGCAGGTCTGAAGCCCAAAGAAAAAAAACCGATACGAGTAAACTAACAAAAGATCTCAATACAACCGTAGAGCAGTCCTAGATACACCTAGTGAGCCAGACAAACCTACCTAGGTTTCACCTTACTGGATCGTCAGGGAAGACCGGCTTCCCTGACGATCCGTTTAGGTGAAACCTAGGTAGGTTTGTCTGGCTCACGAGGTGTATCTATATCTATATATATATCTATATATATATATATATATATATAGGTGTGTGTGTGACCCAATTACTTTTAGGATTATTTATATTCAAATAAATTAATTAATTATATATTACACCTTTAAATGTTCACTTATATTTCACATGGTCAGAATGTAAAAGTTATATTTTTTTTTCAAATGTATTTAAGGGATTTCTTTTATCAAATTTTTAGTGTTGTATTACCGCCTGATGCTGTAGTTGGTGTAACTGTTAGAATACAGGTGCCTAATAGTACCAGAAAAATAATGATTTACAGTAAAAGAGACAAAAAAAACAGTTCTTTGGTATGTTAATCTACATAAAATAAACTTTCCACTGATACCAAACATAATAACATCAGAATGTATTCCCTGTTCAGACATTTAACTTCTTTTTTTTTTTTAAGAATGAGGTTTGTATCCTGAAACTACATCTAATTTTTAAGTTTTCGGCTTTAAGCAAGATTCCTTCCCTGGGTGAGCTGTAAGGAATGCGTCGTCCTGTAATTGTAAGTTTTCTTGTATATAATTTCAGGTTGAGTCTTTTTCCATATTGCTTGCCAGAATTGGAGGTTAGATGGCAGTTCGGGTGTTGGTTAAGAAAACAAAATTATTTCAGTTACTTGTAAAATTGGTAATTGGAGATATTGATAAAGTTGTCGAAAGAATTTAGAAAATACATTTTCTGCTTGGTAGACATCGTTGGGATCATCTTGTTCAATTAATATGTGTGTAAGGTATGCCTTTTGTGTCGCTGCAGATATGTAGTTTTGGATTTAACTGGAGTTGTCAGAGGTACTGAAAGATTTCAAGTTGTTATGTATTTCATTTAATGTTGCGATGTTGGGCGGTATCGTTAGCTGACGAGGCTTGGTATCTAACCATGTGCTCAATCGAATGGAACAGGCGCAATGCCGAATAAAAAGCAGGAAGTTAGACCGTTCTTGTAGAGTGGGGAAAATGCTACCTCGGCTGAAAGATCTCTGGATCGAGTAAATTTCTAACTCACCACCACAATTGTCGAGAGAAGCCTTGCTATTTACGCGTACACCCGCTCGAACAGTATATAAATTGATTATAATACGACCCCGTAGTACAGCCTTATCTCCGTAATTTTATTTTTTGGGAAAAGAATGGAAATGAACCTGAAGTTTAGCCATAGCACATTTCTCTTAACTTCCTTTATTTTTCCATACATATTAATAAACTATGAAAAAGAATAATTCTTTTCATTACGAATGAAGAGAGAATATTTTATTAAAAAACCCCAATAATCAAAATATAAATAAACTTTATCTTGTAAGCAAAACTCTCCTAATTTGAAATACGCGTCAACAAACGGAGGAATATGAAGCAACAATAGCATGGAAAGTATCGTCCCATTCTTCAAGCAATATATATATATATATATATATATATATATATATATATATATATAAAGAAATATAGTCTTAAGGTGTGCTATATTTATGGAATAAAGTGCTCAATATCAGAGATAGAGCGTGTGTAAATATAAAAGTGAACATAGAAGTCAACACTTTGAGGCGACAGTCTGTTTCATGCTATATGCAATCGTCAGGCCACATATGCTGTTATTTTTCTCGGCTATTTATATATATACGGGTTAGTGGTGCATTGTTGGTATTCTATTATGGTGGTTATTTTACCGGAAGTCGTTTGTTTATTTATTTGGGTCAAATTATATTGCTTGTTTTTATTTTTTATTTTTTTGTTTCTTATTTTATTTATTTATTTATTTATTAACGTAGTAAAAATTTGTTTATATCACATATTTAACAGTTTTGTTTTGAGAATTTAATTAAAGCTATTTGTTCAATTTTGGGGTTGATTGTTGTAGTTCATTCTAACTATTATTCTGGCGGGAACAGTTTTTAATTGATTACCTTTATTTGGGATTGGTTAATATATATATATATATATATATATATATATATATATATATATATATATATACAATATTTAAATGTTTGTTCTAATTGTTATTAAAAGATAAAAAAAATCTTGTGTATTTCCTTTATTAATTTTCTAAATTCAATTTTGGTGAATTTCCTGTCCTTGAGACAAAAGACATCCAAATATGCTGATTCCCAACGAACAAATACTGTCGACATATTAAATTAACTTTAGGAAACAATTATTATCGACGCCATTTTTATCAGTTCACTCCAAGCAAGATGATAATGCTACTAAGACGCAAGGGGGTTACTGGGAGCGAAAGAGAACGAAAGGACATTAGAGGAAACCGGAAATCCAATACTGAACAGGAAACAAGGGATAAACCCCTACTCCTGTTCAAAAGACTGGGGATGATTGGGAACTGGCTCCTTAATTCGGCTTTTATTATCTATTGTGCTAACCGAGAGTATTGTCACATAATAGTTTCAGACTATTATTTTTAAGTGGCAGTGTATTTGGTTCAGACCTTCTGAGCCTGACCTTGAGATCAGCTGATGGGCAAAATAGGGATCTCGATTTCGATTGGCTTAATCGAATGTGGGAATGTCAGAGATAAAAAGAGTTTACGAGGAGTTAAGTTTTATGCGTCGAACAATGCAGACGTGTCAATTTCGTGTACGGAGAACTTGCTCCCTAGTGGGGGTGATAGAGCGACTTCACTGGCTATTTAGAAATGTACACGTCGACGTGTTAAAACAGAAAGTTTTAAAATCCCTTTGGTTGAAGTTTTCATTTTAATTTCGAACCCAAAAATAGAAGGTCATGCGAAAAAAGAGAAGATAACTTTATTATGGTCGCCCCAAGACTACTCCCAGAGAAAGGGGAGTATACAAGAGTATTTGCTATATTTCTCTTTCAAATAAGTTTTTATTTCTTTGTAAATTAAAAAATGAAACATTTCTGAAGATGTGTATTTGTGTATAATATGTCAACTCTTTTTTTTTTCATTAATTTCCGGACAAATGTTCTCGTATTACGCGCAAAAAAAGAAAGTATTTGACAAGAATGGCCAAACATCCGCAACATCCTCCTTTTGGGACCCCTCAGAAGCAGGAATTAAATTCAGTCGCCTCCACTTGAAGAGGTCTGGCACGCGAAACGAGAACAGTCTACTCCAGTGGACTAAATGACGAGTTCGTTTCGAAATTGCAACGTACATCATCTGAAGAAGGCCGGTGAGTAGAACGGCCCAAACGTCGTGAAGATGACAATAAAGATGAAAGCCACATTCTGAACAATGTATATAGTGTAAATAATTACAATACCTCATAGCAGACATATAGAGAGACCCTGAATAATGCCGAAGCGTACAACGGCCGAAACGTCATGAATATGACTATAAAAGATGAGGACAAGTGTCCGAACCATATAAATAATGTAAATAGTTAGAGTACCTCATCTCAGAATTATAGACATATCCTGAAGAAAACGTAAGCGTACAACGGCTGAAACGTCGTGAATATGACAGTAAAGTTGAGGAGAACAGTCCGAACATTATGAATAATGCCGAAACGTTGGGAACATGGCAGTAAAGATAAGGACAACAGACTGAACCATATAAATAATGTAAATAGTTACAATATCTCATCTCAGAATTATAGACAGATTCTGAAGAAGGCCGGCTTGTACAACGGCCGAAACATCGTGAATATGACAGTAAAGATGAGGAGATCAGTCCGAACATTATGAATAATGTAAATAGTTACAATATCTCATCTCAGAAATATAGGCAGATTCTGAAGAAGGCCGGAGCGTACCACGACCGAAACGTCGTGAATATGAATGTAAAGATCATGGAAACTGGTCATTGTAGCTACGTGGGAAAAGGGTGTTGCAACGTATGCGCTGTGTGGGTTGTGTCATTGTTTTTTTTTTTAATATAAATTTGAGGATGCGAGCTCGTAAATTATAATTGCTTTTATTTATAGATGTTTGTGTTCTATGAGTAATACCTCGAGAATCATAATTCTGGTTTTAGTGCTTGATTTTGAGTATCTGCCTAATGTTATAATGATCCTTAGGCTTGCTTATTAAGGACACTCTGGTTTGATAGGTGACAGTTTAGTCTCCGCGAAAGTGTAGCTATGGTATATCCTATGTCAGAGAGTGTAGATGTGAATATAATGTATTTTTTTATAGACTGGTTTTATATATCTATGTATATCGCTTCTTAATAGATAAAAATCAATGAAGATATATGCAAAACACGCACATGCTTTAATGAAAAATCAAGCCAAACAAAATTTTCTAAAACTACCTGTTGCGTTTACACACGTTAGCGTCTAGAATATTTCTTACATATTCTTGAATATGATTTGTTACGTCATTACACGTGACACGTATCTAATCAATAAGAAATAGCCTTGTTTTTTTTAATTATTTTTTATCATTTCTATCTTGATCTCTGTCAGTTATGTGCCATGCGTCATACACGCTTAGGCGGCCATGTATCTTTTGAAACACTGACGAGGAAGATTTTCCCGCAGTAGGTTGCCATTTCTTTCTGCGGTAAACAAGTTGCCATCCAAGGCTATAGAACCTGGTATTTACGCATAGCTTGGGGGAGAAGAAGAAGATTCATAGCTTTCCCAAGGGTATTAGCACGTAAGTGAATGTAATGGATTTGACTAGAATTCGAACTCGGCTCTCCGATTCCTTGACCTCTGACGAAGCTTTAAGAAATTGAAACATGTTAGATTGCGATCTGTTTCCTACTTGTTTTCTATCGTATCATTTTGTAGGATTCCCATCCATACTCGATCTATATTTTGTCTGAACATGGAAAACATATGAAAGAGACAGAAAATAAACTTTATATTTCCACCTAGAAAAAGCTTCTACTGTCTTGTTCTCTGACGAAGCTTTAATAAAGTGAAACATGTGAGATTAAGATTTGTTTCCTGCTTTTTGTTTTTCATATTATATATATACATACATACATACATACATACATACATACATAATCAAGAGGCAGCCACATAATAATCAAGAGGGTTGTAGTCTGAGGAGTTAGAAAGCCAGACGCAAGGGGTGATGTAGTCGCAGAAATTGTCTGACAGCCATGACTGGGTTCTCCTGCTTGTGTGGCATAGAGTTCCGTTGCCAGGCCTAGGTTCTTCCAGCATCCACCCTCTTCACTCAGGGCAGCACTACCTCCCCAAGGCACTTGATGTAGGCATCTGTGTGGAGCCTTGTGGCAAGGTGAATGGAGGCATAACGTCGTAATCACTCTAAACACCTTCATAATCAACATTAGACTCATCCAACTCTTTCCGGATTCTCTGTAATGTCCTCGGGTTGACACCCAAACACTCTGAAATTCCCATATAGCTTCCGGTGTATATATATATATATATATATATATATATATATATATATATATATATGAAGAAAAATATACGGAAAAAACAAACAAAAATCCTTATATGCAACAATGTTTGTTTGTTTTTTCCATATATTTTTCTTCATACTGTCGGATCTATATCCATATATTTGCTTACATATATATATATATATATATATATATATATATATATATATTGATGGATGTTTCATTAAATAATATAGACAAATTTTGTCTATTTATTTTATGGATTCCATATTCAAACAAAATATAGAACGAAAATTTTATACCATCTTGATCTCTGACGAAGCTTTAATAAAGTGAAACATGTTAGATTAAGATTTGTTTCCGGCTTGTTCTTTTTCCTATTATATATATATATATATATATATATATATATATATATATATATATATATATGAAATGAGAACGAATCAAATATAATTTCAAACGTTCATAAAATTAATTTAAAAATAGGGCTGAATACAATAGTAGACCAAAATTACAAAAAGCTTCTACTCTCTTGAACTCTGACGAAGCATTAATAAATTGAAACGTGTTAGATTAAGATTTGTTTCCGACTTGTTCCTTATACTCTCATTTTGTTGGATCCCTCACCATATTTGATCTATATTTGATCTTCTACTCATATATATATATATATATATATATATATATATATATGTGTGTGTGTGTGTGTGTGTGTGTGAATGCAAGTTTCGTTTAAAACAATTAACAAGGTGGTGTGGTCAAGACTTTTTTCTATACTTCTGATTACATAAAACATATATATATATATATTTGTGTGTGTGTGTGTGTGTGATCAAACAACTCCAGGAAATTGCTTACCTCTCCAATTAACAGCCGCCTTCCACTCTGCGAATCCACTGAATGTCTCGTCCTGACACGTTTGAAAGAAAAACCTTATTGGTCAACAAAGTCGACATGTCGGGTGTTGATGCCAACATAGGGACATTCTAAACCACATTTGGATCTCGACAAGGAGAAAATGAGAGCCTCAATTTATTTAATCTCTTCCTAGACTATGCTCTGTGCGTATACAAGTACACATAAGAAGAGATGGTTACTGATTACATAAACATTCAATATCATATCCTAAATTAATCTACTGATAGAAAAACGCGATGCCAATGTATAGACGATGAGGGCGTGGGCTATACTGATGACATTCAGAGTTGGAACAAGAATGATCGTGAACAAATAATCAACATCCTTTATTATTTTATCAAGTATTCCAAGATGTAAGACCCAATATAAACCTTTCCAAAACAGAAACACTGATCTAGAATTGGAATGAAATCAGTGATGGTATGTACCCCGAAACTATCATAAAAATTAGGTATATATATAGAATATTCTTAATAAATAAAAATCAATGAAGATATAGACAAAACACACATGAGATATGCTTTAATGAAAAATCAAACCCAAACAAAATTTCAGATATGTTTCCTACTTGTTCTTTATCCTATCATATCTATGTATGCTGATATCTGGCATATCTGGCGGATTTAATGCCAGATGTACGAGTACTGATGACGTCATCATACCAACGAAATGCGTTAAGGACATCATAAAAATTGAAGACATTTTGAGAAAAAAAAAACTCTGATTTAAAATTGAATTGCTAAGTAAATGTTGATAAATCTGATTTTAAGATATTTTCATTGACTTTAACAGCGAAAATTTCAACACATATCCGTACGAAATGTCTAGTATTTCTAACTCAATTGCCTACAAGTGAATGGCCTGAAAAATATAAAACTGCTTTCGTCATAAACCTAATCCAAAGAACTAAACTTATTTCTTCATCCAAAATAAATTTCCTTAAAGTATTAAATAAGATAAAACAAATAAATGATCAATAATAGCAACCTTAATTACATAGTTGAAAAGCAACCCATATTTTCTCAACAACCATAGTTATAAATATAAAATTGATAAAACGTTATTAGCATATATTACTAAATTTCAAATTCAGCACAATTACAAAAAAGATTAAACGGAAATAAAAAAAATATCATAAAACCAGTAAATAAGAACAAATACATCAGATTCATTATATACAGTGTGTCCTCGACTTACATCACAGATCCATTCCTACGGCGCGACATAACCTGATTTTCGACGTAGGTCGAAACTCACCTACATAATCAATCGCGTGTCTTCCTTACCCTTGGGAGCCATAATGAAGGGCAAAATGTTAAAAAAACCGACACAAATGAAAGATCGCTAATGTAGCGCCAATCTAATATAACGTACGTCCGGTGACGAAACAACACCGTCTTCCTCATATGGCGCCGCGTGACGACGTATTATATTATGAGAGATGACGCCGTAACCACGAAACGTCGTACCCTGGGTCCGACGTAACCCGAGGACCTTCTGTACTTGTGTGCCTATCACACATACCATTGTATAATCATTATCGCCCGGTTCACTCTCCTCCTTGGTCTTTTGAGCAGTAGATGTTTATCCCTTATTTCCTGCACAGGAGTAGAGGTTTATCCTTTGTTTGTTGTTTAGGATTGTGTTTCTGGTTCATTCTAAAGTCTTTCTATCTCTCAGTAGCCCCAAGCGTCTTACCGCCTTGCTTGAGGTCAATTGACTAAAAAATAAAGCTTTTGATTGTAACCAAGTCCCAGAGAACATTACCCTTGTACCAGATTCTGTTAAATTTGATGAATAACGATCCCCTATCACGCCAAGTATGTGCAAGTCAGTTATTAAACAACTCTCTTCTTGCAGTTCGTTAATAAAAACAATATTAGTAAAGCACACTGATGAGGAAATGGCGGCTTCGGACGTATTTGCCTCGTCTGAAAACAACGACGGATTTCAATTTTGTTTTCGAAAGGAAATTATTTGTTTAGTTAAAGTACCGTTCGCCAGGGACGCAAGGCTTTAAAATAAATCTGGCATATGGCCTCGCTGGGTATCGTTGGGCGTGGCTCGAAATATTTCGATTTTGATTGTGTGTTTATTAGTTTATTACTATTTGCTTGATTTTTTCTCCTTAGTTCATTCATTTGTTTATTTATGTATTTGGTATTTACATTTCATGTATTATTATTATTATTATGACTTTTTTTTAAAAAGCTGATACATCTGAGATATCGAATTTATATGAATCTTCTTTGGAAAGAGGCGCCTCTGTATGTTTGCGAAGAGAACGCGTTATTGGTAGTAAGAGATTTTGTGTCGTCTCACTTGTCGTTTGGGAATTGCAGTACGGAAGTTCGAATGGAGGGAGGCAAAGAAAAGAACACTGAAGCCTGTGGAGGAAGTCCAGTAAGGAAGCAAAGAAGAAATAAATGCAAATATCATAAAAAAAAGAAGCAAAGAAATTTGGAATTAAAAAAAAAAAAACATGGCGGAAAGAAAGATCTAAAAATAATATAAAAATATTGAAGGAAGAAAGCGATAGAAAAAAAAAAGGGAAAACATACTGCTGGTACAAAAGAAAAAGCTAACAGCTCTTAAAAATATATATATTCAAAGCAAAGGAAAGTCGAATGTTTTGAGAGGGATAAAAAAGCACGGAGATTACGGACGGAAATCAAAGAAAATCTAAAAAAGGACTTCAATAGGAAATGAAAAGATGAAAAATAATATAAAAAGAATCAAGGATTAAGAAAAACCAGAAGGAAAAAAGGAAAACGTAAAAGATTCCGTTAAAAATGTTCGAATAAAAAATATCGAAAAAAACACAATTATACAAAAATAAATACATTTATTTCATAAGGAAAACAAAGGATTTTAGAAGCATACAATTCTTAATAAAAATTGATACCAAAACGAATTAGAATTGTCTTTCTTTTCTTACAACAAAAGAAAACGTATCTGCCTATATCCCTGAGATGAGGTATCCTGATTATTTACATTATTCGGACTGTTAATCTCATTTTCACTGACATATTCACAACGTTTTGGCCGCTGTACGCTCCGGCCTTTTTCAGCTGATTAGAATATTCTTAATAAATAAAAATCAATGAAGATATAGACAAAACACACATGAGATATGCTATATGCTATATCATATCTATGTATGCTGATATCTGGCATATCTGGTGGATTTAATGCCAGATGTACGAGTACTGATGACGTCATCATACCAACGAAATGTGTTAAGGACATCATAAAAAGTGAAGACATTTTGAAACCGAACTTTTTATTTTATCCACTGGGGTAGATTGTTCTAGTTCCATCAGTTCAATACAAGCCACATTAGTGGTGAACCCAACTTGGAGATTTCAGTCAAAGAGAATTAACTGAGACATCCGCAAGTGGCATGGCACATGGAACTAGAACAATCTACGGTCAAGTTTACAGGAGAGTCCAACTGGTGTACACAGGTCCAGTTTGCATCCGAGTCAAAACGGCACACCCAGGTCCGGTCTGCCCGGGAGACAAAATAATACACACAAGTCAGATTTACACGAGTGTACAACTGGTACACTCATGCCAGGCCTGCACTAGACTCAAAATGGCGCAAACCGGACCAGTTTACATGCGAGTCCATATGTCCGACCCAAGTTCGGTTTGTCCAAGAGACAAAATAATAGACACAGTACAGATTTACACGAAAGTTCAACTGGAACACAGAAAATCAGGTCAAAATTGTACACTATGGTACGGTTTACACATTATCCAAAATGGTACACATTAGTCTGGTATATATGAAGTCCAGAATGCACGGGAGTTGACACGGTGCACAAAGGTCCAGTTTACATGCGAATCCAAATGGTACACACGGGTCCAGTTTGCTTGTGAGTCCAAATGGTACACACGGGTCCAGTTTGCGTGTGAGTCCAAATGGTACACACGGGTCCAGTTTGCTTGTGAGTCCAAATGGTACACACGGGTCCAGCTTGCGTGTGAGTCCAAAGGGTACACACGTGTCCAGTTTGCTTGTGAGTCCAAATGGTACACACGGGTCCAGTTTGCCTGTGAGTCCAAATGGTACACACGGGTCCAGTTTGCGTGTGAGTCCAAATGGTACACACGGGTCCAGTTTGCTTGTGAGTCCAAATGGTACACACGGGTCCAGTTTGCTTGTGAGTCCAAATGGTACACACGGGTCCAGTTTGCTTGTGAGTCCAAATGGTACACACGGGTCCAGTTTGCGTGTGAGTCCAAATGGTACACACGTGTCCAGTTTGCGTGTGAGTCCAAAGGGTACACACGGGTCCAGTTTGCTTGTGAGTCCAAATGGTACACACGGGTCCAGTTTGCGTGTGAGTGCAAATGGTACACACGGGTCCAGTTTGCGTGTGAGTCCAAATGGTATACACGGATCCAGTTTGAGGGTGATTCCAAATGGTACACACAGGCCCAGTTTGCCTGTGAGTCCAAATGTTATGTGGAATTTTGCACACATTTGGACCTGTGCGATATAACGCTAAATACACACAAAAGAATATTGACATTAAGTCATAAGACATTGTTCTTTGAGATAAATAATGTTGCAATAAATTTAAATTTCAAATGGTGCCCCATAATTTTGTCCTTGTGTCATACGAGGCTACGTTTAGTAAATACTTTTTTCGGGTTTTTATGGAATAATGGCAAGTTAGCGTATTATTACGTCCAGATTCAGTGAATTCTCAAACATAATCTTGTTTTTTAGGGAAGGGAAAAAATGTTCCAACTGTCTTAAGTGGCTTTCCAAAATCTAAGCAAAATATTAAGAAATAGGAAAATTTCGTTAGAAACAAAGAAAAGAGCACTGAACTGCTATTTAATATTGGCAATCCTATATAGCAGAGAATGTCGGACAAGCTCTTCACAGATGAAGAGGAGATTTGAAGCAACAGAAATGTGGTTCTACAGAAAGATTGCCGAGAATATCACGGACTGAACAAGTGAGCAACGATCGAGTTTTAGGGAAAATCGAGACAAAAGGACACTTATACACAGAATCAGGAAGAGACAATTGAAATTGGATTTTTTCTCTTATCAGAGCCATTAAAATGAAGGGGAAATTTGAAAAGGAGGAAAAAATTTCACTTCAAGAAGAAAAACATGAAATAAGCGAAAAATGAAAGTCTAAAAGAAAACAAAGATACACATGCATATACCGGCAAAATTGTTCAATTGTTAAGATTTGCATCTTAGAAATGATTAAAGATATCTTACTGGAATTCTCCGAGGTTTTTATAATACCACTGGACTCTACTTTGAACAATAAGAATGTATTTAGCTATAAGTTAAAATGATGATCCCTCTTCTTGTTGTGAGCTCCTGATCCAGTTATCCTCTATGCTGTTCCCTTTTTTTTAAAACTTATTCAACATTCTCTTGATGGTTCTTGAATGTAAGACAGAGTGTTAATGTTCATACCATTACTGAAGGCCTGAATGATCCATTTCGTTTTAATATTGTTCAGTCAGGAAGACATAGTGGGACTGACACAAAAGGATTTTAACCTGTTGTCTTTAAACTTCAAAGGCTTTTTCAGAGAGTCTCGCGACAAATGGTGTCCAAACGCCTCAGATGAAATCCTGGAAAATAGAAACGAAGTTAGTTTAGTGCTTGTTTAGATATTGAATATTTTGTGGGATGGACAATTATCCCATGCTGTTACACGATTTGGACAATTTTAATGTTACACCTGGTGTATATATATATATATATATATAAGTTTTTAGCTTCTGTTTTTGAAACATGGTTATTACTGTGTAGCGAAAATCCATATTTTCAATCAGTTAATTCATATATATATATATATATATATATAATTATTTATTTAAAAATTATAACATAAATATGTTATAAAATCACTACGAAAATAGCCATTTTGTTTCAACACCTCCAGTGTCTTATCAAGAGTTGATGTTGAATGCAGAATAAATGGTTTTAAAGGTTTGAAATTAATTAACGATCCTTCGCCACTGGAAAACGCTGTTACATAAGCTAGAATGACCAATCAAAACACAAGTATAAGAGAATTAAAAAAACTTGACAACAAAGTAAGGTTATAATAGCTATTAAGAGTTTTAAAGTTGGCGTTATATTAAAATAGAATTTATTCTAATCAATAAGTATCAAATTATATGATAAAATTTAATATTAAAAGTAAAAGTAAAAAAATTACCAATTTTAAAATCTAAATTTAATCTCTATTAAGTTTAAAATTATAAAATTACTGAGGAGAAAAGAAAAAAATACATATGTTATTCAATTTATTTTTTCATTGAAATTAGTTATAATAGACGCTAATATCGGCTGGTCTTCCTGACAAAATGTATACATTTTAATCCTAAGTGTGTGAGTGTGGTGCTAACCTCTCGCGTAAAACAATACTAACACACTCAGATTATAATACCCAGGCGTATTTAGATATACACACACAAAAAGATGACGAGACAGGAAACATCTCCACGGCCCTTTATAAAAAAAAACAAAAAAAAACGAACAGATACATACATACACAATTAAATGTGCATGCATTTTCTATACACATACACATCGATAAATACATGTACACACATCCACATACATTTACTGAGACAATGTGATACAACAACCAAGAAATATTGAATGTCTATTATGTCTGATCCTGAGCCGTTCTAATGTTCGAAAGTTTTCTTTAATTCCGAGTGAAAATAAAGACAAAAATTGTCCAAAATTTGGATATTTTTTTAATAGGTTGGTCCTTGATCTAAGCTTTTGGTTCACATGAGCTATGTTCAAAGTGTTTATACGGACATTTTAACAAAGATAATCACCATTGAAGATATTTTGTTATGTTGACATGGAAGATTGCTATATTACGATAACGTTCGCGGAATAGCAGACGCAGGTCGTAAGTTCAAGATGCGTTTCTATGACGTCATACGCCTGAGGCCGAAATAATGACAACAGAACCATATGTTTAGATGCAATGTAATGTCTTGTGACTAGTTTGAAATGTAATTTTGTTGAATGTGGGTTGCTTTGTTTTAATGTAGATAGCCTCCGATATCTGAAGGTTCTTTTTACTGTAGGCGTGAGTATTATTGAGTTTATAACTATTATCAGTTTAATATTATGTACATGGCTATGTTTTGCTAAGAAATGTTGTTTAATAGAACTAAGATCAGAAAGGTGACAGGTAAGTCTACGGGAGAGAGAGGTTGTAGTAAAACCAATATATGCAGTGGATTTAGTATTAGTATCAGAGATACAATCTCTGAAAAAGCATGTAAATTGAATTTTGGACATTTTATGCCTTTATTTTCACCCGAAATTAAAGCAAACATACGAACTTTAGAAGGGCTCATGATCAGACATAATAATAATTTTGCCTGTTATATTAAGCAATACATATATATATATATATATATAAAATTAGGAATTATTTACACACCTGCTATCATATACTTCTTAAATTTTATTATATATTTAAAGCTCTTCTCGTTCAATTGATCGTAATGACATTAGACCTCTTTTCAATACAACCTTCCTTCGATCGGTCCCAACTCTGACCTACAATCGGTTAAATATATATATATATATATATATATATATATATATATATATATATATATATATATATATATATATAATGAAATGGATTTAGTCCGACAATTATTTAATATATTTTCTGTTTATACATAGATTTATAGATACAATTTGTTTTTTTTTTAATTAAACGGTATTAATTGCATTTACCAGCTTGAATGTTCCAGAAAGTGTAGGCTATATGCAGATAATTAAGGAACTTGTTCTACCATATTTGAAGGACCAAATGCCAGCTGGAGTTATTTATCAACAAGATAATAACACCATTCACAAAACCAAAAAAGTAATACAATTTTGATCACCATAATATGGATGTCATTGTGTGGCCTCCACGGGGTCCAGATCTTAATCCAATTGAAAATTTATGGAATTATATTTCTAAAAGAGTTCATGCTAAAAAACGATGAAATAAGTCCAATTATACTATTATATTAAGTTAATATGGCAGAACATTCCAAATTATTTTTGTGCCCACTTATCAAGCTGGATGCCTAGGCGATGTGAAGCTGTAATCTTACTTATTATAAAACGCAGATTGTGTGTGTGTTACGTTTATATATTGGATCGGATTTCCTACAATTTTCAACCGATTTCAACAAAACTTCACAGGACTACGTAAAATTACCTTGCGGTGGTTTTGACAGCACCAAAAATTGGAAAAACACAATTGATTTTGCACAAAATCAATTTGAAAACACGATTAAGAGGCATTAATGAAAGGGGGGCAACTCACTTCGAGTTATACTTATTATAAAACCCAGGTTGGTTGGTTGGTTGGTTGGTTGTGTGTGTGTGTGTGTGTGTGTGTGTGTGTGTTCGTTTATATATGGGATCGGATTTCCTACATTTTTCAACCGATTTCAACAAAACCTGACTTTTTTTTTTTCTTTTTTTTTTGGCAGGTAGTGCTTCTTATTGTCTTGCAGACTTTTTTCTTTATTTTTACATTCAGAATGCTTTAAAAATTCCATTTACAAGCCAATTGTTTATAATAAAATTCTATTCAATCGGTAGACTCATAACGATTGAAAACAATGTTTTTGTTTGGGTTTGACCAATTCGTAAAAAAAAACAAAAAAAAACTATTTAAGACATGCGTGTCCGTCAACCTTAAACAATAATCTTTGTGAATTTTATTTTTCAGTCTTTATGATGGTCGATACTTGATCTATCTCTTACTGTTACATCCCCGGGCAAAGCCGGACTTTACTGCTAGTTAATAATAAAGGTTTCGGCATTAAATATTGATAAATATTTTGTTTTGCTCAATTTTACTATAACATTTTGCTTTAAATTTAATGATATCACTGCGGTCTTAAACTTATTTTGCCAGCAATTTTGGATAATTTAAATTAACCCAGCATTACAATTTTTCAAGTTATAGAAAAATATACAATCTTTACATCTGAAATGAATAAAACTTTAACCATCGGTTTTAAACTTATTTTCGCTAGTGTTTATCTATACGCAGTATTAGGCAAAAAATGGAACCACTCATAGAAAGTCGATTTTTGCATTTTTACAAAGACAAGCGAGTAACAGAATTCGCCAAGGTGTACAAATGTACATTATATTAGGTTGGTGCAAAAATAATGTCGTTTTCTCACATATGTTACTATGTGAGAAAACGATATTATTTTTGCACCAACCTAATACAAATCAAAAAATAATTGATTATATTTTAGGCTGAGCATTTTACTTTGATAATCACCTTAATTCCTCGTGACATACTATAGAATAAACTCTTTAGTAAGTCAACGTCCTACACCAGATTTTTACAGGATTCCTTTAATTTGCGAAAAGACTGATCTTCTCCGTTAACTTTCTTATTAGGGGCAAATTTGTCCATTATCGCCCAAAAGTTTTCCATTGGGTTAAGGTCAGGACTAGGCCAATGGAAGAAGTGCAATTTACCATTTAATCGACTTCCTATGGTTGCGTCCTTTTTTTTTTGTTTTTTTGCCTGTCACTATATATATATATATATATATATATATATATATATATATATATATATATATATATTATTGATTTAAAAAAAAAATTATAACATAAATATGTTATAAAATCACTACAAAAATAGCCATTTTGTTTCAACACCCTCGGTGTCTTATCAAGTGATGATGTTGAATATAAAACCTTTATTACTTGATAAGACACCGAGGGTGTTGAAACAAAATGGCTATTTTTGTAGTGATTTTATAACATATTTATGTTATAATTATATTTTTAAATCAATAATTATATCTGCTCTACTTTGTATTGAGCACTTTTTTAAGAATAGTAATTGTTGGTTATTGGAATTCATTCCATATACACCAATCATATACTTGGGTATATATATATATATATATATATATATATATATATATATATATATATATATATATATATATATATATATTGCATGCGCGGTACTTATTGGCTCTCAATATCAGTGATAGAGGTAATATACTTAGTTGCATTGTTATTAGTTTGTGATCCTAGGTTTCACGCTCTTGCGATCGCCTAGCGTGAAACCCAGGGTCACAAACTCGCATCAATACAACTAAGTATATATATATATATATATATATATATATATATATATATATATATATATATATATAATCATAACAGCTTCTCAGTGTAGCTAGACATGCGACTGAAAACCGTGTGATTTGACATCAGTCAGATATCTTACCTCTCGTCCATCGGCAGAAAGGAAGGGAATTTTAATGTTTTTCTCTATATTATATACGCCTGCGGCTCAGAGAACTCTATTCAATTTACTTGAAAAGTAATGCTTAATAGGAGTAGGAGCCGCTGTTTTTAAAATCCCCTAGAGAAGACAACTGGATTTCCTGGAGCATATATATATATATATATATATATATATATATATATATATATATATATATATATATATATTTTCCTCTCAATTCGTTGTTGCAAGTTTTACCTGATGATCCTGAATCCTTAAAAAATGATTTTGAGTGAAATAAATTATCGTAATGGTACCTTAAATTGGTTTGTTTTTCATTACATTATATATATATATATATATATATATATATATATATATATATATATATATATATATAGAGAGAGAGAGAGAGAGAGATAGATAGATAGATAGATAGATATAAATAAATGGTATAACTTTGAAAGATTTTTAATGTGAATTAAATTTAAGCGTCAAATGATTTTTTCTTTTATCGTTCAGATTTATCAACTTAAGTCTTTGGCAATTTCAACCATGGAAAGATTAACCATCATAGAACGTTTTAAAATTATCGAAGCCTATTACGAAAATGGTCGTTCAAACAGAAATGGATTTCACGCACTTCGCGATTTTTTGGGTCAGCATAATCGACCAACCGAGAGTGCAATTGGAAACAACGTAACGTTGTTGGGGAGAGGTTCAATTCCTGTGCGCGATGACGAATAGAGGTGTCTGAATTTTCGGCCATATTCTTGTGCACTGCAGCAATGTTTTCAGCTGAACGGCGTAAACGTGGACGCAATGGTGTTTTCACATCTGCCACCGACACATTTTGTTTCATTTTACAAACAATTTTTCCAGTTGCACTCTTGAAACTTTAACACGTTTTTTGATTGTTAAGCTTTCCATGGTTGAAATTGCCAAAGACTTAAGTTGTTAAATCTGAAAGAAAAAGACAAACTGTTTCGCTGTATCACAGCTCTTCAGTGTGGCTAGATGTCCGATTGCTTCAAGCTGGGATCGGATCTCGACCAATTTTGTATCAGACAAAGATCCTACCCCTAAACCGTCGAGGTAAAGGGAAATTTTAGCGTAGTGGCTAAGAGAACTCGATTCGTACTTGAAGAGTAATGCATTCATAGCAGCAGCAACCAGTGTTTTCATTAAATTTACCCTTTTCTCTAGAGAGCTCTATCGAAGGGTCTCCAAAGCTATACATACATGAATACTTATCAGTGTGTGTGTGTGTGTGTGATTAATGAATTAATGTATGACTTCGAAGCTGTCAGCAGAGGTGAATTTTTAAAGTTGATGAATGATTTATGTGGGAAGAGTTGCATGTTGTGATTTTAATGCTGGGTACCATTATGCCATAATTCTCTCTTTTTTTTTTTTTTTTTTTCATGAGCTTATCTAGACAACAAATCTCATAAATAAATGCGCACTTCTTTCCTGTCACCTTAGCGCACATGCCTACCCGCATCTATGATCACGTACCCTGGTAAATTGGTTTACCAATCACAATAGCCTGCTTGCTTGTAAGTAGATACATACCGTTTCGCCGGGAGATAGAGCATTAGTGAAACTGAGCGCAATCTGAGAGTTTCTTGAATCAAAAATCAAAGTCAGTAAGGTTCCTATTGAATCCCGTATTCCCACGATAATTTTTAGGGTGGCTGATATTAAAAATCCGTTTAAATTACCCATTAAATTATTATTATTCATTTATGCATTGAGTGGGCGATCACGTCTCTCAAATACTTCTTGTCGTTCGTTGTACTAATATTAAAGTTTTAGCGTCCGTTTTTCTGCTAACCATTTAAGCGAATACATTAAATATGACACCTGATTTCCCATTGGCTCGATTGCTTTGTCTCCCATTATGTGTTCCAGAAATTTCAGGCTTGCGGCCAGATCACGTTGAAACACTGGTTCCCGTACGCTCACTCAAGTTAAGCAACGTCAAGTCTGCTCAGTACCCAGATGGGTGACAGCTTGGGAATACCGGGTTCTGTAAGCTTGGATGTGCGGGTGGTGCAATGGATAATAACTTGGAATTGTTAATCGGAGAGCCAAGTTCCAATTCCAGTCGGGGTCTACTTACACGTAAGTAGCCTTGGGAAAGTTATGAAAACACCTCTTCTCCCCCAGCTATGGGTTAATTAGTAAGACTTGTGTCGATAAACCATTATTATATCCAAAAAAGAAAAGGAAATTGTGTACAAAAAATTTTAGATTTCGGCATTAAATAACCCATATATGTGTTGATATGCCGCTAAACAAAAACAACCAACCGGCCAAATAAACAAACAACTAGAAATTTCAGCTGCCCCTTCTTTTTCTTATTCTTCTTATTCTTCTTCGGGACGTGGGCGATCATGGCCCTCCTCAACCTCTTATATCTTATTTACACTATTTGTATTCGGTCTATTTGTTGTTGTGGTCACAATATTTCGGCCGCTATGCCCACTTGGTCTCCCTCAAGTGTATATCGATCTGGGCAACCTACAGAAAATTCTTTACTGAGCCCTTTATTTAATCTACGGGTGTAGAGTGTTCTCGTGCCACTGCTCATGTGTCGGGATATCGCCAAAACGTTGTAATGACATCAAATATAAGTCCGCCTATAAATAGCGTAACCAATGTTCCCTTCGCATCCCAGAAACCGCTATAACTTGTAGCCCTTGGCAACTTTTGTCCCTTTAGCAACCAAACATTCAGCCATCCAATCACGTAGATGGCCAGCTGCTTTTCCCTGGCTCATCTTCTTTCATTATGTCCTGTTAGTGTCAAATTCTCAAAGCCTTCTTTCTGCATTAGATACGAACATTTTTCATCTGTCTCTTTCTGATTTTAAGCGTAACATATTTGATATCTCCAAAGCGTTCGATAGGGTTCGGGATGCCGATCTTCTTCGCAAACTTCAGGAAAATGTAATTACAGGTCGATTCTTCGACTTAATACAATCATTCCTGTCTAACTGTACATTGAAGGCCGTTCTCAACGGATTCTCCTCCAGCTTCTATCCCACGAACGCAGGTGTTCCCCAAGGCTCTATCCTAGGCCCTACTCTGTTCCTTATCTTCATTATCATCTTCCGGATGTCATAGGTTCCCAAGTAGGCATCTATGCGGACGACACTACAATTTATTCCTACCTCAAAACAAATCTAGTGTCGCCGACAAAACTAACGTGGCTGTTTGTCTTGAAAAGGACCTTCAATCGGTTGGGGACTGGGTCAGGTATTGGCTGGTTAACTTTAATGCCTCAAAAACAAAACTGCTCTCTATTAGTCACCAGAGAGAACCATCCCTGCCTCCCATTAGAATGTCTGACTCCTAACTCCACGAGAGCACCTCTTTGCGACTGCTCATACTCACATTGTCCGCTGACCTGAGAAGGAACGAATACATTGAGCCAATAGCTTCGTCCACCGCTAGAAAAGTTGGCTCCCTGTGCCGCGCCAGGAAATTTTTCTCTCCGGAGTCAATCCTTCAAATCTACAAATCAGCCATTCGCCCTTGCATGGAGTAGTGCTGCCATATATAGTCTGGAGCCTCTTCTATTTGCCTCAATGTCCTTGATAAAATCCAAAGACGGATATGCAATGTAATTGGCCCTGACCTGGCATCTCGTCTGCAGACGCTCTCTCACAGACGTGCCGTTGCCTCCCACTGTCTTTTTAACAATTACTTTCACGGTAACTGCTCCGATGAGCTGCTTTCGCTGGTTCCCAGACTTCATGAATTTAAGCGTTCAAATAGGCTGACATCTCGCTCACACCCTTTCACTCTCGAAACTGTTAAATGTAGCTACTCTTCTACTCCAATAGCTTCATGTCTCGCACTTCTAGCCTGTGGAACCCTCCTCATGTCTTGTTTTCCTGATAGCTATAATCTCCAACTATTCAAATGTAACGTCAATCAACGTCTCCAGATGCCCTCATCTATCCCCTAACCTTCTCTTCATCCTTTCTTCTATCACTCCTCTTTGTTTTCGCTCCTACTCTAAAACCCTTCCCGATTTGCTTGGGGTTGAATGCTTAAAAAAAAGGGGGGGTTCTTTCCTTTTTCCTAAAGTCTTCTTCATCACTTACGCGCTTAATCCATTGTATTCTCAGCATCCTTCTGTAGAACAACATTTCTATTGTCTCCAGTGTTCTCTTCATATGTTGGGAGATTGTCCAGCATTAATTACATACAAGAGGACTGATATTATATAACAGATCAGCCCTGTTTTCTTTGTTTCTAACGAAATTTTCCTGTTGCTTAATACTTGGTTTAGTTTCTGGGAGACAATTTTCACTATTCTAATGTAAATAATTAAATATTACACAGCAGTTCAGTACTCTTTTATTTGCTTCTAAGGAAATTTTCCTATTTTTTAATACTTTCCTTTGTTTCTGGAAGGCATCTTTGACTAACCTATTGTAAAAAATTAGATATTACACAACAGTTCAGCAATCTTTTCTTCTGTTTGTAACGAAATTTTCCGCTTTCTTAACACTTTGTTTAATTTCTGGAAGGCTCCTTCACTGTTCTAATGTAAAAAATGAGATATCATACAGCAGTTTGGTAATTCTCTCTAAAGAAATTTTCGGTATTTGTTTCTAAAGAAATTTTCCTCTTTCTTAATACTTTGTTTAGTCTCTTGAAGGCACGTTTCACTATAATATAGTGAAACGTGCCTTCAAGAAACTGTTACTTTTTGTTTTAAATAGTTGAATTTGCCTTGCATTTGATTCTAATAACCGTTGAAAATAATCGACATTTTTAGTTTGAAGGCTAGGATTATTAGTAGCAAGATGTCTTTTCATTTTATTTGGGACCATTGCTTCATTAGACAGCGTTTGGCCGCAAACAACACATAGCGGAGAAGGAATCTGTGTATCTCCAGTCCAGTCAAATCCAAATTTCAAGTAATCATCACTATACAACCGGTGAACTTTTGGTTTTTTAAATGACGTTGTAGAATTATTCTGGTCACGATCGCCTTTTCTTTTCAGATACTTGTCCATAATTAAGAGTAAATTAAATCTAAAATTGAAAAAATAAATCCAAAGTAATTTTTATTATATTCAATTTGTTTTTTGTTTGTCTTACTAAAATTTTAATTTACAACGCCTAAATATTTAATAAAAATATCTAGAAAGAATCTGTAAATATTGTGAACGAGATATATAGATGATATAAACTGGTGATAAAACAATAACTAAATTTTTAATGATTCCCATTCCTAACCAATATTACTTAAATATAATTGAGCGGTGTCATCATGATTAAGAAAATGATGCTCTTTATTAAACAAAATGAAATTAAATGGCTTCTAGGTATTATCTCTTCGCGGCACACTAGTAATCATTTCGCGGTACACTGTGCCGCAGCACAGTGGTTGGGAACCACTGCACTATACTAATATAAAAAATTAGATATTTTACAGCAGTTCAGCATTTTTTTTATTTTTAACGAAATTTTCCTGTTTCTTAATACTTTGTTTAGTTTCTGGAGGGCATCTTTCACTATTCTAATCTAAAAAATTAGATATTACGCAACAGTTCAGAACTCTTTTATTTTTAAAGAAATTTTCCTGTTTCTTAATACTTTGTTTAGTTTCTGGAAGTCACCTTTCACTGTTCTAATTCACCTTCATATTTTCGGTTTTCTTTTCTATTCTTTGCTAAACATTTCCCAAACGTCTCTTCTTCTATTTGCTGTGTCTCTTCAGGACGTTGGCGATCATGGCCCTCCACATTTACCTATCCTTTGTAGTTCTTAATAAATTTTCTCTCTTTGTTATTTCTCATAAACGCTGTTCTGCCATCCATTTACACAAACTCGCTAGTTAGGTTATGCGTTGTTTTTCTCTGTCCTGTTTACCTTCAGTCTGTCCTGTGAGTGTCAGGTTTTCCAATCCCTCTTTCCTCATTTCTGATGTTAAGTATAAGTGTCATTTTTTGTTTCCATTTTTCTCTAAAACTTAGTCATTGCTCACATGTTCCGCCTATGGTATTCTCTGCATCCTTCTGTAGAACCACATTTCTTTTGCTTCATCTCTCTCCTTCATATTTGAAGAGATTTTCCAACTTCCACGCCGACATTCTTCGATGTTCCGTGTTCCAACAAGATAATAAATTGAATAATTGATGTCTACTCGTTACTCGAATTTATCAGATCTTAAAGATGGTAGAGCCTTTCGAACAAAATGGTAGAAAAACCCCGCCCTATATAGGTTCGCCTGTACTCCAGTTTATACAAATTCCCTGTCTTTTGAACAGTAGCAGAGGTTTATTTCTTGGTTCCTGCTTAGGATTGGTTCCCCGGTGTCTTCTACTAAATTCTTATCATACACGTTTACTTCCAGTAGCTCTTTGCGTCTTAGTGACATTACCGCTTTGCATGAAGTGAAATGATTAAAAAAAAAACGATGTGGGTTACGAACTGTAGATATCAACATCATATAGGTGTACAGGTTTATATATCTGGCAAGCGTTTTAACAGAGGATGGAAAATGTGACACCAAGATCCGAACTCGCATTGGACTAGCGAAAGCGGCCTTCCTAATCAAAAGCAAGATGTTGAGAAACGGAAAGATTTAGTTAGAAACAAAGAAAAGAGTTCTGGGATGCTATGTGATATCCATACTCGTATATGGCAGTTAATGTTGGACAATTTCCCCACTGATGAGACAAAAAACTAGTCTCAGCAGAAATGTGGTTCTACAGAAGGATACTGAGAATTCCATTGACAGAGCGAATAAGCAACACGGAAGTCTTACAGAAAATCGCAACACAAAAGAACACAGACTCAGAATGGGGAAAAGACAGCTGAAATTCGTTGGATATGTAATGAGGAAAGAGGGCTCGGAAAACTTAACTTTCACGAGACATATTGAAGCAAGAGAGATAGATAAAGGCAGCGAGCCACTTACATGGCCAGATTGCGTCAAACGAAGAAAATATATGGGATAAAGGGCTCAATATCAGAGATGGAGCGTATGTAAATATAAAAGTGGACATTGAAGTCAACACTGAGGGGCGACGGACTGTTTTTTGACTTCAATGTTCAATTATATATATATATAAAGTGATAGAAATTATGAGGATTTGAGATAATTATAATTAAGTAATTCATCGTGTCTAGAAGAAAACTCAACAGAATGCAGAAATCACTGGACGACCGTTTCGTATATTTCCGCATATATATATATATATATATATATATATTAAAAATTAAAATCTTCAGACACACTGGGTTGTAGATTAATATTCTTTCGTTTTTATTATTATTATTTCATTTAGATTCCTCGACTAGTTTCGGCCAATATGCCCATCATCAGAAGAAGAAATATTTCTGCTTGCTGCTAGCAGTGAGCTACAGAAAATCTGATATATATATATATATATATATATATATATATATATATATATATATATATATTCCACCAGTGATAAGTGCATATAAAAAAGAAAAAACCGAGAAGTATAAGCGGTCAATTTCTAATGCTACCTGACGAAAGAACGGTCGGGTCCGTCTAAGAAACTCTGGTATCGGGATGCTGAAGGTAACATCAATCAGCTAAGTGACAGACCCTTTACTTATAATAATTCTCTCTTTCTCTCCCCATCTCTCTACATATGTGTGTGTGATTGTTTGAGTTTAATACTTCAAAGACTGACAAATTAGGAGGCATTACTTTCGGATCGACACTCGCATATCGTAATATTAACTTGAGTTATAAGTAATTTCCGCTTACAATATTTTGAAGAATTAAACTTGATAAACAAAAACAGAAATTATTTATGAGTCAACAATATATATATATATATATATATATATATATATATATATATTATTATTATTATTATTATTATTATATATGCGATAATTTTATATATATATATATATAAAGTGATAGAAATTAGGATGCTTTGTAAAAGTTATAATTAAGTAATTCATAGAGTCTAGATTTGGGACATATCAGCAGTGCGGATCCACTACCGAGAATTCTGTAGAGGTTTCTTCTAGACTCGATGAATTAATTATAATATATATATATATATATATATATATATATAGGATCCTATTTCTAAAATACAGGGTGTTCCAAAAGTCTTGGGAATATTTTGACATTGAATATTTCGAAAACTATTAAAGATATAAAAACACGCCTGATATATTCTGAAAGAATTTAATCCTACGTTTTACATGGAAAGTTCAATGATATTCAATGTGAGAACTGTTTGTCATACGGCACACATCAAGCCGATAGTCCAATTCATGCCAAACGCGTTCCAGCATTTCGTTGTCGGTGGTTGCAACAGCTTCCGTTATTCGGGCCTTCAGTTCATCCACGTCTTTTGGAATGCGAGGCACATAGACCAGTCCTTTCACAACCCCCCACAAAAAGAAATCACAGTGTGAGATCTGGAGACCTGGGAAATGCACGTTGAACAAGTATCCAAAACGTCTTTTCTGGTTGACTGAACGCCATTACTGGATCTTAAAAAATATAAAAAAATCATTAGCATCACAAAAAACTTAATGAACTGAACTTTAATATGGTCCCAGTTTCATCTTATTACCGTTAATCGTTCAGCAGATATGAAGACTTGAAATGTGCCCAAGACTTTTGGAATAGCCTGTAATTTAACTCTGCTTTAGTCACCTTTCGAAAATCAGATTGTCTGTTTCGCACGATAACTGAGCTACAACTGCACCACACGACGTGCTACACACCCTCACTGAGTCAGGCAAGTAGTAGGGGAGATCAAAAGAAATATGTTTAACGAGTACTTTAAAAATTTTGGGGTAACAAACACCATATGTGACTGACGCAGATTTTAAAAAAAATGAATATTATTAAGTTAAATGAATATTATTAATTTCTCACTAATGTTGTAGGTCGACTAATGTTTAACGAATGCGCATGTACAAAATTACTCCCGGAAGTCGTTTCCCCTGTTCTTTACGAGCTGACCAATTAATCTTAGTTGTTTTATTTTTTAATATTTGTTCACGATTTCACCCTAAGAAAGGCAATAAATTCACTAAATCGCAAGTAGTTACTAACTGTGAAAAAGAAGAAAAAAATTCTTAAGGAGATCGAGTGAGTGCAATAAAAGAAGAGGAATTCAGAAAACAGTAGATAACGATCTATTGTTTTCCGAGGTGACTAACCCTTAAGTATGCTGCGTATGAGCAGACTGGTTAGAATGTCTGCAATAACCAATGACAGTTGTTCTATACTTTACATTGCACATGCGTACAATGGAAGTGGATCTTAAATGCGGAGAAGAGAGTCTTTACCTGAAGTATATCCCCTTCTCTTGAGATAACGAAGGTGTTAGGGCATGTGAGAGTCTAAAAAACAAACAACCATGTCATACTGCTTCTGCCATGTGTCTAGAGCTTCTTGACAGAATACAAATACGAATTTGCATTTAAGCCTGAAGAGAGTTCCACAAAGCGAGAAGAGCTATAGAAGAAACTGTTAGCATAGAACTTACGGTTGCATGTAGCCATTTCCAATGTAAAATGATGGAATCTTGCTAGTAATCTAGTACTGTGTAGTGCTTAAATTCCTAGAGTCTAGGTACCGCAGAGGAAGTAAAATTTATTTTGAATAATACAAGTGTGGCACAAGGTCAAGATGGTGGATAGGGGAAGGCTGGTTTTCAATCTGTTTTATCTTAGACTAAGCTATCCACAATTACTGACCCAAATATACCTCAGTATTCCTTACACCAAAACAACACATTCTTACCATTCTTACTACAGTCACTATAATACCTCAAGTCTCTACCATTCTTACAACAGTCACCATAATACCTCGAGGTCTCTATGTATTCCTAACTAGTTTCCATATATACAATTTTTCTGTGAGCTGGGGAATAAAAAGAAAAAAATAGTTCAATTACCATGAAACTATTTGTAGAAAGGTCAAAGAAAAGCTACGTTACGGCGCTGGGGATGATGCCGAGATGCCAGGTCAGGACCAATAACATTGCTGATTCGTATTTGTATTCTGTCAAGAAGTTCTAGATACATAGCAGAAGCATTATGACATGGTCGTTTTTTTAGACTCTCACATACCCTAACACCCACGTTGTCTCACGTGAATGTGATACACTTCAGGTAAAATGGCTTTCTCCTCTGTAATTAAGATTCACTTCCAATGTACGCATGTGCAATGTAAAGTATAGGACAAGCCTCATTGGTTATTGTAGACATCCTGACTAGCCTGCTCATATGCAACATACTCAACAAGGATCGATGGATTGTGTGTAATGAAGCATCCCTTACTTCACCTTCAATATAGTTGTCTATATTTTGTGCCCGTATAGCTCTTCTGTTGGCTCGTATTTGGAAGATAACATGTCTTCACTTCTAGCATCGATATTTCTTATGGCTTGTTGTTAGTGTTTTTATCCCTCTAGGACCACTGCTGACAGTTATTCATCACCAGTTGATGAAAGCAATCTGTAATCCGAGTCAATTGCTAAAGTCTTGTGGCCATAACAATATCAAAGTTATTCAAATATTTTCCTTGCTAATAACTGTGACATTCAAAATATCAACCTGAATTAATGGTGGGCGGTTTTCTAGTTGGATACATCTACGGTCAGTATTCACACATGTTACGAGACAATAGCTCTCATTCTTGCCACATATGTTTATTTTAATTGACTATTATTATTTTCATTGCTGCATTCGTTAAAAAAAAGTGCTCGGTTCACTAAGATAGGAAATGGGAATTATTTTCTTTGGGGGTGAAAAGGAAAGGTGCCGAAATTCCCGAATTGGACGAAGGTTATCGGCCTTGGCGATATCATAAGCCAATAGTTAAGCAGAAAAGAAGCCGTAATTGCAGCTTTTCTTTTGTCTGGACTCAAATATTTATGGCTTACGCATACATTCAGACGACCAGGGAGAGGTGGGAAGGTCTCCAATTCTTACAAATCTGTTGCCGTGTTAAAGATTTTACCAAATGGTATTTTACGGTGCTATTTGCATGCGAGACGATATATTTGTTTTCTGCTTTCTTCTGCAAAGAGGTTATTATGCCGACCATTCCGATTTTTTATTAGACTTAACCGAAATACGAAACTTTGCCAGACACCACCCTCCTTCCACAACATACATATATATAAATATATGTGTGTGTGTGTGTGTGTGCGTGTGTGTGTCTGTGCGTGTGTGCGTGTGTGTATCAGTGTGTGAGGAAGTCAGTTTGTGAAGGGTGGGGGTTTATATATATATGTGTGTGTCTGCATATATATATATATATACATATATATATGTGTGTGTGTGTGTGTCAGTGTCTGAGTGATCAGCACACACACACAAACATATATATATATATATCAAATACTTCGAAAGCCATATGAATATACATATAATTATAAGTGCATATTAGATTGCTTAGTGCTGCGTTTCAAAATGGTAACGTTTCCACACAAACATATAACTATATACGTCTCTCTCTCTCTCTCTCTCTCTCTCTCTCTCTATATATATATATATATATATATATATATATATATATATATATATATATATATATATATATATATGTATGTGTGTGTATGTGTATGCGTGTCTCTGTATGTGTCTATGTGTGTGCGGAAGTCAGTTCGTGAAGATTGGGGTCTATATATATGTGTGCGTGTGTATATAAGTCAGTGCGTGTGCGATGAGTACAGAGACACACACATACACACACATATATATATATATATATATGAAGAAATATAGTTCTAAGATATGCTATATTTATGGGATAAAGTGCTCAATATCAGAGATAGAGCGTGTGTAAATATACAAGTGAACATAGAAGTCAACACTTAGAGGCGAAGGTCTGTTTCATGCTAGACGCAATCGTCAGGCCTGACGATTGCATCGAGCATGAAACAGACTGTCGCCTCAAAGTGTTGACTTCAATGTTCACTTTTATATATATATATATATATATATATATATATATATATATATATATATATATATATATATGTGTGTGTGTCAAATACTTCGAAAGCCATATGAATATACATGTAATTATAGTTGCATATTAGTTTGCTTAGTGCTGCGTTTCAAACTCGTAACGTTTCCACAGACACACAGACATATATCTATATACGTCCATATATATATATATATATATATATATATATATATATATATATATATATATATATACATATATATATATATATATGTGTGTGTGCGTGTGTGTGTGTTATAATTTTCGAATAAATTATATATATATATATATATATGTTATAATTTTCGAATAAATTATATATATATATATATATATATATATATATATATATATAATTTATTCGAAAATTATAACATAAATATGTTATAAAATCACTACAAAAAATAGCCATTTTCTTTCAACATTTCTCAACGCTATCACTTGATAAGACGCCAGAAATGTTAAACAAAATATTTGTATTTATTCCGTATGCACCATATACTTGGATATATATATATATATATATATATATATATATATATATATATATATATATATATATATGTGAGTGTGTGTGTGTATGTGTGTGTGTGTGTGTATGCGTGTATGTGTGTGTGTGCATGTATGTGTCTTTGTAGGAAGTGTAAAATTAACCGGAACAAAAGTGATGATAATGAAAGAAAGTCTAAAATTTATTGACCACGTGTTTGCTATCTTTGGCTTCCACATGTTTAAATGATAAGAAAGACAAAACTGTATGTAAGGAAAAATGCCTTGGGATTTTCCAAATGTGGTTTTGTTTCGAGGGTATCTCTTTCTTTTGTGTTTTTCGCTATAATAAGAATATCTTTTCCGTAGCGGACATATATTTTAGGTTTACTGACCCGTTTAAAATTCCTTAATGACATCATTACCTCATATCTATCGACCAATTACATCATTCACGAATTCCTCCAAATTATAAAATGTACAAAACCAACACAAGGTATCTTATCATCACTCGACGTTGAAAATATATTAACAAACGTCCTCGTCGATAAAAACATTGACATAATCCTTGACTCCCTGTACACGAATAATTTGATCCCACCACCATCCATCAAACGAAATATCCTCTTAAATAAAAAAAAACTCACTTAATTTTAAGAGTGAATGCCTACTCAGATACAAAATATCAGTGCTAAAAAATTTTTCCTAAAGACAGCACACAAGAATTCATCCTATCGTGTACTTTTCCTTAAAGAACTCAATAATGCAAAACAGACATTAGTTAACAATGGTTTTCCTAACTACCTCATCGATCACCAGATTAGATTGTTTCCAAAGTAAATAATAACAATACTGATAGACAAAAACAATAGCATAAATATTTTCTACATAAGCCAAATGCATGTCAACTATGAACAAGATGAATCTTCACTTATATATCACAAATATCTTAAAGAAATAAACTATATAAGAATGTGTGTGTGTGTATTTGTAGAGCAAATCTTCTTTTATAAAAAAGCTATATATAAATACAATTCACCCAGATTCTAAAATGTACAAACCAACCCAAGGTTTCTTAGCATCACTTGATTGTCTAAAATTTATTCACAAACGTCCCCATCAATGTAATTATTCATATTATCCTTAAAGCCATGTACACAATTAATTCTATCCCACCTCCATCCATCAAAGCAAATATCCTCAAAAACATATTACATGCATGTACAACCAAAGTTCCCTTTTAGAACTATAATAGCAATATCTACAACCAAACTAATGGTGTTTGCATGGGAAATCAACTCGGCCTGCACTTCTCCAATTACTCCATGTCCCATGTAGAAAACATGATAGTCAAACAGGTCTGTAAACCTAAAATATATGTCCGCTACATAGGAGATATTTTTATTTTAGCGAAAAACACAAAAATTGGATACTCTCAAAACTACATTTGAAAAAAACTCTATACTTAACTATACTTAAATTTAGGAAGATTTTTAAAACCGATAATATTTTTTTGTTTACAAATTTATTAAAATTAAGAAAATAGCCGCTTTTAAAATTAAAAAAAAAAATTGCGCAATTATTTGACATTCCAATCTATATCATTTTTATCTGAAATACACAAGACTATTTTATTTTGGAAATAATAAATTTAAACAAATTTAACTCCAATTAAAACTAAAATGAAAACTTCAAGATTGATTTTACATTTTTCAAATTTAATTTTAAACCTTAGGTATTCAGTGGACGTACCTATATATATATATATATATATATATATATATATATATATATATATATATATATATATATATAACCGAATGGTTAGATATAGATAGATATACGAGTAAGCGACCGTATATAAATACATATAAATATACTATAGTGTAACAAAAGACAAAGCTTATATATATATATATATATATATATATAAAGAAATAGGCTTAATATCTTACATTAATGTTATATTATATATATTTCATAATATATATATATATATATATATATATATATATATATATATATATATATATGATTGCAGACGTTTACTCAGACACATTTTGTGTTTGTTCAACTCCCACAGCGCCCACCTGTTATTTATGCAACTATACTGACCAGACCTTACTTACAGTTTCTGGGAGAGAAGCGTGTTATCTAGCTTAATCAGCAGTTTGAACTAGACGAGACTCTGCCCTTCGGCATAGCCTCGTCTGGGTTCCTCTCTGACCGAATCTCCAACTAATTGCCAGAGCAAGCCCTATCGCTTGAGTTTGAATGGAGGGTTTTTTCCTTTTTTTTAGACTCAAACCAAATAGGAAATAGGAAATAGTTTATTTTTCTATTTAACCCATAGCTGGGGGGAATGTATTTCTCATCAGCATTAATGTGATGTGTACGAAACTGACTTAATTGGAATTTGATTGCTGCAGTCCTGATTTCGATTTCTTTGGCAATATCCGCTTGGCTAAGTTATAATTTTTCAAATAATAACGCTGATGCAACTAAAAAGACCTAACGCGAACACATCTGCACTAACGAAAGATTCGTTTAATTTTATTTCCTAAAATAACCCCAGATCTTAAGACAACAACAACTTGGCGTGATTCAATTAGATTTGATCCGGTTTGCGCCGATGGCCCTCACCCACCTCAGCTGTTCTAAGATGTAAGGTTCACGTTCTACTTACCTTTCGTTCTGTCTTATGAGACCAGGGAAAATGAGGAGACGAAGACCACGTTGAAAAGTCCCGACGCTCGGACGACGTGTATGATAAATTGCCCATTAAAAAGTATATCCCACCCAGTGCTTGGATTAATTTGGTTAATCAGACGGGAAGAGTAGGGTCATCTAAACGCTTGTTTGCCACACGCAAACTCGAATAACGATCAGTCTGGTTAAATCACGCACACAGTGTTCACTAGCGTACGAGACAATGGAGGTAGCAGCAGTAAGATAGCTATCGTGGTGCGATTTAATTAAATGCTTGCTCAACTGTACTTGTCTCTGCCGGCCATCGTAAAATATCCAGCGATGAGACATTGGGTGAGGGATCAAATACATGCTAGTTAGAGCAGAACCAGAAATCGCTTTCCGAATATGAGTTCTCATATATCCTCGTCAGATCGAAACTTTCACAGAGATGTCATACACACATGTGCAATTTAATCGCAACAACTGCTTTAGTTTCCTTTATTTCACTATACGGTCAGTTTTAAACCCTCTAGAGTAAGAGAGTGTAATCGGTTTTCTATTTTTTGCTCAGATTAGGTCATTTAGGTCAGTAGTGTGCAGTAATACGAATCTATTTTCGGAGTGTATGACGATAATTTGTTTGGCCTTGAAAAATATTGCGTCATTCGTAATTGCATCAGATTTTCATCACTCCCAAACACTATTATCTCGACTGTCGATTAGTTGTCCTACGGCTATTGTCTGCGATGCACGTCTCTCCAAAGAAGAGTACGAAAATTGTAACGCTGCAAGCCTTACCAATGATCAAATCAAATTACAATCTGCTGGCTGGGAAACTTTCCTGATTTAAATCCAAACAAGAATCGGCGGTCATTCTGCAAGGAAAGACTTTGCGGAATGGACATACAAAGTACTCACATGTGCACTGGGTCATGTTTTATTGTAAAAATAGGAAAAGATTAAATAATAACGGAATTATTTGTTTTGTTTCAATTAATTTGCACAAAGGATGTACAGAAATATCTAAATTTTCAGATATATACAACTCCTTTCTCAGATCAATGATTAAAAATGGCGTCGAGTAAATGGGGGATGTTGGCATTAGCAAGGACCCTCATCCCCTTCTTGAAACCTTGTGGACTGGAGCTACAAAATCATAAAGACCTTTGCTAAATAACATGAACCACTTGTGGACTTTTCACTAGCGAAACAATGAAATGGGAAATCACTTGACAGGAAAATAATTGGCGTTATCATAATGTCGATATTCCACGTTACTTCTAACAAAAGGTTAGGAAGACATCATTAATAACGAAAAATGAGTGATAACAAATGTGCCGTATGGCGCAATTGATAACGGCCCGTAATAAGAAATCGGAAAGCCGAGTTCAAATTGTAGTCGGGATGGTTACATACACTTGCGCGCGAAAACCCTTGAGGAAAGATATGAATCCATCTCTTCTCCCTCCAGCTATGGGTTGTGAGGTAGTGAATATGCATACACCTGGGTTCCTCCTCACAGTAATATGATTGGCTGGTGTTAGCCATAAATACAGACTGATGTGGAGGTACATGGACTACGCCTATTGTCTTCGCCTATTGCCTACCACTACGACGAGGACCAGTCCATTACGGTTACCTGCTAGATTTGTCCTACTCGGCTACAGTAGTCAACAACTCACTTTGCTACTTTGAACAAATATATCCCTTTCTGGGACATATCAGGTTGAACAGTAGGAAAAACCGGATTTGTTTCTATATAAACGGCAAACTGCTGCAGGAAAATCTTCTGCCTTGTCAGTCTTCAAGCGAAAGAAACACGATCGCCCAAGCATTTAGCACAAATAGCATGTAACTGAAAGATTCAACAGTGATCTAGATGAGGAAACTGTGTGATCGTTCAAGTGTGTATCACGTAGGGTACTTAACCGACTGACAGATAAGAAAGAGCAAACTTCAAAAACTCATTTTCCTTAAATTTTGTTTTAATAGAATGATTTTATGAATTCAAATCGGAGGTAACACTAGCCGTTCGATCAATGCATACCGAATGTTTCCTTATAAAGAAAAGATTAATGGCATCATTATGCATAAAATTAGATCCGAGTGAACGGAAGTAATCTCCGTTAGAATTCGATTTTCCATGCTATCCTTTACCCCACATCTCATTGCGTGCGCATTTACAAAAATCACTAACTCTTACACCTACTTCCCGTTGTAATTCTACAATGAAACTTTAGGCAATAATTAATATATATATATATATATATATATATATATATATATATATATATATATATATATATATTGAGCTATAGCCATATAGATGTAACGTTAAACATGTAGTATATCCAATATAATTATTTACAAATTTGGATTGGTCAGGAACACAGCTCCTTAAAGACATGTAAATTCGTATATGATATTGGTTCTCTGTAATTTTGACCAAATTTAAAAAAGGAAAAGTTATTAATATGCAAAAAGAGGTTTTCGCAAGAGCGTCATTATTGAATTTCATGTAACTCCACAATATTTCGCATGTGTTTGTCATCACTTGCTTTGATAAAGCCCAATGACGAATATATATATATATATATATATATATATATATATATATATATATATATATATATATATATATGAAGAAATATAGTTTTAAGGAGTGCTATATTTATGTGATAAAGTGCTCAATATCAGAGATAGAGCGAATGTAAATATGAATATAAAAGTGAACATTGAAGTCAACATGAATAAACGTTAAAACCTAATGTTGCTCTGAGCTTCGTTACAGCTTAGATACATCTGAAGTCATAATATATTGAGCACCCTTTTAAGAATAGTATTTTTTGTTTATTGGAATTTATTCCGTATACACTAATCCTATAGTTGGGTATATATATATATATATATATATATATATATATATATATATATATATATATATATCAATTGCTGAATCATCTGACGAGAGCTCTGAACAATTACAAAAAATTTCGTCTCCACAACATTTCGCATTTGTTTGTTATCACTTTCTTTGATAAAGCCCAATGACGCAACGCATCAGCAAGAACTAAGTAATATTTTCCGATTGTCTATTTTATTCGTGTATATATATATATATATATATATATATATATATATATATATATATATATATAGGATTATTAATTATATATAAGGATTGTTAATTAATTTGAAACTTTTAAAACCATTTATTTTACATTCAACGTCATCACTTGATAAGACACCGAGGATGTTGAAACAATGGCTAATTTGTAGTGATTTTGTAACATATTTATGTTATAATTTTTTTTTTTAAATAAATAATTATATCTGCTCTACTTTGTTTTGAGCACTCTTTTAAGAAAAGTAATTGTTGGTTATTGGAATTCATTCCATATACACCAATCATATACTTGGGTATATATATATATATATATATATATATATATATGTATATATATATATATGTATGTTTCATTGGATGTAACAGACAAAATGTTTTTGTACAGTTTTTGTAATTTTCATATTTGTTTTTGTTTTTATGGTGACTAAAAGATTGCAAAAATTATCCGTCGTGATTATTGTCCTAAACGCTTTCCGCCTAGAAAGTATGCAAGCATCCATCCCAGAGTTGTTCTCTTATGTAGTCCGTCTTTCTCCACTTCAGCGGATACATTGTATTCTAGCCCACTACCAACAGAACAAGGCCAGCATGGGTGCTGACACAGCTGTAAAAATGCGATATTTTTCAAAAATAAAATTTAAATAAAACTTCAAATTCTCGAGGCTGTCTCTATCAAAAGCAGCCAACTAACACTGAACAAAATTTATTACGAATGTAGCAGGAATGCTATAAACTGCATTTGAGTTGACCAACATTTAATACTGTTGCATTTTATCATTCTGGTTATCTCCCTTGCATTCAGAACGCTTGTTTACAAAACATCGTAACCACAACGGTTAATTTTAAAATTATTTTAACAGAACGGGTTCATGCGTGTTTACAAAAATCACCATCACAACGATTACAGTTAAATTAAGTTAGTTTTCGCAATTGACCTCTGAGAGTGATCTCAAAAGAAATGAAAGTATTTTGGTTAGCAAAAAATACGGCGCCTTCCTTGATGAATTCCAACAAAATGTCAAGAAGATATTTAGAGAACTAGAAGGAACTATTATAAAAATAAAGAGATTAAATACGCCTATATTATTTGATGAAACATACTTGAATGAAGATATACTGCGTAAATATACATATATATGTGTATATTTATGTAGCATATCTTTATATACATACACACACATATATATATAGTATTTCGTCTTCAAGTTTTTGATTTTATAAGGAAAAAAAACACATGCCTGATGATGAATAGAGGACTATTCGTAAGTACTAGCATTTTAACATCAAATAAACTGAAAACTACCGACATCTATGGTTTCGACGAGGATCACTTCACTCTATGGATTAACAGTATTTTAATGCATATATTATGTCTCTAGTGACGGATGTCACCATTAATCACATTAATATTTCTGATTGATTCTATGTGTGATTATTTCTTTGTATGTATGTATATATATATATATATATATATATATATATATATATATATATATATATACTAAAGGTAACAAATTCGTTGATATATAATCTTGTTGGATCCTATTTATCTAAATATACATATACATATTAAAAAATAAAAAAAACGTGAAAAAAAATCACATCACTTACACGAGAGGTTACGATATTCATAATAGTAAAATACTTTCTTGCCAGTCCGAGGGATCTTTCGATTTTTCAAATTGACCATTACCGAATTCCTTTGATCGCTACCGGTAAGAATTTGAAATTCTTCAAGTGTTTTTTTTTTCCTTACTGAGAGGCCCTTCAGACCATGAATCACATTCCGCAGACACTCGAACAAGTTTGAAAAGTTTGTATCGAAATCTTATATGGGCGTCACTCATTGCATCACTCTCGAAAACACTCTTCACTTTCCATATCGTTTTCCATCGAGAAAATGGCCACCATTAGAGCAGAACTCAATACGTATCCATTATGAATGCAACGGTCGCCTAATATTCAACTATGTGTAATGAAATTTAACTATGGACTGAGTAACCCCACAGGAGAGTGCGTGTCTCCGCTTGGGCATTAAAATTCAACACTGATTTATTGAAAGTTGTATCAAGACCATGAAATTGATTTGCAACATATAGAAATCTAAATTAAATTTAAGCTAGCTCCTGCGGGGTGGAGGGTTCTTGATTGGGGTTCACAATGTCTAGGGAGGAGTAGATGACTTAGGCAAGAATAGACTAGAGAAGAACTCAAAATCGATTGGTGCATTTAAGTAGTGCATTAATATTTAAGCTTACC
The DNA here is from genome assembly GCA_963932145.1 of Acanthosepion lycidas. Lineage (NCBI taxonomy): Eukaryota > Metazoa > Mollusca > Cephalopoda > Sepiida > Sepiidae > Acanthosepion > Acanthosepion lycidas. The sequence goes on along the minus strand of OZ010580.1, from coordinate 129,116,994 downwards.
TTTTAAAAGTTCAACAATAATTCTTCTGCCGCCAGCCATCCTGGCTATGACGATAAACTACAACCGGGTCCAGGGTAAGACGATAAACTACGTCCAGCAGCAAGGCCTCTGATCAGGAGGTTTTGAGGAGCGTTGAACCATCTCTTGGTTACTGGTGTTCCCGGGTCAGGGCGGAGCCGGGGTGGTGACGCCTGTTGGGTCCCGGCTGTGGGAGACTAATTGGTACCGGAAATGCGGTGGAGCGTATTATGAAGATGTAGAAATGGGTTTCAATAGTAGAAATACTTTTCAAAAAATTATTACCAGCAATCAATTTTTGAAGGTAAAAAATTTCCAGCAATATATTTTTGAAAAAAATATTACCAGCGATACCTTTTTAAAAATAATATTACCAGCTATACATTTTTGAGGAAAAAAATATTTTAAGAACTTTTTACGAAAATAAAATCATCCAAGATTGTAAATTTCCTAAAAGAAGTTGGATTGTACTCAAAAATACGAGTAATTGAAAAATGGTTCAAATATATATGTATACATCAACCCCCACTTTAAACCAAACTGTCGCTATGAATCAAAAATTTTGTTGGTATTAAGTGACCCACTGGGGTTGATATGTCATAAAACAAAACAACTAGTCTTCTGCCGCCAGATAATTTAAAGACAATTTGATGCATGTAGGTCCTTCCTTTCCGTACAAACTATTATTTTTATTTCATAGGCGATTTTCGCTGGATATCGCAATTAATTCCGATTACCCCTAAATATATTTCCAAGTTATACAAACTGTTATCGTACAAAATATTTGTCGCAAAAACAAAAAAGAATCGCTGAAAGCAATCGCAGTAAAGAAAACTTATGAATCCAAAATTTCAAGATTACTGGTCCGGATCTGACACAGAATGTTTTTAATTTGCTCACAAAGCCGGACTGATTCCAAAATGGTGTGATATGTAGTGCTACGGCTTCTAGAAGTAAAGATGAAAATGTGTGACATAGGCACACTTACTTTCGCATTTATTATACAGAAGATGAGCTATTGAAAGTTACAGAGTTGTGTCCCTTTAATTGAAAAAGTGGGATCCAGAGACAGATTGACATTCGCATTTATTATATAGAAGATGAGGTATTAAAAGTTAGAGAGTTCTGTGCCTTTAATAGAAAAAATGTGACAACACAGTGGCACACTGACATTCGCATTTATTATAAAGATTTAAATATTTTTCCTCTCTTTGAACAATTAATTTCCGTAGGGAGATGTGGTCGAAACTGTCAGCGTTTCATATCTGTTCATTATTAGTGTCAAAATTAAATCCTGCAATGTCTTTACATCTCCATTTTAAATATGATACGTGATTTATTGTCAGGTTTTCACTTATTCTACGTTACTAGAACGTGTTGTTATTTTTGAATTCCTATGTTTGTCACAGGACTTGAATACATCTTCGAATTTAAATTAATTTTAGGTGGCATACGCCTAAACTTAAAGTGTGTGTTTTTGTTTTTATTAATGGTTGTTTTAAATTCAAATGAACAGCTTCTAAAATTTGTAAACATTTTTACGGTGTGTTTTATTAAGTCTTATTTATTAACAACTATAAACAGAGTCAGTGTGTAATACTTTGGGTCATGTATGACGTGTACCATACAAAAATTACAATAAATTATGAAAGCTCCTTGTCGAAAATACTATAATACTTAAAGAAATGCTTCCCTCTACACAAATACAGACACTCACATGCACATACGCACACACACACACAGATATATATATATATATATATATATATATATATATATATATATATATATATATATATATATATATATATATATATAATTTTGAGTTTGTAGGTCTGATGAATTGGGTCGTTATTACGATTCCAGAAAAAAAGTTATAACCATGAAATATTAGTGATTGAGCCTTTTGTATTACGAGGGTCATTCAATAAATAAGGAGAATTTTTCGGTATAAGGACTTCTAATACAGATAGAAGCTTACTTTCTTTTTTCTTTTTTTTTGTTTTACTTCTATTTCACATAGATTTAATTCCTTTTGCAGATTAAAAAAAAAACAAACTTTGATAGTTTTGGCGATTAACAAAGATGGCCGACCAAGAAGCATGCTCCAGGATTGAACAGCGGTCAGTTATCAAGTTTTTGGTTGCTGAAGGGTGTAAACCAGTTGAAATTCATAGGAGAATGTCAACTGTATATGGTGCCACATGTTTCAGCCAAAAAAAATGTCTACAAGTGGGCTAAATTGTTTAAAGAAGGACGGAGCAGTGTTGAGGGTGAAGACAGGCCTGGGAGGCCTACAGAAGTTAGGTCTCCTGAGGTGATCAAATCAGTCAATGACCTCATTCAGTCTGACAGAAGAACTACTGTGAACTGCTGAGGCAGGTCAAGAAAGACATAAAGAACAAACGCAGGGGTCATCAGTCAGAAGGAGTCATCTTGCATCATGACAACGCAAGGCCTCACACAGCAGCCCAAACGGTGCAGACCATCAACGAGCTGGGCTGGGAACTGCTCTTTCATCCCCCTTACAACCCAGACCTTGCCCCTTCAGACTTTCACCTGTTTGGTCCCTTTAAAGCGTTCACGAGAGGCACGAAGTTTAAAAGTGACGATGAAGTCAAAAGTGTTGTGAGCGACTGGCTGAGATATTAGTCCAAAGATTTTTACGCTGAGGGAATACGGAAGCTTGTGCACAGATGGGAAAAGTGTGTGACAGTGCTCGGAGACTACGCTGAAAAATAAAAAAAAAGTAAGCTTCTATCTGTATTAGAAAAAAAAAAAATTACCTTATTTATTGAATGACCCTCGCATATTCTTGCTCTGTCTTTGACTACCTGGATTATATCCTGTTGAATATATATATATATATATATATATATATATATATATATATATATATATATACATATATATATATATATATATATATATATATATATATATATATATATAATAAAAAAGGCTTAAACACTAATATTCCATGGTCATAATTTCTTCCATTGGAATCGTAAATACGATCCAATTCATCAGACCTACAAATTTAAAAAGAAAACAGAACTAACTAATATTATCAATATCTATATATCTATATCTATATCTATCTATATATATATATATATATATATATATATATATATATATATATATATACTAGCAGTAGAGACCGGCGTTGCCGGGGATGTAACAGTAAGAGGTAGATGACGCATAGACCATCATAAAGACTGAAAAATAAAATTGACAAAGATTATTGTTTAAGGTTGACGGACACGCATGTCTTAATTAGTTTTTTGTTTTGTTTTGTTTTTTTGTTTTTGTTTTTTTACGAATTGGTCAAACCCAAACTCAAACAAAAACATTGTTTTCAATCATTATGAGTCTATCGATTGAATAGAATTTTATTATAAACAATTGCCTTGTAAATGGAATTTTTAAAGCATTCTGAATGTAAAAATAAAGAAAAAAGTGTGCAAGACAATAAGAAACACTACCTGCCAAAAAAAAGTGAAGTTTTGTTGCAATCGGTTGAAAAATGTAGGAAATCCGATCCCATATATAAAGGAACACACACACACAAACAAACAACTAACGTGGGTTTTATAATAAGTATAATTCGATGTAAGTTGTCCCCCTTTCATTAATGCCTCTTAATCGTGTTTTCAAATTGATTTTGTGCAAAAACAATTTTGTTTCTCCAATTTTTGGCGCTGTCAGAACCGCGGCAAGGTAATTTTACGTAGTCCTGTGAAGTTTTGTTGAAATCGGTTGAAAAATGTAGGAAATCCGATCCAATATATAAACGTACAGACACACATACAATCTGCGTTTTATAAGTAAGATATATATATATATATATATATATATATATATATATATATATATATATATATATATATATACATATATATATATATATATATAATGGACTCTCCCGTCGGTTTCAACGTATGGGTGTCTGACAACTTAATTGATTCAGATATGGAATTTTGAGAGATAATGTTTTATATATATATATATATATATATATATATATATATATATATATATATATATATATAAATCACACTAATATTCCATGATTATTAATTTATTACAATGGAATTGTAATCACGATCCAATTCATCAAAACTACAAATTCAAATTTTTTAGAATTTGTAGGTCTTATGAATTGGATTGTGATTATGATTCCATTGTAATAAATTATAACTCTCGAATATTAGTGTTTGAGCCTTTTATATTATATTCTTACTCTGTCCTGGATTCTATTCTCTTGCGAATTTTTGTATATATATATATATATATATATATGTATGTATCTATGTATAAGTGTGCAGGTATGCAGAAAATAGAAAAGAACACGTTGGGTGCATAATCCGGAGTTCCTTAGTATTTTTGTTTTTATTTTTAAGAAGACAGTGCTCCATACAGAAGTAGAGCTTTTTTTTGTTTAAAAATAAATCATATGTTTAAACATATTTTTCAACAAAATATATATATATATATATATATATATATATATATATATATATATATATATATATATATATATATATATATATATATATATATTTCTAAATAAAATTCCCGGTAGACAGTGGCCGGACACAACTGAAAGTTTCCTGCGTTTTCACGCAATCATCATAAGGCCATCGGCAACAGGTGTTTGCGAGAATGGGCATTTTTTATATTCTTTTGACAAGTTCAAGATGGTACAAGCGTAGTTGATGTGTAGATATCACACACACACCAACCAAACTTACCGAGGTGAGTGGAGAGGGATTGCCTATCCGGCAAAGATTAAAATAGATAGTGGTACATGAAAAAAAATCGAGAATATAAATATTTTCCTTGCTACTTTAAAACGCTGAGTAGAAGGAAATGGATTTGATTTTTACGGTTTCTCAACCCTTTGTGGGTTATTTAAACTCGAAACCATATTTTGTATTTTTTTTTTTTGTGATGTCAGTTTCGTAATGCTCTTTGTAGTGGAGACTGTAAATTGCAGATACAATTATAGTAACGCCGTTGAACAATACTGGTGTCAGACGCCTTCGAATATCACTTGCACTAATAGCACTCACTTGATAATACTGGCTCCAGTAGTAATTCGTATAGTGATCCGAATAGAGAAGAGAATAGAGAATAGCAGTCCGTATAGTATAGAGGATAGACTAGAAATAGTAATCCGAATAGGAATAGAGAATAAAAAAGAAATGCAGATAAATTAGTCGCTACCTCCCATATATGCGTTCCCTCTATGGTCACGTGATCTACTTTATTCAATAATGGGATCGCCTGTGTTTGCTCACTGGCGATCTATGTTCAGACTTAAGGGTCAGCAGTGACACTTTATTACTATATAACAGGATTGCAAAGATAATTCTTTCATTCTTTGCGAGTGAAGATTTCCTTAATAATTTTGGGGAGACAACAATTAGTTTTTTGGATACAAGTCCTGTAAGTATTTCTGATAAAAAAAAAAAAAAAAAAAAAAAACCGTAGCAGACGTTTAAAAGAGGTGGATTCTTATCTTCCTTAAGTGTATGTAACGAACCCGACTGGAATTCGAACCTGTCTCTCCGGTTGCTCATTCCCAACCGGCATCCATTACATCCCCCGGACATCCAAAAAACGTTCTATGAACATATTTTTTTGGCTTGTGTAGGGGGATCAGTTTACAATGAATTTACATAACAAAATGGACCCCCTTTTAACTTTTATGAAATTTAAATTTAAAATTTATATATTATTTAAATCTAAAAAATATATTCGTGATATTCAATGTACAGCAACATGAAAATAAAATTTTTTAATTATTTTTGTTATCTATTTGTGCTACCTATTCTAAAACTCAACCGAAATTTCACTTGGGCATACCAAATGACATAAGATTCGATGTTCGTGTTGTGTAATGGGTAAAGGCTTGGAACTGTTAATTGGAGAGCCGAGTTCTAATTCCAGATGGGTTCGTTCATTCACTTATGCGCAAATACCTTTGGGAAAGGTATGAATCCACTTCTCCCCAGCTATGGGTTAATTGCAACAATTGCATCACTAAATCATTATTATCTCACTGAACACACCCAAATGTTTTACAGTCTAAAGATATGCTCTGGCTTTAAATAACTTGCAAAGGGTTGATAAGCCGTAAAAATCGAATCACTCAAATGTATTGCATCGTTTACAAGACTGTTAGAAATGCTGAATCTAAAAAAAAACGAATTTTAAATTAAATAAGGGAAACGAACATTTGTCATTATTTAAACGCTTCTCTCTCTCTCTCTCTCTCTCTCTCTCTCTCTCTGACTGATTCATTCATTTTTCACAGCTTATCAACCCTTTTGCAGGTTATTTAAAGTCAGAAAATATATTTTTTTAATTGTTATGTAATACCAGTCCTACTATACGGGAGTGAATGCTGGACAATCTCCCCACAGATCAAGAAGAGACTTGAAGTTACAGAAATGTGGTTCTACAGACGGATGCTGAGAATGCCATGGACAGATCATGTGAGCAACGATGAAGAAAATAAGAAAGCAAAGGTCCCTTATACTTAATATCAGGAAGAGAGCAGAAATTATAGGCCACATAATGAGAAAAGAGGGCTTGGAAAATTTGATACTCACAGGAAAGTTTGAAGGCAAAAGCGACAGAAGAAAACAAAGCATAATTTTCCTTCGAGCATTGGTAAAAGCATGGCGGAGTAAGGTTTATGAGAAATGATAAAAAGACAAAATTATTTTAACCTACAAAGGATGGGAAATTGTAGAGCGCCATGATCCACAATATCCTGAAGGGACACGCCACATAGAAGAATCCTTTAAGCGCAGAGACAAGTCATATATAATTTATAGATATAAAATATGTATTCTCTCTATATAATACGCGACATATATGTTTTACGTTTTTTGTGCGTAACAATTGAAGGACAGGGTGCAATATTTTTTTTTTTCTGTATAACGATTGAGAGGAAGTGTGAAAAATAACAATGACTAACCCGCCCAAATTCAAACTATATTTGTTTTTGGAAAGAAGAAAAAAACTTTAGTTAAATGAAAATTAACAGAGACAGACATTACTTACGGTCAGTATTAGTCGTGTTGAACCTTTTTTTTTACGATAATTTTTTTTTACGATTTAACTATATTTTATTTAAATTAATTTTCGAGGAAAAAAGTCTCGCTATAGTTTTTTTGCTTTAATAAAATTTAATTTAAAATAATTTATTTTTTACATATTAGTAACAAATCCAAAAAACAATGAATTTTATTTTTTTTAAAGATTAAATAAAAAATTACTTTCCATAATCTTATTTTTCCGTATCATAGTTTCGCGGTGGAGCGTAGACCCTTGCGCCGACCTGCCTTGGCCTGGACTAATTCAAGATATTTTTTTTGAAATGTGTTTTTGTGAAGTAAATTAAAAAGAAGAATAGATATTAAGTTTCGTTTTTAAAATGTGCAATAATGAATTGATAATATAAACTTAAAATAATTACACACACACACAATTTAAAAATACAATTAGCGTTTTGAAATTATCAGCAGGACTAAAAATTAAAATTGAACAGGAATAATAATTATTATTCTCGTTCGTTTTTACTTTTTAATTCTGAGAATTTCGAAACGCTTGCATGGCTAAAAATGGGTTCTAACGCAATTATTACTTATTTTTAATTTTAAAATACCTTCGCAAATACAACTCATACGATGATATTTTCTTTTTTTTTTTTTTTGCAAGAGGGTGGTTTGAATGATACTGAATCTGTATATATATTTATTTCGTTATGAATTATTGAATGTTACAGTTCGGAGCATATCTTGTGGTATTTGGTAAGAGCTTGAGAAAAGAAATAAGTTAAAAGATATATTTGATAATGTGTTGTTCTTAGTAGGACGACAAATAAGCAGACTCTGAACTTACAGATTGAATCTACGGACTGTCAAGGATTACTTAGACCTTATAAAGTCTGCCAAAAAAATGTGTGCTTTGGAAACTTGCAGTAAACATAATTTCGGTTGTAAATATGTCACATTTATGAAGATAACATACGGATATCTTTCCTGAGGTCTTTATAAATTGTACACTGTTCAGTTCTTAACGTTAACAAGGAACTATTTTAAATTACAATATTGTACTTGGATTAAACGAAAATTACTTACAATATAATAAATATTACTTATAATACATTCTTATTGCCTTCACTTTTGACGGCAGAGTACAATAGTATTTTATTAAAATGATTTATTAAATTATTACTTTAATTCCTGTCAAATGAATTTCATACATGGCGTCAAACTGGTTCGGAAATGTTTTATCAAGTGTATACAACTGTTTCTTCTTTCTTCGAAAGTAGCCTATAGGTTTTAAGGAGCACAGCCCTTCTTTGAACTGGTGCCTCTTCATCTTCTTCTTCCTCTTCTTTTTCTTCTTCTTCATCTTCTTCTTCCTCTGCTTCTACCTCTTCTCCTTCTTCCTCTTCCTCTTCTGATTCTTTCTCTTCCTCTTCTTTTTTCTTCTCTTCTTCTTCTTCCTCATCCTCCTCTTCTTCTTCTTCTTCTTCTTCTTCTTCTTCTTCTTCTTGTTCCGTTTCTTTCCCAATCACTTCTTCTCCCTATTCTTCTTCTTCTTCTTCTCCCTTTTCTTCTTCTTCTTCTTTGTTCAGCATTCCTTCAGGGCATATCAATCGTGGCTCTCCACATCTTCCTAACAGTTTTTCTCTCTTTGGAAAGCTTCCCGCCCTCTGGTCCCTCATCCATTCACACAAGCTCGTCAGGTAGGTGGGTCGCTGCCTTACCTTTTCTCTCTTGCAATTAATATTACGCCTGAAGATTGTTTTCCAAGGCCTCTTTCCTCATCATATGTCCAAGGAATCTTTGCTGATTTTTTTTCTATTTTCACCCCGAATTTTGAGTATAAATGTTTTGCCTGTTCACATTTTTAAAGACTTGTTGCTTACTCACTTCGTCTATGAAATGCTCAGTATCTTTCTGTAGAACCACATTTCTGATTCTTCAAGTATTTTCCTTATCCTTACATTCACTGATATCTAAAAGGATGGATACCTCATACCTCATAACAATCCAACATTATGTCTACCGAGTCAAAAACCAAGAGCTGTATCAAATAACATAAACCACTTCACTCGAAAAATTTCAACAGCAGCAACAACTAAAATGGATAGCACGTAACTGTAAAAGAAAATAATGACATAATCAAGATGTTGGCATCCCACAAAATGGATGAGAAGGGAGTCCTCATCAATACTGACAAGAGGAGTTAGTCAACTTGAGAAATCTATTTTCATGAAAATCGTCATAATAGAAAGATTTTATAAAGTTCCACCGACAGTACCATTATCTGCTGGTCATTCAACATTTCTCGAAAGCCCATATCTGCTCGATCTTGTATCCAAAACATGAACAAAACAATTTCTAAAGAGTTAATGGAGTTACTTTTTAATCCAGCATTTTTTTAATTACTTTCAACGAAAGGAGTGTGCATTCCTTAAAAATGGAAAACCGAACTTTGATGGGCTTCGATGACCTCTGTAGGCGAGCACACCGGATCTAACGGCGGTTTCTCATACAAAGAGGGAGTACATTATCTTTATAATTTTTCTCGAGTGTGCAAACCGTAATACTGACTGTTTCAAATAAAGCATGGTGCGGCTAATTCAAACACGAGTATCCAGTAAAAACATTTGTATTAATCAAAATATCTGATTAAAAATAAATCTATTAAGTATTTACACACACACACACACACACACACACACACACACACACACACACATGTACATATATATATATATATATATATATATATATATACCTGTATATACAAGAAAGAAAATTACCATATTCACTTTTTTTCTGAGTATTTTCAACATTAACAATGTTGTCATTAGGGTTTTCATTTTTCTAAGTCAAAAATTGTTGTGTTCATCATTTTTAACGTATCCATGTACATAATAATAAAAAAAAAGATATCAGTTGATCACACAATAATACTCATACATACACACAGTAAAAAGAATGTTCAGATACTGGAGGCCATCTACATTAAAACAAAGCAACTTACACTCAACAAAATTACATTTCAAAATAGTCACAACACATTACATTGCATCTAGACATATTGTTCTGTTGTTAATATTTCGGCCTCGTTTTGTTGAAATACTCATGAGAACAATGGAAATTTAGATGTCAAATGTTGAGTTGGAAACTCCTTTTATATTTTTCCCCCATTCAAATCTGAAAATAAAATGATTCTCACCTAATCTTAGATTGTGTGGTTCTCTAAAGAAGAAAAGTAGGCTATTTTGAGCCATTTATAAGTACGTTAACAAGACGGGAAATTCAACCATATTTGAAAGATAATCCTCTACAATCTAATTTATTATGTCCATTGCATTATAGCAGTTAGAATGATGCATTATTTCATCATCACTGACAATAAAAATTTTCACAATAAATTTGAAGTACATCTAAAAGTATATAAGAAAAAAATTATTAAAATTTCATAAAGAAATTATTTTTGTCAAAGAAAGATAAGATAATCAATTTAAAAGGGAGGTCATGCATGACGTCATAGAAACGCATATTGAACTTACGAACTGCGTCTGCTATTCTCCGACCGTTATCATCGCATAGCAATCTTTTATGTCAACATAAAAAATATCTTAAATGGTGATTATCTTTGTTTAAATGTTAGTATAAACACTCTGAAGATGGATCATGTGAGCCGAAAGCTTAGATCAAGGACCAGCTTAATAAAAAAATATCCAAATTTTGGACAATTTTTGTCTTTATTTTCACTCGAAATTAAAGAAAACATACGAACATTAGAATGGCTCAGACATAATAGACATTCAGTGTCTGTTATATTTAACAAAATATGTTTAAATACATACATACATACATACATACATATATATATATATATATATATATATATAGAGAGAGAGAGAGAGAGAGATAGATAGATAGATAGATAGATAGATAGTGTGTAAGCAAATATATGGATATAGATCCGACAGTATGAAGAAAAATATAGGGAAAAAAACAAACAAAAATCCTTATATGCAATTATGCTGTTTTAATGTTAATATGTCAACGTCGGACGTTTCGGTCTAATAAATCATCTTCAGGACATATTCATAAAATATAATTAACATTATCAATTCAACATGACATAGATAGATAGATAGATAGATAGATAGATAGATAGATATACTACCTCATTGAGTAGATTTCTTACATATTAACTGTGGCAGTACAGTGCGATTAATAAACACTTACTAGCTCATAACTTCCAAGAACCTTTAAAGAAAATTCTACTTGTTAATACAAGAATCCTTTTCAGGTCGCATAGTCGTGCGCAGCCCGTTGTTAGAGGGGCACTGCTTATTGTACTTTATTCTGACGCTATCAATCTTACATTATTTAATAGAGAAGATGACGTGTTAAAAGTGTTCTAAAAATCAAAACCGTACTCCGGTCAACTGGCCCCTCACAAACAGCTCGAACTTCACACTGTACAACTATTATGTCGCAGCCATACATAGAGTTTTACGATTCCAAAATTCATCCTTGTTAATGGCTAGAGAAATAGCCGAAAGCGCTCGGACTATTTATAATTATGGACAATTCTTATATTCCTCAACCACCGAAAAACGGAAGTTTGCTGGAAAAACTCAATAAAAGATTAAACTATATTATACATTATGATATTAAAAAATCGATTAAAATATAGATTATAATATTAAAAATATATTAAATTATATTATAGATTATAATATTAAAAATAGTGCGTTAATAATATTATATAAAAAGTTTACTTAACTTTTAAATATCAATTTTTTCTTACATCGAAGTTTCTTGGTAAAATTTCCGGCTTTTCATTTTTGTCAATATATATATATATATATATATATATATATATATATATATATATATATATATATATGCAAATATATAGAAAATAGGAAAGAACTCGTTAGGTAAATAATCCAAATTTCTTTAGTATTTTTGTTATTATTTTTAAAAAATAGTGATCGTAAATTTCAGAAATAAGTTACTCCAAAAAACAATTTCGCTTGAAGATGGAACAGAGCTTACTTTAATTCAATTTAATTCAAATAATTATATTGAAGTTTTGGGCTCTTGTTTTGAAACATGAGAACTCTTATCTAGCGTGTTGGAATCATATTCTTAAATAAATAATTATATATATATATATATATATATATATATATATATATATATATATATATATATATATATATATATATAGTTGCAATGAATTAATGCCACTTATCAGGAGGCTCTTCTAAATCTTTTGAATACGATTCCGCAGTTTTGTTGTGAAAAAGTTTTCGACAAAGTTTTGAATCTGTTTTTTCATTAAGGAATGTTTTATTCATAAAAAAAAAAAACATCTTGCAGTGACCGAAAAATATAATCGGTTGGTGCAAGGTCAAGTGAATATAGCAGGTTACATAGAACAAACCAACCAAATTTCAATTTTTTTCTGTTTTATTTTTGCTGTATGCAAAACTTAGTTTATTATGGAGGAGAAAAAGAATTTGCTCATTAATGAACTCATTTCAACAAAACCCTTTAAGGACACGTTTCAGCTACTGGATGCATAAATGTGAATTTAATGTGTTTTAAGAATTCTAAATAATATTTTTTCTGTGCTTTTGGTGTTGATTGGGGAGATTTACTTTCGTCAATCTACTGCCTTTTGCGCTAAACATTGTTGTAAGCAATCCATTTTTCATCACTTGTTATAATATATTAAAAGAGCAGTTAGCATAATATATTTGCCATTACTATTGGTTGCCTGAAATAGAAATTATTAATGACTCAGCCTAATAACAAAATAAAAAATAACAGGTTTTAGAAGACAGTCAGAAGTAGCATGAGGAATGTTTACATTTCTTCTTCTCCTTCTTCTTCTTCTTCTTCTATTTACCGTGTCTCTTCAGGCGATCATGACTCATCTTCTTCTTCGTCGTCGTCTTCTTCTTATCATCATTATCATCATCATCATCATCACCATCATCATTATCATCCCCTTCTTCAATATCCCATGTTTCTTCAGGCGATCATGGTTCGTCTTCTTCTTCGTCATCATCTTCATCTTCTGCTTCTTCTTCTTTATCGTTGTTGTCTTCTTCTCCTCCTCCTTCTTCTTCTTCTTCTTCTTTATTGTCATCATCATCTTCTTTGATGTGTCGTGTCTCTTCAGGCGACAATGGCTCGTCTTCTTCTGCGTCTTCTTCTTCTTCATTGTCGTCGTCGTCTTCTTCTTCATCATTATCATCATCATCTATGTGTCGGGTTTCTTCAGGCGATCATGGCTCGTCCTCCTCGTCGTCGTCGTCGTCTTCTCTTTCTTCGTCATCGTCGTCGTCTTCTTCTTCCATTTCCTCGTCTTCTTCCCCTTCTTTGTCTTCTTCTTCTTCGTCGTCGTCGTCTTTCTTCTTCTTCTTCTTCTTCTTCTTCTTCTTCTTCTTCTTCTTCTTCTTCTTCTATGTGCCGTATCTCTTCAGGCAGTCATGTCTCACCACAAATTTTTTTCCTACTAACTATTTGTCTTTCACCATCTCTCACAAACCTTGCTCCGCCATCCATTCACTCAAACATGCCAGGTAGGTGATGCATTGCTTTCCTCTGATCGTCCTCAATCTCTTCTGTGGGTATCAAATTTTCCTAATTCTCTTCCCTCATTATGTGCTCCAAAAATTCCATCTGTCTCTTCCAGATGTTAATTAAAGGTGACATTTTCTCTAGAACTTCTTCCTTGCTCATTGGTTAGGTGCATTGTATTCTCAACATCCTTCTGTAGCACCATATTTCTATTGCTTCAAGTCTCTTCTCCGGTTGCCCAACTTTCACTACCATATAGGAGGGCAGATATTACATAACAGTTCAGTACTCGTTACGTTAAACGCAAACTACGTTAAGCCTAAACGCTCCTAATGCCATCTCATGACAAATGCCACGTAGAGATTCAGGCTGAACCGAAACCTGGACTTGGGCAGAAGTTGAAGAAGATGAAAAGTATTCAGTCTGATCTAATTCCCCCAAAATTTGATCAAATAGCCAACATTATGTTTTTTTTTTCTCTTTTTTTAAAATTCTTTTTATTTTCTTTAATTTATTTTATTTTTATTCTTGAACGATTTCTTGGTTAGGTCAAGAATTTTTCGGCACTCACTTCTAAGACTAGAACGCTGTTACACGCATTGTTAACCTTGCCAGGAGCCAGTTAACGCTTACAGAGCACGACGTATCTGTGGATGTTTTGCTAAATAGAAAACGTCGCCTCCTGGGCCATTAACTATTCGTTGTTATGTCTGGCGTCAGTCAACCAACTTGGATCGGTTTCTCTGACCTCTCCTCATAAATAAAGATAGATAAATACATCAGGGCTGCTTATTTTCTCTTTGTCTTTTTAGTTACATTTTACTGGCTTATTTAGGAGTATGTTCGGTTGAAAATGTGTGAAACAAAAAGAAAACTGAAAAGTAAATCCGATAAACATGTCCGGTGAATATTCAAAAGCGATTTTGTTAACCAATTAATTCACACCGTTCTATAATTGGCGGGATTTTAAAATAGGCAACCAGAAAGACCTTTTTTTTCCCCCTTTTTTTTCCACTTTGCGATAGATGAATCACTTTAGATTATGAGTATCATTTTCTTTTAAATTAAATTTTATAAAAGTTAATTGAGTGTCCACTTTACTATGTAAATTTATTGTAAATTGATCCACCTACGGAAGCTAAAACAAAATATGCTCATACCAAGGGATTTCTTAAAATTTGAAGGATGTGCGTCTGGTGTAATGAAAATTCACTAAATGGCAAATAAGCTGGGATTTACTTATCCCCGCTGCTACTGAGTTAGGTTGTGACACAAGGTCCGTTTTTGACGTTGGGAACCTAGTGTTTTCACTCGGGCCGCTGGTCTAAGCTGGTTTTAGCTCGTCTAAGCTGGTTATAACTTGTGTAATCTAGTCATAACCGGTCATACCACCGCTACGTAACAGATGTCACGCAACGCTGGTGGGGGAAGCAATGGAGGAGAGAAGGCCTCCGGTACGAAACAGTTACTACATCTGCAGCATCCATCCCGACGGGGAAAAAAAAACACTCCTCCTCTTCTGTGAATCCCCCCCGGAAAAAATCTGTAAGGAACCCCCAGGGTCGGAAACCCCCATTGGCAAATAACGTTGGGAAAGCAATGAATCTATCTATTCTCTCCAACACCTATGGGTTAAATAATAGTGCTCGTATCTGAAAAAATCATTGTTTTTTGAAAAAAATATTAATCCAATATTCGCTTACAAACTTTTTTTTTCTTGCTGTCTAAAGTTTTGATTAATATCTCACAAACGGTTGATAAGCCGTAACAAATTAATAAAAATCATGAAATATACATATATATTTTAATTCGTAATCTGAAGTGCTTAATCCGTGGTAATATATATATATATATATATAGAGAGAGAGAGAGAAAGACAGACAGAGAGAGAGACGTGTTTATCGTTGCTTGGAAATCATCCATGTAAACAGAAACAGGCTATCATCACATTCTTGTCCGTGTATTGCTTAATATATTGTAATTGTCATCTCTGATAATGGCTTAAGCCGAAAGCTTAGATAGGATTAAAAAATATGGATCAATATTGTGATTTCCTTTCTTCGTTTAATGATAATGTTATTAAGCTTATCAGACGTTATGAAAAGAATTTACATAAAATAAATAGAGAACACTTGTCTATATTATTTAATGAAACACACACACACACACATATATATATATATATATATATATATATATATATATATATATATATATATATATATATATATATATACATATATATATATAAAGGTTCTGAAATGTAAATGACTAAATGCTATTTCGCAACTGCTTAGAAACGGGGTGTTTCAACATGTTTTTTGGCCTCAGTAAGATAACTTTAAAATAAACTGGATAATCTATTAACTATTATGAAATTTTATTAAAACAATGTTTTCATATTCATAATCTGGAGTGCTTAAGCTATGGAAAATGGATTACGGCTCGGAATGGGAAACGTATGAATCCATCTCTTCGCCCCCCCAGGCATAGATTAAATAGGAGGACTGGCTGGGGTCTGTAGCCTTGGTTGGCAACCAGTCTACCGTATAAATAAACGGCACCATACTGCGGAAAATGCCTCTACTTAGTCAGTCATTAATCAAAAGAGACATGATCGCCCAAATGTATCACGTATGGCACTTAACTGATTTGCATTTTAATTTGTCAAATATATACCAGATTTTTTAACAGCTATTCAAGCGTTAATATTTCTTCGTTTTCAGTTGCATTGTCTATTCATAAAAATATTTTTACTTTAATATTTAATAGTTGTAATAACTATCGACAATTCACCCCAACCAAGGCAACAATGCCACTCAGACGCTTCTTCTCTCTACCATGTCCCTTCCGGAATTAGGCAATTATGGCTCTCCACAGTTTCACATTGAAACACCGATTTTCGTACCATCACCGAAGTTAAGCAACGTCGAGCCTAGTCAGTATCTTAGAAGGGTGACTGCTTCAGAATTTCACATCTTCTTCTTCTTCTTCTTCTACCTCGTCTTCTTCTTCGTCGTCGTCTTCCTTTTCCTCGTCTTCTTCTTTTTCTTCATCGTCGTCGTCGTCTTCTTTCTTTTCCTCCTCTTCTTCTTCTTCTTCTTCTTCTTCTTCTTCTTCTTCGTGCCCTCTCTCTTCAGGCAATCATGTCTCTCCACAATTTACTTTTCCTTGGAGCTCATACTATTTGTCCTTTTGCCATGTCTCACAAACCTTGCTCCACCATCCATTCACTCAAGGTCGCCAGATAGTTCATTCATTACAGGTGCTGTAGGCTTGGATGTGCGGGTGGTGTAATGGAATTGTAATGGTCGGAATTGTTAATTAGCGATCCGAGTTCAAATTCGAATCGGTTACGCTATATTCCTTTACGAGCAAATACCCTTGGCAAATATATGAATACAACTCTTCCCCCGATCAATTATTGATTAATTAGTAGGTCTTGTATCTTTTCTTTTTATGTGTCATGTCCATTCAGGACTTAGGCGATCATGGCTCTCCACCTCCCTCTTGCAGTTCTCAACAAGTTCCATCTGTCTGCTTCGTCCTCGCCAGACCACGTTCTTTCAGCCACTTGCTTACGCCCGCCAGGTATGTCATGCGTTGTTTTCCCTTGTCTCTCTTTCCCTCTATTCGACCTGTGAGTATCAGATTATTCAGACCTTCCTTCCTCATTATGTGTCCCAGAAACTTCATCTGCCTCTTTCTGATATTAATTATAAGCCTCCTTCTTGTTTTCAACCTCTCTAAAACCTCATCGTTGCTCACACGCTCGGTTCATGATATCCTTAGAATCATTCTGTAGAACCAAATCACTAAATC